>OX459042.1:16277724-16877724 GCA_949775005.1 Orthosia gothica
GGTGCGCGATTATTCCGGCTTAAACTGTCTCGGTCAATAGATCAAAATTCAAATATATACATCGACAGCACCACATCTCCTTCACAAGTTTCACGCGGGGGATATCATAACAGCTGAGAAGATGATACTCCAACGAGCCTCAGAGAGACAGCTTCCCCGACGAGCTGAAAGCAGTCGAATCTTCACAGCCCGTACCCAAAAATAGCCGAATAACAAAACTCGCGCCAATTCTTGGCCAGGATGGCTTGCTGCGACTGGACTCACGGACAAAGTATGCGCCAGGAGTGAGTGAGAGAGCCATATCACCTGCAATTCTGGATGGTCGCCATCACGTCACACGATCTCCTCATCCTTCACGAACATATTCACGCCGCACATTGTTTTAAACGAACCTTGTACTTAATGAGCTCAGGCAGAAGTTTTGGATACTCAAAGCAAGAGACAGCATCCGCAGTGTCGCCAAAGCCTGTCTGCAATGCAGAAGGTGGAAGGGCCAACCTGCTCGACCTCAAATCGGCAATCTTCCGGAAGAGCGACTCGACCATCACAAGAGGCCGTCCACCCACGTGGGCCTAGATTATTTCGGGTGCGATCACGGTCACAATATTACGACGCCACGAAAAACGCTACGTCGCACTTTACACATGCCTAGTAACGAGAGCCATCCACTTGGAACTTGTATCTTCACTTTCATCCGATGCTGCCATTATGAGCCTAAGACGTTTTATTGCTCGCCGAGGATCGCCTTCAACAATATTTACATATAATGGCACCAACTTTGTCGGAGCCTCCCGAGAGCTACGCTCATTACAAGACGACGCAGTCAAGAATACGCCACAAACCAACAAAATCAAATGGCGTTTCATCCCACCGGCATCTCCGTTCATGGGTGGAGCATGGGAAAGGTTGGTAAGAACCGTGAAGACAACCCTGAGAGCCTGCCTCGCCGAAAAAGTTTTTAAAGAAGAAGTCCTATCCACACTACTCCTTGAGGCAGAGGCCATAATAAATTAGCTTGCACGACAGCAGGCGGAACGTGATCGCGAGCTTGCTCGCCTCGAGGTTGAGGCGGAAGAGACGGAATTACAAGCCAGACTAGCCGCTTTAGAAGCATCGAATAAGTCATCTATATCCCATTGTTCACGTTTGTCTAATTGTCATTCCGCAAAACGCACCGCGACGTGGGTTCTCGAGCAGAACATGACCACGGTAAGTAACGCGAACGTGCCTGGTGAGGCACCGACTGTCACCTTGGGCAACCCCCAAGGACAATATCCGCAGCCGGCCGCTCCTACCAACACGGTATCGTTCTACGTACCAAATGTCAACCATGCAGCCCCGTCGTCAGGTACGCGCACCGCCTGTAACATCTACCACAACGATGCATCACAATAATTAAATACGTCTGAACGTCCTATCTCAGACCCCGTAACTCAGCTTACCCAAGCTATAAACGTCCATTCCAGCAAACCAAAGAGACCCGAACTCGTCACGTTCTCGGGCGAAGTTAGTCAGTGGATGGCGTTTCAAGAGTAGTTACGAACAAACTATGTACAAAGCAAATGGCAAAAAACACTGACACTTGACAACCTAATCAAAAGCGTCACAAAAACACAAAAGGCAAAACCTTTCAAAATATAAACTCTTAAAAAAAGGTGGCTTTCCAGCCAGTCGCCAACAATGGTTTTTACGGGGAGAAAAATTCTAATAATTGCCGGAAAAGAAATAAAAACAGTCCTTTTCTTTTTCCCATACAAAAGTTTTCTAACTAAAATGTAGAGTCAATTTGAGCTTTATTGCTATTGTATATGCTAATTTTGCTTTGTGTAGGGTAGGGTAGTGTAGGGTAGTGTAGGGTAGGGTAGGGTAGGGTAGTGTAGTGTAGGGTAGTATAGCGTAGTGTAGGGTAGGGTAGTGTAGCGTAGGGTAGGGAAGGTAGTGTAGGGTAGTGTAGGGTAGGGTAGTGTAGGGTCGGGTAGGGTAGGTAGTGTAAGGTAGGGTAGGTAGGGTAGATAAATGTTTGGTGTTTTTATGGCAAAACAAAGTTTGCCGGGTCAGCTAGTCTATAAATAGATTTGGATTTAAAATCCTATAAATTAAATAAATACTTTATTTATATCCATATACATAGAACACGTTGTTACATAAGGCAAGAATCCCTAAAACATAATTTATGTATTTATTATATGCTTTATTTTCCAAAGAAATACACTACAAAATGAAAAAGAACAAGCTGAAACACGAAACATGTTTAATGCCAAGCATCAATCGTGGTGACGTCATGGTTCTGCTCCATACTGTCTTGAGGTTTTCTATTTACAGACACATTTAAAGCTAATAAATGTTGTATCGGTAACCGAGGTGAAAGATTCACCATGCTTGCCCATTGACCGGCACAAAGTTCAGGAAACTTTAGCTTTTTGAGAAAGTGACCTTCTAGGTACCAGGGAGACACGCAGGTTGGAGAGTAATCCCATATCTTCATCTCATTCAGGCGAACCCAGCTAGAAAATAAACCATACATTTTATTTTATAATGATGTTAAAAATAAAGAATCAATATTGTTTTCTGAAGCCTGTTTAAGACACTGTTTAACGAAGGTAGCGTTTCAGGGTATTGTAATTAGTTTGTGTTAATTAATCGTCAAGTAAAATATAAAACTAAGGCAAAATTATGGCTGAAATGTTTAAACTGAAAATAGAAGGGACCTAAATAATAAAATCAAGCTTTAAAGCAAGTAGACCTGCTAATTATACTTGGCATCTAGATACAGTCTGTAACAGTAACAACGCAATTTCTGAAAAGGGGTTAAGTACTTATCATAATGAACAATTTATTATACTCACACTCAATATATAGGACTATGCCTGATTTCGCAAATAAAATAATCAACCCATATAACCACTCAACGGATGATTTTTTCTCTATCTCAGGTTTGGTCCTATAGTAAAACTTAAACTATAATCATGAGTACAATAACCCCTGGGACATCAGGAATATATCTAAATCAGTTAGGTACATACAGGCGCGAAACCATTAGTCGATTTAATGCTTCTGTTTCAAAACCATTTCCTTTCTTATTATTTAAAGTGTTGCGATATCCGGTTTAATTTATATTAGCTTTATTTGATCAAATTCTATACAATTCTTTAAAAATTGTCAGTTGACATTTTATAAGGATTTAATTTGACTGTTTCCTTTTTATTTCTTTAAAATATTATAACATCCGGTTTTGTTTAAATAAGAATTTACTTTGACAACTTCCGTTCTATTTATTTATTTTAAATATTTCTCTACCGTCTGAGTAAATATCGTAAAGCTGGAAACAAATTATCGGACGCGGCTTACGGACGCGACTGACAGTCGCGACTTATAGAGTATCTAGGTAATGAATGTACATTACATTGTGCAAACTATCGGACGTAAGTCGCGGACGTGACCTTGGGCGTTCGGACGTCTGATAGAGATCTGGCAGCCGCGTCCCATACGACTGTGCACACATATCAGCCGCGGCTGTAAGGCGCGTCCGTCAGCCGCGTCCGATAATTTGTTCCCAGCTTAAGGATTTATTTTGATAACTTCCTTTTTGATGTTTCGCGCCTTAACTTTATGTTTACCCGCTTAATTTTATGCTTGTTATATTTGGGGTATAAAAACCGATGTTATTGTGGGGAAAGACCATGCTTTCGCTACCTATCCTGAACTAAAGTATTTCTTTATTCGCCGTTTACTATAACTGTGAACTATTACTGTGTATAAATGTTGGTGCAAACCGATATTACGTGTGAACTTAATAACGGAGACGACTACGCGCCGATATGACACTTTCTGAGAAATGGACATTTTATTTCAACTTGTGCAAGTGTACAGTGCACGTGGTTTTAGTAAATATGTTAGAACTGCACTCTAATTGCGTATCTGTTTTAACAGCACAAAGCACACTCCTTCACATTCACTTTAATAACTCAATAATATTCATTGCGTGTTTTAAGCTGTCGAGTAGATGAGAGGATTTTTAAACATAATCATGAAGAAATTAATGCAAGGGAAACAATCCGCACCCTACTCTTTGAAGTTACACAATTACGGTGCTGAAGTATATCTTTACAGACAATATTGTTTAGTTATATTTGAATGTGACATATCGATCTAATCGCTCTATTCTCAACCAACTGAGGGTACGACGGGAATTCATGCTTGTTTCTTATCTGGTTAGGTTACTTCGTGGAATTGAGCATAACCCAGGAGTGCTGCAGCGCCTGAGTTTATGTGTACTGGACCGCTATGTGTGGAGGCGGCGACGGCGACGCCCGCCGCTGCTGGCCGAGCCGGTTGCCAGGACCAACCTTCTCGCCAAAACACCATTAACCCGCAAAATTCGGGTTCTTAACGATCTTCACGTCAAGATCAAAATCAAAATCAAAATTCGGGTTGGTCGTTTCCTATGGAGAAGAACCGGCAAGAAACTCCATGGTTACTCTTTTAAAAAAATGGTTTTGTTTTACAATATTAACTTGTTACAGCATTAGTACTTAGATATGTGGGGACAACGTAGGCCCGACAATAAGTCGTAAGAAAAACAAAAAAAAAAAAAGATTACATATTATTTAAACAAAAGAAAATAAAACGAGTTAAAAAGTTAACAAATGTTAACAAGCATCAAGAAGGCCTACAATGTTCACACATTTACAAAACAATAATCGGTAAAGGAATCTATACAAAAGTAAAATTTAAAAAGACTAAATCTAACATGTGGCACAAATATTGTTATCAGTGCTGTAACTATTCTTAGCAAAGGGCTATGAAGATGATTGAAAACCATTGTAAAAAGAATAATCAAAAGAAGGAAAAAAAAACAAAGAATTAATGAGATTGAGAATAGTTAGAGACAACCACAACCACCAACCACAACCACCGATCGATGTATTTACATGTCATTTGAGTGATTTCGCAAAAAGACTTTTATTTGTTTTATGTTATAGCGCAGATTAGAGTAGGTTATATGTTTTTATTTTGTATTTTAAATATTGTGTTTTTATATTTAGGAAACTTAGTTTATAAGTTATTTTTTAGTACATATTAAAAGACTATAATAGATATTTACGTTTTCATAGTTTTATATAGTATACAAGTTAATTTTAAGACCACGCTATCGCATTAGGTATACCTACTAGTACCTGTAATGATAGTTGTAAGACAGATTTTAATAATAAATAAATAAATATTACTTATTTATTTTGATTGCGATCGAACTCATATGGCAACGCATAGAGATAAATTATAACTATTGGTTTTATGGGAGCCGAATGAAACCATTTAGATAGAACCTAACCTAATACTAAATACAAATAGTTCTCTGGCTACCAACTAAATTATGAGAATGAAATGAAACAATGTTGTATTTATTTAAAATTTTGCAAAAATGCAATCTTGTATGTGGTAGCGGGTTAACCGTGAGATCCTATGGAGGAATATATATAATAATACTCGACGGTGCTCTAAGATTTGTAAAAAAATCTACCATTGAATATTGTTACTTAAAAAGATCTTTTGCTGATATTTTATGAGAACTTTAATTAGTAGTTTCATAGAGAAATCTTAAAAAGTTATTCTTTATTTGCCTGTTCACCGGAGGGCAAAGGCAACCTTCAAAAAGTTTTCAGTAATTAAAAATGTTCTTTATTATAATTTACAAATTCAACATCTAACACGTGCAAGGAAATTGAACCTATTAATACAATCTAGGTCTAGTCTAGTCTAGGCTTGCTGCGTTCTAAGAGCTACACTACATGCGAACAAGTCTCAAGAAAGCATTTTTAAATAATCATTTAACATTAAATTACAGTAATAGTAGCAACACAAAAGGTAATAGAATTAAAGACAGTTAAATATTAAAACAAAGCACCTATTCTGAGAAACGCTAACTATATCTTCCGCAATCTCATTCTAGTTTTATTCCTGCTTATTTCTTTCAATTCCAAGCTCCAGATTGCCTGAAATAATTGTAGAGGCGGTTTCACGTAAGGCGCGGTGAAATGCATGTGCAAAGTTAGCGATACATTCGCAGTAGCGCAGCGGAAATGGACTTTGCGACCTGCATCTGGAGATAATGTCATTTGCATTTAAAATGCGATGTACTTACGCTGAAATATACAATGCATGGCAGTCGCAGTGCCACGAGTTGCCTGATAGTTTCACGATCGCAAGTTTGGGCATGTAATCCAGCGTGCGAGACGGTAATGAAGGAAACATGTTGTTGTCCAAGTGCCTGTAATAGAATTTTAAAATTAAATATTAATTTAAATGTTACTCACTAATATTTTGTGTATGACTGTTGCATACCCATGGGACCTGGAATGGAACGGGACGAGTTCTAAGTTAACACTTTGAACCAGTCTCGCCCAGGGCCCGTTTTTATCTATTGGGTATGGAATAATGTATACATCATTGAATTTAAATCAAATACTTACAAAGTAGTGAGATTTTTCAATGTTGAAAAAGTTTTGAAGTGAACCTCGAACAATTTATTTTCTGACAACAAAAGTGAGGTGAGGTTTTCCAATCCGAGGAATGTGGTGACATTCAAAAAACGCAATTTATTTTTCGATAAGTCGAGCTTCTCCAAGTTGGTGCAATTCGAAAACGTGTAATCTGGGAGTTCTATTAGAGCATTATCCTTCAAATCCAATGTACGTAAAAGCTTCAATCTTTCAAACTCTACGCCCGTTAACTGAAAATGATCAAATTGAATTATCAAAAGACCTAAACTTTTCTAAAGGTGTACAAAATAAGAGCTAAAACTTACACTCATCAAATTGTTACTGGATAAATCCAGGAAGGTTAAACAATCCACATTATGAAACAGACGAGTTGGAATACTTTGTAATTTATTTCGCTCTAACAACAAAGTTTCCAAAGCTTGCAGACTCTCAAAAGCATTTTCACTGATATTACATATTTTATTGTCTGAAAGTTTCAATATCTGAAGCGTCTTCAGTGAAAAAGTTCCATTTTCTATGCGTTGTATTTTATTCTTTGATAAGTCTAATATTTGCAACGATTCGAGGCCTACGAAGCTATCTGAAGGCATGTACATAATATGGTTATTAGAGATGTCGATGGTTTCTAGAAACGAATTATTGGCGAATAATTTTTCCGGTAGAGAGTATAAGAAATTGTTCGATAGATCCACGTGGAATAATTTCTTCGTTGACCTGAATGCGTGACTATCAATTTCTTCTAGGTAATTTCGTTGAAGCCTCCTGAAAATAAATTTATTTTACTTATGGTTATCAAAGATAACCATAATAACCATAAACCTAGGTATGTTTTTATTAAATTTTCTCTCCATGAGTAATTATTATTTTATGGTATCAGCTAGATAATCGAATATCGTTATCATAAAGAGGAAACACTTATCTAAGATAATAATTTGAGGAAAATTATAAATTACTGATGGTGTTTACTTATTATTTTGAGAAAGCATTCAGTATAAATTGGTTTCAATGAATAAAAACGGGAGACCAAAAGATTTGATCGTAACCGCTAATCGGTTACACGGTGGCGGTTACAAAAACTTTTTTAGTTATAAAAGAAAAACAATTTTAGTATACTAAGACTTAAAATTACATTGTGTATTCGTTGTAGTAAAAAACCCATCAACAATCACCCATGTTCATATATCGCCGTTCATAATTAGCAAGCGTACAATGTTAGAAAGCTTCCAGAAACATATTCAGACAAAACTTTTTAATAAGGGCTAGCACTCACAGTATTCTCAAGTTGACCAATGAGTCAAATATCCCAGCTGGCAGATATTCCACATGGTTGTCGAACATATCCAGCTCGGCGAGTGAGCGCATGCCTTTAAACGTCGTCTTGTGCAATGTCCGCAGTTTGTTAGTGCCCAAATCACTGGAAATGATTAAGGTGGCTTTGAGATGATCTAGATTATACCTAGGTACCTACATAAACCTACGTGGAGCATGATAGAGCAACATAGAGTAGGTATACTATAAGGAACATGAAGACGTGGCAATGCTATGAGTCGCCGCCAGATATCAAAAAAAATTAAACATTTATCTGACGTACCTTACGCAGCTTGAAAACGTGATTTATTGAGATATTTTAATAATTTTGGTCTCAAATTACAGGTGTAGGCGTAAAAGCACTTAATTTAATTTAAGAATGAATAGGTTACTTCTAGGCAAGCGTGTTTCACCGTCGAAAACATCATCACTCACCATCAGGCGAGATAGTGGTCAAACACGAGCCCATCGAAAAAAAAAACCCTTTGAATCATGTAAATCGGTCCACGCATTTACGAGATAATAACATATTATTGAATGCCAAGGGAAAGTCACGGATGCCCCTTACCGCGATATGTTTGTTTTGATCGTGTTAGCCCACTGCCTTTACATTTTTTAGTATCGTTTTGAAATATTGGAATACAATGGTAGACAGGTGTTAACGACTTTTAGTTTTTTGTCTGGCGGTGACTTTAGCAAACAAAGGATTGAAGTTCGATTTACCAGAATATCTCCTTTATATTTAACCAATTGAGTACCTACCTATTTATGTTACATAAACTTTTAAAATGTAGTTTTTTACATGTTCTACAAGGGAATCGTAGCGAGAAGAATAAAGACAAATCGACGACTGTAATCTTCGAAGGGTTCAGCAGAGCAGAGTTGTACCTACCGTAGCGAGAAGCCTGTGTCAAATTTCCTTCTGTGGGTGAGCAAATTCACAGTTCATGTTAATGAAACCGGTGTTTAAAGAATGCAGTTTTCAAATGATTTTCCACGGTAATAATATAAATCGATTTTGGGATGCAGGCAGAAATATAATCTAAGTATTTTATTACAGGTACTAAAATATTTAAACAATGTTAGCTTCTAGTTATTCGGCGGAAAACAAAAGAAAATTAGAATACCGACTCTCATTCTAAATAGGCAGTCGAGTAGTCGTTATAAAGGCCATGTGTACATTGCTTGTATTCGGAAATTATCCTTCAAATTGTTTACGTTATGTGTAGTGTGTACCAAGCATTATATTTTAAGCGTATTCAAGATGGCGTCACAATATTCTCTTAATAGACAAAACGTAACCCATTCACTAAATGCAAAATGACTATAATTATGTATAGGTGGATACCTAGAGAATGCTACTGGAGTACAAGACATTTCATCGAACGTGTTACAGATGCAAACATTCCCATTAAGATTTTCTTAACTACAGAGTTGAAGTAATAGGATTAAACCATTGCCTTGGAGCTAACTAAGCGATTTGATATTTAAATAAATCTTCGGTACTTAAAACCTCCAATTGTTTTAAATTTTATTTAAAATTATTGAGCATCGTTAATTCAATACATCATTGCAAATATTTCAATGTCAATTGAAACTAATTAGTAGTTTGCAGTTCACTAATTGATATTGGAGTTCTGTATCTACAGCTTGGCCAAACATTTCCGACGTCCAAGTAGCGTACATAGGCTACTGGGCCGAAGAATTTCTAATCAAGTTTATTGTATAGGCCACTTCGGCGAATTTTCAGAATATAAAAATTAATATCAAAACCTCAAGTAGATTTCACGTTAATTTAATTTTTCCCTTACTATTTTATGAAAGTAGACGCGTGAAAGGCAAAAGTTCTAAAGGCCAGATGTTAACCAATATTGCCCTTGAAGTCTTGAAAACATGTCGTTAAAGTATGTTGTGAAGATTTATGAAATGTTACACAATATTATATATGGAAAGTTGTGCCCGACGAACTCCGAGTTAGTGCTTTGCAAAGAGACGAATGTGTGTATTTGTATCCTACGTAAAGCTAAGGTTTTATCGATTCGTGACACTTTGATAAATCTCTGTAATAACTTCAAAGGGTTGCCGACTGAATTGTAAGCCTAAAAAAGTAGTGACAACTGGACAAACGATTGTTTAACCCATTTACTCGGATATTTTAATCTGTTTTACTTTGAAATAAATCTTCCATTTAAAAGATACAACATCAACAGCTCCGAGAATTTAATCATTAGTATTCCAAAGATCTTATCATAAACAAAGGTATTTCTTCGTACGTACCTAAAATTACTTGAATGTCTATGTTACTTAAACAATATTTTGTCGGGCATCCGTTGAAATAAACACTTAAATTTATCTGAATAACTTTGATTACCTATCTAACTTAGCATACCGAACCTTATGTAACAAAACATTTTACTTAGGAATCGAACCGAACGATATAAAAAGCTACTCACATATTAACCAAATCAACAGGAACGATGAGGTCTGGTGTGAGACTGGTGAACCCGACTCGCCAACAATTAAGCGAGCGTCGGGCTGAATCGCACCGACAAGCACTTTTCGCACATTGCCTCCACCGAGATTGGCCGAAGCTTATTGTCCATGCTATAAAAACCAATCGAAAGTTATAACATCAGCATCCTAGGAAAATAGCCAATTTTATAAACTGACTGAAATGTAGGTATAAAAGTAGGCACGTATCTACTGCTATGTGATATTTATTTCATGGAACCACTGCAATTTCCATTACTCTTGCAGGGTTTCTTGTTCGTATGGCATACGAATGCCATACATATTGGTATGGAAACTAGGTCTGGCTGTTTTCTCTCGGAGACTACGTATGTGCTCTCTGAATCATGGAGTATAACGATCCTTGTAATGGATAGTCAATCAACATCCACATACGAACCGTGGACCACGGAATGATTGATTCTGTACGGCTGTTATGAAGAAACCTAGCTACGATAAAATAAAATCAGTCTCAATAGGGGCGAAAATTAGTTTTCCATAAAACTCTATAGGTTCCTAGTTAAATATTGCAAAAATCATGAAAGGTTTACTGTTTTAAATAGAATATAGATTTGGACAGTTGGTATATACCTACTTTATAAATTATTATTTCGTGAACTCGATAAACAGCAACAAAACTTATTGAGTAAGTATTTGAGCGGTTATTTTAAGAGAAATTAGCATGTGACCTGGCACTCACTACTCATAATAAGTAATACATAACTTTAGAAAAACACTATGCAGAAAAGTGTTATAACCACATCAAAAACTTTAATAGGTAAGTAACAAAGGAATTTCATTTTTATTGTTGGGTTTTTGTTATTCTTACAAACATGAGCTGAGCTGGCCACTTTTATTTTCTTTTATGAAAAAAGTAAATGGTCTATTAATTTCCAATTTATGAATCGCCTTTATTTTATTATTCTTGCGTTGAAATTAAATACTCTTTTGAATTCACTTTGTGAAATTAATATTGTTAATATAGTTTTCTTTATTTTATTCTTCATTTTAAGTTCAGTAAGGTCAGTATTACGGGAGATCCAACAAAATATTCTTCCAAGAGCTGCGATTATTTAAGACCTAAATCGCAAAATTACTGTTTGTAATGTACAAAAAACATTACAGATGCCATTAAAGTTTTTCTTTTATGTTTTTGCTGTAGATTTTATTGAGATGTTTGAGTTGGCTGCAGTATTTTAGGCTTTAATATTTTGGGGGCCGAGTCACCCACGTCCGTAGGTGTGTACCCCTTTTTTTGATTCCCTACACGTGGTCCCCGGATGGTGCAAATCAGGTGACACTAACTGGTGGTAGGCTTCGGCCGAAGGCTTGTGACCACCCACCGGGCAAAGACGTACCGCCAAGCGGCCTAGCCGTGTTCCGGTACGATGCCCGGTGTAGCCAACTAGAGGAGTTGGGTCGAGATAGCTGTTCCACTGCAGGCTGACCAGTCTGACGCGCGCTGTTAAGGATGTATCGGGAGACTAGTCGCGGAGGGTAGCGGGATCCGAGGCACGGTGCACCGCTGGCCGACCGCAGGTAGTTGGGGGCCCAAGTAGTGTGCCAGCCACAGACGAAACGCTGCCCCGCCAACTGTCGAAAAATCCCGGAATGCACCATCGTGCTGGTTGGCGACCAGACGGGAGGGCCCGATGGACATTCCGGGGGGGCTCGGGCGTCCCCGCAGTCTCCAGGCTAGTGCCCCAATGATGCTGTCTTTTCAGTGCGTGTCTGTAGGTAAGAAGCGTGGAACCTCGTCTCACTTCCTTCTCCTCTATTCCATTCACTCTTATATTTTATAAAATGCAAAGGTAAAAGAATAATGGTGTTAAACAGCGGCTGCACCCCCTCCCCCACAAAGTGCACCTCACAAATATTCGAGGTCTGCACTCAAATATCACTGCAGTCCACTACCATCTGGAGGCTAAGAAACCAGCGCTCTTTTTCCTTACGGAGACGCAGATAGCGAAACCGTCAGACGTGTCGTACTTGTCTTACCCAGGGTTCACCCTGGAGCACAATTTTAGACCACGGGCGGGCGTATGTATGTATGCCCGTGACGACGTTTGCTATCGGCGTCTCCGTAACCTTGAGGACTCCAGATTCTCAACGCTCTGGGCTCTGGTGGACACAGGTTTGGATAAAGTTATCTACGCCTGTGTCTACCGTTCGCACAGTGGAGATCAGGAGACATCCAGGCTCACAGAGTACCTCAGTGAGACGGCTGATGCGGCACAGCAGCGGTACCCTTCCGCCCAATTAGTGTTACTGGGGGACTTTAATGCCCACCACCAGGAGTGGCTCTTCCCATACCAGTGCACTGACCATGCTGGACGGGAGATGCGTAAGCTTGCGCTTGCGCTAAACCTCACCCAGCTGGTCCAGGGGGCAACGAGGGTACCGGATGTTGATTCGCATACAGCGAATTGCTTGGACCTTCTGCCGACAACAGATCCGGACAGATACTCTGTGTCGATAACTTCACCGTTGGGTAGTTCCGACCACTGTCTGGTGAAGTCTGTGTCCGTCTATTCCCCGCCCGATCCCAGCCCAAGAGGCACCCGGCGGGTTTGGCGGTACAAGTCGGCAGATTGGGATGGTATGCGATCATTCTTCGCATGCTATCCTTGGCAGCCTTCTTGCTTTTTTTCGACTGGTCCATCGTCGTGTGCAGACGCCGTGACCGATGTGTTGCGTCAGGGAATGGAGTACTACATTCCGTTCTCTGACGTAACAATGTCCAGCGTTGACCGGCCATGGTTTGGCGCCGAATGTAGGCGCGCTGACGCGCTTAAACATGAGGCGTACCTGGCTTGGGTCGGAGCTCGATCGCGCAAGGCGAGTGACGTGGCTCGGAAGAAGAAGGCCTTCAACAGGGCTGCCAAGTCCTGCAAGCTGGTGTTGCGAAGGGCTCGGTTCGATCACATTGGCCGAATCGGGGCCAAACTTGCTTCTTACCCAGCAGGAAGTAAAGCGTTTTGGTCCCAGGCTAAGTCGGTCGAGTCGAACTTTTGCCGTCCCTCACTACCACCACTGCTGAAACCCGATGGGTCGCTGGCACACTCCGCTGAGGAGAAGGCAAATTTATTTGCCTCTCTTTTTGCGGAATCTTCACGTCTGAATCCTGTTGACGCGCAGCCCCCTCCTTCTCCTGATGGATGCGAGACGAGTATGTCGGACATTCGTATCCACCAAAAGGACGTCCGTAGGGTACTGAGCCACCTCGACGTGAACAAGGGTAGCGGCCCTGATGGCATTCCAGCAATTGTTCTTAGAACCTGTGCGCCTGAACTGTCTCCGATCTTGACACGCCTATTCCGCCTTTCGTATGAGGCTGGAAAAGTGCCGAATGCTTGGAAGCAAGCTAACGTACAGCCCGTGCCCAAGAAGGGCAGTCGAGCTGACCCTGCCAACTACAGACCCATATCTGTAACCTCCATACTCTGTAAGAGTATGGAACGTGTACTTAATATAAAGCTCCTGGCATACCTAGAAGCTAACGATATCCTTAGTGACCGCCAATACGGCTTCCGCCGAAATTGGTCTACTGGGGCTCTTCTAGCGTATGCCATTCACATCTGGAGTGAGGCCATCGAGAAGCACGGGGAAGCGCTTGCCGTCTCCCTCGACATCTCGAAGGCTTTTGATAGGGTCTGGCACGAAAGCCTTATTGGTAAGCTTCCTTCATTCGGTTTGCCCGGTGGTCTGTGTGATTGGATTGCAGACTTCCTGAGAGATCGGTCCATTCGGGTGGTTATCGATGGCTGCTCGTCGGACCAATTGGATATCAATGCCGGGGTCCCTCAGGGGTCAGTACTCTCAGCAACTTTATTCTTGCTGCATATTAACGATCTGCTAAAACCCGGCACCTTTGGGTATGCAGACGACAGCACTGTTGCCGAGAGACACATGTCCTACGCTCGTGCTACCGGACCTCAGATCCAGTCTCTGCGGGAGGCCATGGTGGAGCGCTTGAACCTGTCCTTGCAGGCAGTCTCCGAATGGGGCGATGCCAATCTGGTCAGGTTTAATGCTGCTAAAACCCAGGCGTGTCTTTTTTCCGCTAAAAAGAGCCAATTTCAACCGGCTCCAACTTTCCGAGATGTAACCGTGCCAATAACTGACCATCTTGAGCTTCTTGGCGTTACGTTGACATCGACTCTCAATTTTTGGCCCATACATTGAGGCAAAGGCTCAGCTGGCTGCCAAAAAGCTGGGGATCCTTGCAAAGGTTAGAAGGTACTTCACGCCAGAACAGCTGCTCAGCTTGTATCAAGCGCAAGTTCGATCATGCATGGAGTACTGTTCTCATCTCTGGGACGGATCCGCCAAATACCAGCTTGATGCACTAGAGTCGATCGAAAAGCGGGCCAAAAGGCTCATCGGCGATGAGGCACTGGTTAAGTCTAAGCTCCAGAGCCTTGAACATCGTCGCCGAGTTGCCAGCTTGTCGGTCTTTTATCGGTTGCATTTCGGGGAGTGTGCGATGGAATTGCATGATCTAATTCCAGCAAGCCCGTTTCATCATCGGACTACAAGACGTACGGCGATGCGCCATCGCTACATGGTAGACATACCACCCATACGCACTAAACGTTTTGGAAATACTTTCATTATGCGTACAGCTAAGGAGTGGAATTCCCTGCCGGAGTCTGTGTTTCCCGATAGCTACAATCTAGGAGTCTTTAAGTTAAGAGTGAATAGGTTACTTCTAGGCAAGCGTGCTTCACCGTCGACCACATCATCGCTTACCATCAGAAGAGATAGTGGTCAAGCGCGAGCCTATAATATATATATAAAAAAAAAAAAAACGTATTTCTTACTACTAGACTGCGTACCAAAAATGTTTGTTTAGCTAAAATGAAATCTATTTACATACACCTAGGTTAGCTATTTTATTATAAGCGGTAGCTGACCAAAAGTGGTCCTAGCGAGAGGGTTTCCGCTGGTAGTGTGTCCTTCTCTGACATCTTGCCAGCACAAATAATCATTGGGTTTGGTAGAAATGGTAGGAAATATTATATTTTTTTCTATTTTATGTTATACAAAGACGAACGATTTATAGACTTTGAAATGTATTTAAATATTTCTACAGTTCCTATAATTAATCAATTCGTTGTATTTAAAAAAATAATTCATAAATACTAGTAATTAGTACTTAGTATACATTAATTAATACGGTGGTTTGCGGCGTTTTTGTTTATGGCGGGTTTTGTTCGAGTGAAATTCAGCGGCTGTTAATATTTTTTGCAAATTGATTCCTATTGGAATAACATTGGTGTAGTTTTGTTTCTCAACTGTCTACGCAACTGGACAATATGTGAAATCATTGAGATCCTTTGGGGTATATTTAACTGCCAGTATTTCAAAGCATCGTCTGAAGAATGCAGGATGATCTCACACCTTTCCTTCATGAGCTTGAGAGTAGGATCAGAGAACTTTTTGTCCATATTTATACGATGGGTCTTGAAGTACGAGACATGAGGAGACTTGGAATTTGAGGATTATTGAGTCCTCCCCTTCTCTTCAAACTTCAGATAACCCTATAATACTCTATCGTAAACTGCTCAATTCCTCTTTGAGTTCGTTTACTTAAATACGAAGAAGAAGGAGCACATTCTAAATTCAAATTTGCTTTACAGAATACGAATTTAGAAACTACTGACCAGTTGCCGAAGGGCGTCGAGATTTATATAAATAAGGTTCATAAATATTATAGCGAATGGAATTTCGTTCTAACTTGGGTGACATTTGGGGCAGAACTATGTATGTTCAGCTGCAGACGTCTTTCCGTAATAATGATGATGATAATGAATCCATTTTACCAGGCTGTTCAATGGCCCTTAGCCGTCGGTCTAGTTGTCGCCAATGCAGGTTAGGATTGCAGGTGCCCGAAGGAGGCGAGGATTCTGCTGTACGGCTACTCCTCGTAAACATGTCAAACACATCACATGCGTTCAAGCTACATGGTGACTCAGCCGCCTGGAACACTTACAATAAAACAAATGAGCTATAATCTCTACATGGCTTTACACTTCCACGTCTTTATGTTCCCATGTCAAGAAGGAGGAATCGTGGTACCGTCGTTTATTACACACTGCCGTTTGCCAGAGGCATCACCCGCGTGAAAGTTGAAAATTATCCTACGGGGACGTACTAACGGAACGAAAATCTCTTAATACAGGTTTTAGTCTACTTGTGTTTTTAAGGTTCATCCAAATCCATTCAGCCGTAGTGGCGTGATTGATTTTGAATTTCAACATTCATAATACTTATAATTAAAAGAAAATAATAATAATTTTTCATTCTAAAATTTAAGGTAAAGTGTAGGACAATCTCAATCTATTATATATTAGTCTATGGTGTAGGCGGTTGTTTGCACAGATTAAGAAACTTGAGATACATATTTGGGTTTATTTATAGATATCTAAGCAAAATCTGAAAATTATAAGAGGATTTAGTATGTTTTAAAATTAATTTTGTGTTTATTCAGTTTTAATACCGTTTACGTACTTTACTCTTTTAAGTCTTGAAATAATCGTGGCGGCTTTTACAGAATTAGGAACGCATGATTTAACCTTTTTAAAACAGCCTAAATAGAGCCCAGTTACTAAAGTAAAACTTCAATTAATTTAATCATATTAAATTTTCATTCTATATTTATAAGCAGCTTAAATCTGTCTTTTGTAATTTGATTTCATCTAGTTTCCCTTTTCATAATAATTTTGTTGAACTTTGTGAAGATTACCGTAAAACTTATTTTTGAATGCTATGACTCACTTGTTGGTTTTTAAACAGTATTTTCATACCAAAATAGAAACCGCTTTAAATACTTATTCATGCTGAAACTTATCTATTATTAAATACGCACCGTCTGTTTAAGTCTTTTTAAATTAAAATTCAGCTTTAAAGGTAATCTTCTATAATATAAAAATGAATCGCAAAATGTGTTGGTAAGCGCATAACTCAACAACGCCTGGACCAATTTGGACAATTCTTTTTTTTAAATGTTCGTTGAATTTCAAAGATGGTTTTTACGTACAATTTTTTTTTTTTTTTTTAGTGTAGGTTTGTGTAATGTGGGGTAGTGTAGGGTAGGGTAGTGTTGGGTAGGGTAGTGTCGTGTAGGGTAGTGTAGTGTAGTGTAGTGTAGGGTAGGGTAGTGTAGGATAGGGTAGGGTAGTGTAGGGTAGGGTAGCGTAGCGTAGGGTAGGGAAGGTAGTGTAGGGTAGGGTAGGGTATTGTAGGGTAGGGTACGGTAGTGTAGGGTAGGGTAGCGTAGGGTAGTGTAGGGTAGGGTAGTGTAGGGTCGGGTAGGGTAGGGTAGGTAGTGTAAGGTAGGGTAAATAAATGTTTGGTGTTTTTATGGCAAAACAAAGTTTGCCGGGTCAGCTAGTAATTTATAAAAACATCTTCTATTATATTCATCCAGTTTATCAAAGTTCCGGGTATCAAAAACATAAAGTTGAGGAAGTTAGAAACAAACGTCGCCGTCAATAACGATCTCCAAGTAATTATTGACAACGTAGATCGTGGAACAGGCAATGAATATAAATTAACGACTCAACATCGGTAACATCCTTCGGAAACAATGACTGTATGAAGGTTGTCAATCCCAAAACGAATTAATATTGCCAATGACAAAATAATTTTCCACTAGATTTCCTGCTATAAATATTCTTCACCGTTGAAATGGAGGGTACAGGTAAGAAGAACTATATCTATGTACTAAATAAAGGTGGCGCTACAGTAACTACCGGCTAAATATTTGTAACAATATTTCAAAACAATAATTTTAGGTGATGTTTACAATCTATACTTTATAAAAGATAGGTTGATCTCTGTGATAGCCGTCAGTATCAATACAGTAACAATAGCGCTTGACAGACTAACAATAACGTATACGTCAGTTTGACATATGTCGCAGAGCTATCTATTAAGCTATCTTTTATGAAGTATAGTCACCACACTAGTCACTAAACATATAACATTTTCTAACTCGGCATACTTCAATCGGTTAACAACTGCTACATTCATACCACACCATTTGCCTACGCTAGCGCCGTGTTGTAGGGTTTCTAACTATATAATATTATAAATGTGAAAGTTTGGATGGATATGAGTGTGGATGTATGTTTGTTACTCAATAACGCTAGAACGGCAGAACGGCTCTGGATGAATTTTGGCACAGACATAGATTATAGTCTGGTAAGCTTTTCATCTCGGTATAATGTTCCCTTGGGATAAGGAAAACATTTTGCACGCGGGCGAAACCGCTGGCAGAAGCTAATTTTGGTCATAAACTGGACACTTTTTGAACTTTCTCCACATATGAGATCGTTCTCCTTACTTCCAACCCTCTATATCCGTAGAGGTATCCCCATCGAACCATTACTATTAAATACGTTTATTAGATTGCTGACGTTGTCCGCGGGTTGGAATATAATTCGTGGGAAATTGGAAACACATCTTATTGGACACGTTAAAACAAAATAGAAAACATTATACTGTGTTTTTGTGTGTATCAGTCTGTCACAGATATTACCTCACACGTCACATAAGCATGTCAATGTCGCTGTAATATTAAGTTTGTCGCTTTATTAAAGCATTTTGCTGCAGCGAACCCTGTTTTGCCCTTAGCAAAAACCGCTTAAAACGATGAAGACACTCTTATTATTCTCAATGCTCCAACATTGTACGCAAAAGTGTGTCGGACGTCGATTCTGAGATTAGTATTAACTTTGGTGATTTGATTGGTGAATGTCACAAAGGCATGAAAGCTACTTGAACACTTCTAAGCAAGTTAAGGCATGCAGGCATGAGTATTTTTTTGTGTACCCTGAATTCCTGATACGTGTCTCATGCTGTCAGTAGTAAGGTTGCCACTAATGTTATCTGTCAGTAACCGCGAATAGCGGGAAGTTGATTAAGACTTCATCTATGATAGCTTGATCTCTGCGACATATGTCAAACTGACGTATACGTTATTGTTAGCCTGTCAAGCGCTATTGTTACTGTATTGATACTGACAGCTGTCACAGACATCAAGCTATCTTGTATGAAGTATAGTTGTAGGTTGGCGAGAAGGAACTTTACAAGGTAAACATACAATTTTAGTTACTAAAGGTCTTCGATGAGGTATAATTTTATTTATTGTTTCTGTTTTTTTTTTTTTTCTTTTTTTTTGCTATTGTCATAAAACAATTTTTAATACTGTGATAGAGTACAGTTGCAAGATTTGCGAACCTGAATATCATACTGGCACGAAATCGCGCCTGCATTTAAGGAGTTGTGCATATTTCAAATAGTTTTGAAATATTTAAAAATTAATTAATTTTGTTAAGGCTATCAGATTGATTTTATAACTGCTAAACTTATCAAATATTAGCCGATTTTTTGCGTAGTTTTAATAAATGTTAATATTTCACCTCTTCGAGATATGCTCAATACCTTCAAAGCATAAAGATTTCGTGCCAGTATAATATAAGGTTGCCAACACATGCAACCTCATCTTTGCCACAAATCCTTCCTTTTTTATTGAAATGGGTAACCGTGCTTTACAATTATATTAAAAACTCATCTTTTCATGCAGCGTCATGCGTGGTAGCGCATTTTGACAAGCGATCTTAACTATTATTTAATTAAAGATTTCAGTTCAACTAACGAAAATGCCTGTAACCTTTTCAGCAATGGTGAAATACCCTTTACATTTGCATTGTAATGGTAAATGGGGATATTTCTAGTCTAATACTATATCAAAGAAAGTGTCTTAGAAAGTTATTAAAGGTTATATTATCTTGAGAGACCTTTAGGCGGGGCCTACGCTTATAGGGTTCACAAGGTTGAATCTATCGATACGGAATCTCAGGAATGCAAGCATATTAATAAAATTTCCTTGTCCTTGATACATTCCTAGTAGCTAGCACGGCTGGGTTGGGTTGTCACCAAATGCAAATGCTAATGAAAAAAATATGTCGGTAACTCTATCATGGTTTTACAAGATTAATGAGATTTTACGACATTTCAAACACAAATAAGTAAAAACGACAGCGGCAGCTATCTAGCATAATCTTAGGAATACCTGTTTTTTTATATACGAAAACCCATATATTTTATCAAATAAATCACCGGTGTTACTCTCATATGAAATAGGAAAAGAGTATAAAAATAAAGTCGTATATCAATGTTTGGAGGGCACGTCATCACGCTTGAATGAAGCGGAGGCCTGTCAAAAACTATCGAGAGCGGCGCCACGGTACAAGTGTTGTTTTTTTTATTTTTACTAAAATATGGACGGATAAAATTGGCACACAGATTTAGGAGAATTTATGAGAACGTGTATTTTTTTATATAGACATGAAAATTTAAAATAGAACTTGGAAACCTAGGCTTAGTTTTGTTTTGTTTTGTATGATAAAACTAATGAAACTACTACCTATGTGTTTTTGATCATAATATTATTTAGCACAAAGGCATTTAGTAATTTGAAACGTTTACATAACTTTGTGTTAGCCAAAATATAAAGGCGCTTGAAAAAAGCTTCTACAAACATAATTAGTATTGGAAATATTTGCACTAGGTTTATGTTTTGTACTACGACGGACTAAATATTATTTACAAAGGCATTCATATTTTTTGATTAATCGAATGTTTCAAAGCTTTTTTTTATACATTCAGTATTTTTTGCGACCAGTTTTAATTATTATGAATTGATTGAAGCCTAGTTGTAAACAAATACAAAAAAAAGTTTATAAATTTGTACATACCTTTGATATTCAGAGCTGCAACAACAATAATTATTTGCATCAATTTAATGTTCATTGTTTCATTCACTCCGAACGAAAGGTTCCCCCCTTTAACTACTACAATGGAATGACTTGCTTTTGTTTCACATATTACCGAAGTGTAGTGCTGTTCTTTATGCAACATTGCACTATTTTATTAAATGCTTTGAAATTGCGGCTTGAAACATACCCGAGGTACAAACAGTATGGCACAGGTACACAGAGCTATTGTTAGAAATACATACTTCGTTGAGTCGAGGGGTGAGTGAATGCGCTATTAACACTAGCCTACAGCCTACTTCTACAGTGCTTACATAAAATGCTGCAGGCGCTACAAACTGCCTTTATGGACATGTGTTAAAATTTTGGTTAGTAGTTAAGTAGATTAGTTATATTCTATTTTAAGGGGTTATTGGATGATTCGCACGAATTTAACTCGCATGAAATGTAATTTCTAATAATATTATGTTTTCTGTTGCGATTCGCACGAAGTTTTCATCTGTTAGCGGTTTAAAAATTATTTTTTATTTAAATCTTAAATTATTTTCTTTTTTTAAACCCATAATAAGTGTTTCTAAAATGTGCATGTAAGATTCACATCTAGTAGGTGTCAATCAGACTTTTTTTGTTTACTTTATTTTTTGTATACTCGATTGTACACCAGTTTTGTGAATTATAAAAAAAAAAAAAAAAAAAAAAAAAAAAGAAGTAGGAGCTGACTGTCACCCACATAACTTGGGGCGCGCCCTCCTAAAGTCGCCGAGATAAAGAAATTTTGTTAAGAAGAGTACCTTTATCAAGAATCCAAAACGTTTTGATAAGTTCCTTAAGTACTATTCTATATATGGCCCTATACACGTATATCCTATATGGTCACGACTCCAAAGAATAGAAAAATAAATCATCAATCAAAAAGCACATTACCAAGCTTTGTATTAAAAACATAAAGAAAAGTTAAATTGTTGTCACTGATTGATGGGCCCGATGTCAGTCAGATCAGCACACTAATTGCGTTACTTCAAAAATTGTGCACCCTACTTTGCTTGCATTCATTGCTGCATAAAATATGCAATGAATTGTAGTTGTCAAAATGCTTTGTGCTATCAAAAAAGTTACGCAATTAGGGTGCAGGAACTAACAGTGCTCTTTTCCTCGATTGTTTTGTCTCGGAGACATTAGGAGAGCACGCCCCAAATTATGTGGGTGACAGTAAGCTAGAAAAAAAATATTATAAAAAAAGTCGATTCGCACATTTCGTGAGAGTTAAATTCGTGCGAATCATCCAATAACCCGTTTTAAGCTGTTTACATACATACATACATAAACTCACGCCTTTTTCCCATTTTTAAGCTGTTTATTGCTGATTTATAGGATGTTTAAAGTTCTCTTTACCCTTATTTTAGTTATCTATGATCCCAAGTAATCCCAACGTTGTAACATAATTTTTATACTGAGATCTTTTTCTCGAAGAGAATAATGATTTTATGTTTCGGATTTTCCTCCTTTTTCATTAAGCTAAATTCTAAATCTAACGTGGAAGATCCGATTAAGAACAAATCCAATTGCTATATGCCCGATTTCCAATTACTCACAAAAAAAAATCTTTGTTTGCACTGAGCACATGTTGTATTGCGCTGTTTTTTATTTTATTAGTGATACACAATTAACTAGTTAGCTGAATTGATTGCGTCCGCTGTCCACGTGCAGTAGGGCTGACGGAACCCACCGGAATTGGGGACATAGAATTGTTAAATGATTTGAAAAACTAATCACATAAACCATTTTTATTGTGGCTTTTAGAAGTTTACCCGACTTTATTGCTGTTAAAATTTATGGGAATGGTTTCACCCTATTTTACATGGCACTTAAGGTTACACTAGTCGATTTTTCTTCCATACAAACATAGTCTGGCTCACATTACTCCACTGTGACAATATACGTTCGAAATAAAAATTGGTATCAATTTGTCTCATCATTATCTAGCCCAAACAAAAATAAAAAAAATTAAAGTTATGAGCGTTGAAAGTGCCATATTTCAACACTAATTTTAACGCATCTTTGGGCGGAAATAAATACCATAAGAAGAAGGAAAATTGCAAATCGGCTTCCATACAGGGATAGATTAGTAATTCAACAAAGCAAATAATTTTATTTTTAAAATATATGTATTTAGTCGTTTTTCATGATATCTAGACTCCCAAAGGTCTATTTATAAAATTTCGCGAGCTCGTTTTCGTCCTTAATCATCATACATTACGATACAAATTTGCAAAAGTGCTAATTCGTACGCGAACTAGCTTCTTACTGCTCATCACAGAATCTATCTTTTTAGCACATGTTGTCGATAGCATGCATTTTAACCTCGCGCACAAAATAGTTCGTGCCGTCGACTAGGGGAACCTTAAACATATTTTGCGAAATGTTTAACGGGGCCTTAAAAAATGTGTCTGACACTTCGGGGAAGACAGTCAACTAGAAAATTTACTTAACTCAAAGAACTTAACGCGAACAAACATTGAAGAATAATTATTTTGAAATAATGCAATTGGGCAATGTCTTATCAATTAAAACTCATTTGCTTATCCTGCATTAATATCTATTGTATCGTAAAGTAGATTGATTGCATTTGCTTCATTGCATTGGATTTGGTTGTTTATTTCTAGTGAAACGTCTTTTAGGATTACTATAGATTAAGAATATTTTAAGGTACTTTCCCGCATCAAGACATTTTTTTTAAACCGTCTGGTGTCAACGCAGTGTCATATTAAATTCAGACTATTTAATTATTAGATTTTAGTAATACTATACCTTCGTTCAGGCAAGATTATGCCCTTTTAGACAAATTTATTTGTTCATAAAAAAATCCGAAGCAAAAGGAGATTGTAAGAATCTGCAGCAGGTAGTACAGTATATGTAAAAAACCGAAAGTAGTTACTTCCAACAATATAAATGATGACTTAACAGCTGCATAATATTTTCTGCGCATTTATTTTATAGCTGCGATTGTTACAATTAATTTCACTATTATTATGCAACACAGCTGCATCTAATGACAGGTAACTAGGCTTATCGACCGATAGGCACCTTCCTGGATGATAAAGGATTAACGCAACTTCATCTGCATATAAACTTCAACTCCCCGTTTGATAGGTTGCATTCAAGAAATAATTTCTTCGGTAGTGTAATCATTGAACTGCTCTTCATAATGTAGGAATTGTAATGTTAATACTTCTATCTGCATTGTAATACTAATACAAGGTGGCTTTTTGTTCATTGGCAAGATTTCAGAAAGCCAGTTCTCGTATTTAAAAACATTCAAATTCAAATCGCAAAATCATATCTCGGCGACAATGAATGACAAATACTTGTCAAAAAGGAAAGGGGTCAAGTTTTGACAGATTAAGACCGAGATTAGAATGCAGAAGCTTATTAAAATCCGGGAATTGCCCCACATGGATTGAAAGAAAGTACGGTGCGTGCCACGAGAGATGAAACTTGACACACCACGTGGTTTGACTTGCGCAGTAGGCGATTTATAAGTCTCTTTAGCGCCAGGTTTTTTCTAGATTCTAGAAAAATCCTGGCGCCATTGGGTTGGCGGACAGAGCACGGGAGGCGCAGTCAAGTCTCATTTTTCGTACCACGCACTGTACTTTTACTTTTGGAACAGCTAGTAACGTAATAATAGGGTGGCAAAGTGCCACGGGCTCCCGGCTCGATAGCTTATGAGCGTAATAGAGCCCAAAAATATATTTTTTAAATTATTCTTCTTCTTTTCGTGTGAGGTGTGGCCACCTCTGGTGTCAGAGTTAATTAAGCCGCCTCTGGGAAACCCCACAGGCCTCTGACTTGGCTATTTAAGATTTATATTAACTATATAAGTCCAGGTTTCCTCACGATGTTTTCCTTCACCGTTGTCTACGTTGCCGTTGTTGTTGTTACCGTTGCGTTTTTTAAATTGAAATGCCAACGCTCTTTAAATTAAAACTTACAAGATAATTTACCAAAAATACCACAATAATTTAATAGTAGTGGTAAGTAAAATATGCAACCATAAAAAAAATATTATAAAAATAAAACTACTACGTCAAACTTTACAAAAAGTATGGCCCCATCCGATGAATTTGCCATGGGCCTCAGATCGCATAGTTACGCCCCTGGGAACACTCCTTAAACATGAGAAATATATCAGTTATTTAGTAGATTTATGGTTGCACTAGCTGACGCCCACGGCTCCGCCCGCCTGTTATTAGAACTTCTATCTTTTTAAATTATAGCCTGTGTTATTCTGATGTATAAGCTATATTTCTGTAATATTTCATAAAAATCCGTTCAATAGTTTTGAGTAAAAGAGTAACAAATGTCCATCCATCCTCACAAACTTTCACATTTATAATAGTAAGTAGGATAACTCGGCAAAATGTATCTAGAGAATAGCTGATGTAATCTTTCACATTTAAGTAATTCAGTGTGTATGCCTTTGCATTTTAAATTGAAACGATTTACCAACAGTCGATTGGTCTATGAACCGTTGGTCAACATTATCTTTAATCCGTTAAACTTTTCATCCAAACTACTTTTCACCCACGAACGTTTCGCCAACATCTACGTCAGTGAATACTTCACCAACAGAATGTTTTGACCAATAACTTTTCACCCAAAGAACAATTGGCCAACAGCTACCGGCAGGCTTATTACGTATCTTTTGCAAGAGCAAAACGATAGCAATTTTTGCGCAATAATGGCTCTTCAATACAAAAGTTTTAGAGTCGTTTGGCGGCTTTTTTTAATAAGTGCATTTGACCGAGCGATAAGCAAACGATTGTGTAGCCTACCATACCTACACTGCAGGTAATACCGCCTTTTATGACATAAAGCGTTTGATCGCTATCGTTTTGCTCTTGCAAAAGATACGTAATAAGCCTGCGGGACAGACATTAGTGCATGCAGAATTCGAAAAGACATTAGTGCGTGCCGGGGTTCGAACCTACGACCTGTGACTTGGTATTCCAACGGTCATACCCCTAGGCTATCACTGTTTCTATAGGTGGTTCTCTGCATGTTCTGTTAATCAAGTAGACAGTCACGTAACAGTTTCATTCATCATAGGTACATAATCATTCTGCTCATCATCATTTTATATTATCACTCCATAAAGGTCCACTGCAGAACATGGGCTTCCCAATGACCGCTATTCAAAAGGATGGGCGTATGCTGCTACTTATTGTATTAACTATTAAGTGTTAACTGCCGTTCTTTACGACCCCGTAAACTACATTAACTCTAATCACATTATATGTCGACCCTTATTTGATGACTGGAGGGTCCAAGCCCTTGAACTCATAAACGTTATGACATGGAGAAATGGACGAGCGACAACACACATAAACTAAGCCTGACGGCTTATAAAACAAATATTTATATAGATTACACTACATAAATAACAAGTTTAATATTGTTTGAAGGGTCTCCAATACTGTTGATAAATAACTTGCTCGTAATTTTCATGTCATTTCGAAATATGAACCCATCGCTACATCGCTATCACTGTAAATTTTTATCAAACAAAATTCCCCGTAGTGTCTGTCTCTCTGCTGTTCGCGATAAACTCAAAAAGTACTGAACGGATTTTGATGTGGTTTTTACCAGTAGACAGAATTACGGAGTGAATTGTAAGGTTTAGATGTATAATTTGTTCGCGCACAGATTGTTCCTTATATACAGCTACATTCACCAAATAATCAAAAAAATATAAAATAGGGTAAAATTATTGCATCGAAAATTGCTCTAAGGAAGGGACAAAATTAACTTTGCCGTTCGAAAACTGTAGTTCCCTTACATCAAATACGTACAAAATTTTACTTTTCCAAGTTCGTTTTATAAGTTGGTCGACTATTACTCGTAAACTTGTAAAGCCTACTTAGCTGTGATAGTTTTCCTTTTAATTCTGTTATATATACTACCGCTGCGATTTTTTTCACATGTCTAAAAGCATCCATTTAACATAAATCTGCGATTTGAAGCTTAATTTTACGAAAACGGATACTTGAATTGCCTATCCAACAAAAAAAACATTCCAACTTTACGTGTACATGAGGTACATCAATGATATTCAAATAAACAGATATGTTAAAAGCGCGCGCATTGTGAAGACTCGAATAGTAGACAATTGTATGATTTAGTCTTTAGTTTATGTCACGCATGGCGAAGAACGATACGCTTTGTTGAAAAAAAAAACAAAATTAAAAAAATGCCATCGTGTGTATTTAGAAAGTGTACCAATTATAATACCAAATTACATAAAACAGAAGGGATCTCATACCATATGTAAATACGCAATACACCTCAATTTACTAATTTATTTCAATTTTTTTTCCTAATTTTCTGATATTTGGAGGTTACAAAAAGAAAAAAACATTGGTTGTCAGAATAATGTTTGTTTACATTCACACGCAAGTGACAAACACTAGCTGTCTCTTTTTTTCTTGTTTGTTTTATCAAGCCATCCCTTTCGACATTGTAGTGAAATGTCAGATGAATGAAAAGTGTGTATGTGTGCTGCCGCTGCTGCGCGGAACACTTTTTTCAATTGTTTTGTGAATGTATAACGTATCTGTTTATTTGAATATCATTGAGGTACATTAAAATTTAGCAATGTGTCGGTGTGTGATTATTATGTATATCCATGCAAAATTTTAACTTTCTAGAAAAATATATTTTTCACTTCTCATGCTCTGAAATTGCTTATTTGTGCAGGATATAGGCTGCACAAAATCGATTTTTGTGCACAAGTGCATTAACGTATCTACTTATAAATGTATCTATATTAAGGCAAAGAAAATGAGCCATACAGCCAAACACAATAAAAAGTTCACAGATAGAATTTGTTATTTTATAATATTTACTTTAATTTATTTGCCTTTTATGTGTTTTTTAAGACATAAAATATATTAAAATTTAAATTAAAATACGGTAGGTTATTCAATTAATTAAAAAAATATATATATGTCGGAAACACGAGGGCTTCCTTCCATATACCCTCGTACTTGTGGGCTTATCGTGGGTTATGCATGCACGAGGCAGATAACTAATGCCGTTTTAGAGATATTCCATTGTCCAATTCTAGTAGCAAGTTGACAAGCCAATTTATAATCTCTCGTCTGATACTTTTAGACGCAACTCCACCGGCACCAATAATGCCACTTATCACACGTAATCGCCATACGTCCCGCTCCAGTTCTCTCCAGGAATATCGTACTCTCTCTACCCAAGTCAACTCCGCGCTGCCGCGCGCCTTCCCTCCAAATTGTCTGTCACTTTGCTCTAGGATTCAAATCCTTCACTAGCATTGGACACTGGAGAAAACTAAGTGTTGCCAATCGAACAAAATCTAATTGAAATTTGAATCAGAAGCCAAATGTTGCCAATTAAACAAAACTGAATTAATAAGTTTACAAGCGATATCTCCTCGTTCCCAACCATTAATTATTTACCTTCCTCCGATATATATTACAAAATTAATTTAATAGTAGGTTGTATAGGTTTGCAGCCCAAGCCTAATATCAATGTCGTAAGATTTAAAAAAAAAGCGCGGGAAACAGGTCTTGTTTTTTCGTGCATTTATTAATTTCTTCAAATTTGATAAAATTTCTACTGTTTTATTTTCTCGCAATCGAAATGAAAAGCAGAGTTTATAACTCGTCCACAAAACCATTTTATCCTCGACATTACTATCAGCCCTCGACTTCGGCTCGGGCTGCTAATAGTCTCGGATAAAAATGGTTCGTTTTGTGCACTCGTTGTAAAATCTACTATTTAATTTAGCTTTCTTTCTAGACTCTTAAGTTTCTGAGGTAAGCGGACAGGTGGACGGACAAACGGACATGGCGAAACAATAAGGGTTTCTTGTTAACTATGGAACCCTCGAAAATGGTCACGTAAAATGTGGTAATTGGTAAGCTATTTATACGGATACAGTATTAAACCTTATCAATATAGTAATCTTCTTCTTAGCGTGTCGATGGCAAATATAAAAAATTAAATATTGTGATTGGCACAGAATTCAGCCATGGCAACACCATTCGGTGACGCAGTCATAAGGTCTTTGTAAGTACAGGTGACAGGGCATGCTGCGCACTCCTTGAGGTGGGCCATGGTCTGCAGAGATATGCTGCACAAGCACTGAAGACTAGTGCCATCAGAGAACCCCCACCTGTGGAGGTTGTCTTTGCTGCGGCCAACCTGAGTGCGGAGTCTATTTAGGGTTTTCCAGGTCGACCACGGCAGAGTGTGCCCAGGCGGAAGACTCTTCGACGGCCCGATGAAATTTTCAGGAGGCTTGAGTTTCTCTCGCCAAAGGTCGCATCTCGCTGAAGAGGAGTTACCATCACATAGACCCACGCATCCTAGAAAACTTGCCCGGCTTTTTAGGCGCTGGGGCACTGAGCTGTAATTATGTATTGGGTGGCGTGGGTCGTTTTCTAGTTTCGCCCTCTCTATGCGACTTGCTATAGTCCTGCGAATTTCCGGAGGCGCGATGCCGATAAGTGGATACAGCATTCGTACAGTAGTTGGTTTGAGGCAGCCTGTGGCAATCCGGCACGTCTCATTTAGAGCTGTATTCACTAATTTGGAGTGGGTCCATACTTGCATATTCACCAGCGGAGAAACAGAGTGCCATGCCAGTCGTTCGCAGGACTTGAGAAGACGCCCCCCATCTAGTGGGCGTTAGGCGGCGAAGCCAGTTATTCCTTGAATGCACCTTCCACTTGACATTCTCGCAGTTCTTTCTGTAGTTGAGGGACCTGTCCAGAGTAATGCCGAGGTATTTTGGGTGGGAACAATGGAAGATTGGCATCCCCTGCCATGAAATGTTAAGCGTTCACGCTAAGAAGAAGAATATAGTAATGATCCAGCCCGTCCCCCAAATGAAGTCCTGAGCCTGAGCTCGTACCCGATAGGGGGTGGCCTCAGCGTTGGCTTCCGCACAAGTCGCGAGGCACGGCTGGGGCGCTGTCAACGCTGCTTCCCAATATGGCCCTGGTATGATGGCCCTGTATAGGGCCACACAATCTGGGTGGCTGACCTGACGGCCGGCAGCATCGCTGTTCTGCGAAAGCCGCAGAGAGCGATGGCCGTCAGTCATCAGGGGGTATCGCACGAGCTCCTAAGAGGCGGCTTGTGCACCATCCGGATCCCCGCTCTGTCACCTGAAGCGAAGGTTCTCGCGTCACTGTATCGGTGGCGCGTTGAAGCGCGGGCGCGGGGCGAAGGGCTGATGCAGCGACATATAGAGTTGCGTCAGTCTCAGCTTCTCAAGGTACTAGTGGCGGAATGGCGGGACAGGCTTTCACGCCCTACCGCCTTATTACCATCGAGGCAGTCCGGCCAGTGCTCGAGAGCTGGCTCGGGAGGAGGCATGGCTCCTTGTCGTTTCGGGTGAAGCAGGTGCTCCCGGGGCAAGTTTCCTTCGGGAAGTACCTGTGTCGCATAAACAGGGAGCCGCACACCCGGTCTTACCACTGCGTCGACTGCCGGGAGCTCACGGCGTGGCATACGCTGGCAGAGTGTGCCGCTTGGGAGGATTCGCGCCGTGCCCTCGTTTCTGTAGTAGGATTAGTGACCTATCACTGCTGGCCGTAGACGAGTCTATGGTCCACAGCGAGGAGTCCTGGGACGCAGTGGTATAGAACCTGCGAGACGACTGTTTTGCAGAAGGACGCTGAAAGGGAGATGGAAATTTCATCCGCTCATCCGATCCGCAGCAGACGCGCGGACCATACCGGGTGGACTCGGGGACGTCCGTCGCCCCCCACACATCAGGGCGTCTACTCCCTAAGCACGAAGTCCGTAGTTTCGACCTTAGTTACGGGCATTTCCTACTCCCTATCACCTACGGACGGATGATTCGTTCGGGGCCCGAACGAAGAATGAATGGCAACACAATTTGACAGTTGAACCTACTCCCTATGCGTTTTTATCCGTTCGAAAAATTGAATTTGACACTTGTTGTAACGGAATGTTATGTCAGATATTACGACAGCAAAATAGTTATCGTCAACCAGACGAAACTTATAATTCCCAACTATGGCTGCTTTTTTAATGCTCGCAGAAGATCTACAGGAAGAGCGGAGGCAACGTCGACGACATTTGCGCCAAAACTTCCAGTTGGCAAGTATGCCCGACGTTGAGTTCATAGGGAACTATAGGTTCACTCGGGATTTATTTGAGGACTTGTGTGAGGACCCTTTTGCCTCACCACTTACGACGAAGTGGTGTTGATCCAACAATGAAGGTAAGGATATTAAAGATTCTGCAATTTATTGAGCTGTATTACCAATCAGTCCCACCCATTTTACTGTTGTTATTCTTTTATTTCAGATTCCCGCTGCTCTAAATTTTTGTGCCCGGGGGAGTGACCAAGGTGCAGTGGGCCTTAGCAGTGACGTTCTAATCGCACAACAGACAGTGTCACGGTGTCTGCGGCATGTCGCAAATTCACTGAACAGCCCCTCATTAATAAAAAAGTATTTAAGGTTGCCACAGAATTTGGCTGAGAGGAACCTTATAAATAAAAAGACAGTAAGTTTAAAAGCTTGTACCATTTTTCTAAAACAATTATCCATAGGTATTTAATAAAATATAGCCTGCCATTTGGACAATGACTACCTATGCTTTGAAGAGTGTTTATACCTACTTAAAGAGTGCACTTAAATAAAGTTGTATCATAAAAAAAAATATGAAAAATATGGCCTGCCCGGTGTTACAAGAAATTTTGGGTACCCACTGGGAATTCATGATGACCCCAATAGACAATAACATACAAAAACATGCTCGGTCCACTATACAGAATATGTTTGGCATTTTAAAAGGCCGATTAAGATGCCCCTTAGTAGCAAGAGAGCTGCATTTACAACCGGGCAGTTGGTATTTGTCACAATTTATACTGGGTATAGCCATGTTTTTCTATTATCGCATTGAATGGGTGAAAAGTATTTTTTTCATCTATTTAAGACATTGAGGTAATAATGTACTAAGCACATTTAAGAGCATATTTTAATTATATTTTCAGGTATAATTGTCGTTGCCTGCTGTGTAACCAATATGCTTAATTAGGCAGACTTAGAAGCACCTTCCCTCAGCGAGAAGATCTTCAATTTAATGAGCAGTAGATGGGGAGAAGTGTCTACAAATATAGTATCTGCCCATCAAGCTCTTCAGCAAGAGCAAAGAGCGAGAGACAGATTAGTGCAATTGCTAGAATGAAATAGATACTTATGCATTCTCACAAGAAAACTTCACGAATAAAACAAATAAACATGCATTGGGTATGTGTATGACTAGATGTATGAATGTGAGTGAGCAAAAAAAGTATGAAAGGATTGTAGCTGGTGGCATTCTGTAGTTTCTGCCTATCCCCATGGGAAAAGGGCGTGAGTTTATGTATGTACCTATGTATTATTGACTCGTCGCAATAAAAGCATTGTTTTTATTAATTTTTTTTTATTTCACCATTCAAATCTTAATAAATTTAACAATTAACAACACTATGACTTATACAATAACTACAAAAATACAACTACAAGAGGCAAATAAAAAACTTTTATGCAAAAAAATACTACCAACTTCCAAATGAAAAACTACAAAAGTGAAAAATAACATAATTTTTGGAAGTTGGTGTCTTTCGTAGGTACAATTTTTTTGCGATATGATGGACATCGACTTCCAAAAATTATGTTATTTTTCACTTTTGTAGTTTTTCATTTGGAAGTTGGTTGTTTTTTTTTGCAAAAAAGTTGTTTATTTTTCCCTTTTTAGTTTTACCTACCTAATAGGCAAGTTGTTTAGTAAGGTCCCTATAACGCCAGAATAGATTACCCGAATAACATGAAACTTGAACATAACAGGTGAAATAAGAGATCTGCGTACTTCTTTAGAGCGTACTGGCGTGATGTTATGTTATGAAATGGTATAAAAAGTAAACGGACAATCCCGAGAGTTTTGCCGTTATTTATTGAAGAGTTCTGTTGTATATCGCCGAAGTTCTTCATCAGACCTTCACCAAATTAAAATGGGACCAATTTCTAAACATACCCTTTCAAACAAAATAAGATTTTTTAAATCGGTTCACTATAATTTATATAAAATTTTATATATTTTTTATAATTTATATTTATAATTATAAAAAAAAAAACAAACATACAGTCGGAACATAGAACCTCCTCCTTTTTGGTAAGTCGGTTAAAAATACGTTTCATTTCATAAACAAAGAAGTTTTGAATTTGGTAGTTTGCACACTTAATTAGTTACCGAAATTAAGTGTTGATAGGAAAACAACCTTTGTGGGACTTCCCCCACTTAAGTATGAAAATCGCCAAAATGTTAAAAGAAAAGAAAAATATTTATTTGTGACCCGCACAGGAGACATGAGAATTAAACAATAATAAAAATAAAAACCCATGTGAGACCAAAAAGGCTCCTATCTCAGAATGTGCAGTGATACTCAAAAAGGAAATAACGCTGCCCTGATATTATAATAATTCATATTTAAAACAAAAACATGTAGAAGTATCCACGTGGCTTTCCTTTTACTTATCAGTTTTAAATTATTGCTAGGACCTTAATTTCTCTTACTTGTCTACTTCAGTCTCAAATACCTAATAATCTGAATAAAATTAACAACACAGTATAACAATCAAAACATAGATTTCCTTTTATTTATCACTCTTAAAATATTGCTGGTAACTTTGTTTTTCCAGAATAATCAGCTTTACTTCATCGAGCATCTCATTTCTCCTAGTTTTGCTTATAAGCACTTCCACCTTCGGCAAGTGTTGCAGCATGGGTGGGTGAGATGGCAGCTGGCTCTCTTACTGGTGGACCCTGTACAACAAAAACTGAATATCATTGACGGATACAACAAAAAATATATGATTGTTTATCTGTAATTTATTAGTATTTAGTAAAAAAATAGTCTACTACCATATTAATAATTATTAGTATTACCATTGGAAAAGCTGGTTGTGACTCTTGACTAGATTTGTGGCTTTCCAAAACTCCATCCAATAATCGATAGGATCTTTAACTCCATTTGAAAGCGGGTTGGTCCTCCCAATGAACCTGTAGCACATGCTGATCGTCTGGCAGCTCCAGCAGCTTTCTTGCCCAAATGTTTTTAACAGCCCACACCTAAAATTTTGAAATTTGGTTAATTTTAATTGCATATAGGGTATAATATATCAATACACAATACTCTTAAGTAGGTACTGTTACAGATAATAGCCCAGTCAGTAAATAATTAAAAAGGCCTTTGCCAAAGCTGGCGTAGTCGTGATTTGCACAGATGTATTCGTGATTGTAACGCCTACTGACTGGGCTACATGTATTTGCAAGATGACTGATTATCATTGTTTGCACTTTACTGATGACAAGACCTAAAAATCATATTAATATTGACGAGTAATGTAGTAAACTCACCCTTTGCCGTTGGTCCACGAACTTTGTGCAAATTCCCATTGAAATTAAGGTGCTTGCACAGGTTTTCTTACAGCCGCTTTGAGCGAACTCATGAAGTCGACAAGGGCCTCAATTTGCGCGTAATTTGCTGCAGCGGTCGGGGTCATTTTAATTAATTATTAATGAAAAGTATGAAAACTAAAATCTGCCCGGATATTTATTAGGAATTGCTTGACGTTTCATTTGAAAGTTGCCGTCAAACAGAAAAAAAGGCAATGGTATCAACAGGATAATGCCACTTTCCGGACTAAAATGACAAAAGTAATTCATTTCTATATTGATAGACATGAAAAAATTATATTGTTAAAAATATGGTCATTTTCTAACGTAAAAATAATATTATATTTTGTTTAGTAAGTTTGAAACCACTAACTAGGAAAACCGGTAATCGACCGATAAAATAGTACAACTCTAACGTCATCCGTCGTTCGTTCACGAAAATTGTCCATGATCCCGTTCGAAGCTCAATAACCCGAAATCGTTAGGGGGTAGGGTGCACTCCGAAGTTTCGGAATACTTTCGGACGGCCCGTAACTTCGTCGACGAAGATAGGGAGTAGACGCCCAGATCCCGAGGTGGCGGCGCGTAGAGTTCCACGCGCGCCCCTCTTAGACGTCGCCGGAGAGTCATACACCTCACTCCCCTCCAACCCGAGGTCGAACCCCGCAGTTGCGGGCCGGCACTAGCCGGGGGTTGCGGCAGTATCGTTGTTATCGCGACCCCCGGCGTAGGTGTGAGATGGAACACCGGGGTGGTTTTTAGTCAGGAGGAGTCTGACAGACCCTTTCGCCCTGAGAGGGATATCCAATGAGGATTTTAAACCAGAAACAAAAAGAAAAGGTATTTCATGCACATTATGATAATCCTTTACACCATATAATTTAAATGAATATCTTAGGAGTTTATCGCAAAAAAAAAACTGTGTGTCTCACACAGATAACGAGACTAGCATTTTTGTTTTGTTTGGTAGATATGTACTTATTTACCAGTGCGAAGCCGGGGCGGGTCGCTAGTTTTATTAAAGAAACACAGATGAAAAATGCAATTTCGTCAACTCTTTGAGATATGGCGCCATGTTGATTTAAAGTTCATCGTAGGATGAAGTCCCTAAGGATAGTGAAGGCTGTGTGACCTTTAGAAGTTGATTTACGTTACGTGCCTGGTTTACACAATAATTATTAGTGTTCCATATTCAAAATGTGCAGTCAGGGATATCATCAAGTTTTTATTCATCAAAAGATCAGTACATGGTCGGTACTTACTATGTAGTTCAAATACACTATTGTAAATAACAGATGCTCAGAGTTCTGAGTGATTACTCATTTTGGAATACTTTAATTGACGTACAATTTCTTTGATAGTAGATGAATCTGGTGATGACGTAAGTTATATTTTTCTATGACCAAGATTTCATGAAATATAGGAAAACTTCCAGTAAGTTTGTAAACAGGTTTATTTGAATAGGTCCCACAAAATCGGATTGAAGTCATGCCAAATTACTTTTCTTTCTCTGAAAAGTAGGACTAGGTACTCTACAAACCTATTGAGAGGCCATACTTGGAACGGACGACAGTCGTCATATGCTTTATAAGCAATCGATCATATAAGACCTAAGTACTTTCATTGTGCTTACAAATAAGGATTGGAATTTTCTGACGGAGTCTGTGTTTCTTGGGTCTTAGGGTCAAGAGTGGACAGGTTATTTATTTATTTATTATATTCTTTATTGTACACCACAAAAAAATAAAAAATACATACAGAACAAATATTTTCTAACAAAGTGTACAATGGGCGGTCTTATCGCACAGGGCAATCTCTTACAGACAACCTTTGGATGGACTGAACGATAGGTGAAGAATTGAGGGCTGTCAGTGTACAATATAATATAACTTACTTATACATAATAACATAAAATACGTACATACTATACAACATACTTAGGTTACTTCTAGGCAAGCGTGCGTCTGCGACCACATAATTACTTACCATCAGGTGGGACAGAGGTCAAACGAAACGCTGCCAATTATAACAATAAAAATCCTTTTCGTACACCGCCCTAGCAATCAAATCAATCGATCAATCTACCGTTTTCAAATCTATTACAATAATTAAGGTTCCTTTCTTGGGGTTAATATTGAGACCCAAATGAGATTATTATTTGGTTCACAAATGAATGTATGTCAATACCCTCTGCCCAACTAGATTAAATTATTACAATTGAACACGAGACAAAGCTCTTGGTCTCGAAGGGTTTGTATAGATTAGAAGTGGACGGCGGCCAAGTAAACTTATTATAATTTATTCATGTATTGTTGAGTATGTATATTATTTGTGGTACGTCTGTTTAATTTTAGTAATATATATATATATATATTTAATTAGTTATTACTGAATGTTATTAATTAATAATAAATATATTTTACCAAAGACCAGTTTTACAAAGATTCATAAACAATTATGTGTTGTTGGTAAATGCAATTATTAGTGGAAGATTGTTTTTGGTTTTTTATTTTATTTATTTCAGTAACCAACAGCGATACTTAAAAATATTTTACAAAATATGCGTATTACAATTTGTATGGCCAATCATTGGTTTCCCTGTGTAACTGGGATAAATGTATAAAAGATGCGAACGAACCAATGCCACAAATTTAAATTAAAAGATGCAATACAATCAAAATTTATTTAAGGCTAAGTTAAATCACAATTTTGAAATGGTTTAAACAAAAACTTTTTTGCAAAAAAATACTACCGACTTCCAAATGAAAAACTACAAAGTGAAAAATAACTTAACTTTTGGAAGTCGGTGTCTTTCGTAGGAACCATTTTTTTGCCATATGGACACCGACTTCCAAAAGTTAAGTTATTTTTCACTTTGTAGTTTTTCATTTGGAAGTCGGTAGTATTTTTTTGCAAAAAAGTTTTTTTATTTTTCCCTTTTTAGTTTTACCTACCTAATAGCAAGTTGTTTATTAAGGTCCCTATAACTCCAGAATAGATTAACCGAATAACATGAAACTTGAACATAACCCGTAAAATGAGAGATCTGCGTACCCCTTTAGAGCGTACTGGCATGATGTTATGTTATGAAATGGTATAAACAATAAACAGACATGCGATTGCAGCAATCCCGAGAGTTTTGCCGTTATTTATTGAAGAGTTCTGTTGTGTATCTCCGAAGTTCTTCATCAGACCTTCACCAAATTAAAATGGGACCAATTTCGAAACATACTCTTTCAAACAAAAAAATAATTTTCAAAATCGGTCCACAATTGACGGAGACATCGGTGAAAATACAAAAAAAAAAAAAAAAACATACAAGAAGTCGAACATAGAACCTCCTCCTTTTTGGTAAGTCGGTTAAAAAAGGTTGAATAACAGAAGACAGGAGAAGATAGAAGATCGGTTGACTGTCACTCGTCTCCATCCTTTACTATTCCTTTTTTTCAATGTAGCTTTCAGACACAGTGAATAAATTAAATTAAATGTCACACATTATGTGTTGTTGTCATCACAGTGAATTATGTGTTGTTGGTAAATGCAATTATTAGTGGAAGATTGTTAAAAAAGGTTGAATAACAGAAGACAGGAGAAGATAGAAGATCGGTTGACTGTCACTCGTCTCCATCCTTTACTATTCCTTTTTTTCAATGTAGCTTTCAGACACAGTGAATAAATTAAATTAAATGTTGGCTTAAATAAGTATTGTATGTACGTGTGATGAATGTTTTGAATTAATACGAAGACTATAAACATGAAAGCAATGTTCAACAACGCATAAGTTGGTCCTAGTCTAGGCGCTATCCTAATACAATGCAATCATCGCGCGAACATGCGACCGTCGCGTGTTTTGTATGGAGAAATCGCACAGCGCCCTCTATAGGCGCGACGACGCGTTTGTGTTTGCCATTCAAAAGGAACGAGACGGTCGTGTGTTCGCGCGATGATCGCGTTGTATTAGGACAGCGCCTAGGGTTGGTCCCAGTAGCAAAGCAAAGCCAGCCACATGTACAGGGTGAGAATAAGATTTTTTTTGGGATTCCAGTTTGAAGATCACATAACATAACATGACGCCTGGTAGTCCCCGAATGGTTAGGCAGAGTCAAACCTAGAACACCCACATTTCACCAGTTACAAACAAAACCCAGATAAATGAAACAAAAAATCACTGATTTTGAAAGAGGAATAACATTCCTTAAAGATAACCTATCAATATGGTTAATTACTATAAATAAACAAATAATGTTTTTTGAATTTAGAATTCCAATTCAAACCGAAGTTATCAAAGTTCAAAGTGGCCCTGCGCAGACGACAGACTATCCGTGACGCACTTTTTAGTCTGTGAAAATAGAACCTATGCAATTATATGCAGTAACGCACACGACGCGCAAAAAATCCGGCGCACAAAAAATCCGTGTATTTCGGGCAGACCGCACCGCGCCGCGGCGCGCCGCTCCGCACAAAAAGTGTGTGAAAAAAATTGAACGTTTGCTTCAACGCGCGCTAACGCAGACGGCGCACACTTTAGTCGGCAATCTGCATTTGCTAGGGGTGGACGTAACGCACGCGATCTATTATCATGGCGCCAGAGGTCGATGTAACTATGTTAATTCAAGAAATACAAAACAGACCAGCAATTTATGGACCAATGCACCTCCTCATTGTTGTTTCTGAATGAGTCAAAGCAGGTCTCAAAATAAATAGCAACTCATCAAATGTAGTAACAGACATTTTATAAAATTTGAAAAAAATTGCCGGATGTTGTTTCAGAATTGAATGTTTAGTATGGAACTGTCCCTTCAGTAATCTTTCCGAAAGTACAGGATGTACCCAAAATTCTCTATTTCTTCTTCTTTTTCTGTACTTCATGTACAAAATAATACTTCGCGATCTCTGCACGATTTCCATAGCGTCTACGTCCCTACAGCTCTGCCGACAAAATGATCGAAGATGTGCGTCGTGTGCGTTGAGTCTGTGAAAAATCCGCGACCGATTTTTTGCGCGCCATGCAGACTTTTTGTGCGCCGCAGACTCGATCGCACAAAAAGTGTGCCGTCTGCGCAGGGCCCATTTGTGACAGCAATTAGGTGTACGTAGGTACATAAAACAGGAATGCTTCTTTTAAATGATTGAGTTCAAGTTTTTAGGCATTATTTGAAGAGCAGCTAGCGCAAAGCGTAGTCAAAGAAATATTATAAAATGGTTAGACATCATCATCATCATCATCTTCCTACCCTTGTCCCATATTACTTGGGGCCGGCGCAGCACGTTTTCTTCTTCCATACCGCCAAAGTGGTTAGACAAACAGGAACAAAAAAGTAAGCGGTACAAAAGTATTTTCATATGCAGCGACCCTTGTTGTAGGCAAGGAGGATCATGCAAGCGATATAATAAATTGCGTAACGCAAGATCCCTCTCAAATTATATAGTTCGCGGAGAACAACTTCAGACTTTAATGAACATTATTTTTAGGTATGGTAACGTAACACGCAATTGAATATAATTAATTTCACGATTTACTTTTGCATCAGCATTTTTCTGCTTAGCAGGTTTATTCAAACAAGTAGCAGTAAGTCATTTGTAAAAATAATTACAACACTACAGGTACTCACTGTAATAAGTAATTTTGTACTTTTTTAGGTTTCCGTAGGCAACAAGGAATCTTTATGTATACGTATTAATCACGGCCCCAAAGTGGTAAAATAAAATCATGAAAACAATTTTTTTTTAGGGTGCCTCCTGTGTACACGTAAAGTGGGGATGATTTTTTTTCTTTCCTGTCCCATGGTGTGGGGTATCCATGGTGGGTCTGTGAAAACTATTTTTGGATTCAGGGATCTGTTTGTGTAAAATTAACCTTGCAACCAAATTGCAAATTTTTGTTAGAGTCAAGTGCCCCCCCCACCCACTTCCCTGCCAGCTAAACAGTTGCTTTAAGATATGTGAATACATTCTCGGCAGTAGTATATATAACGAAATTAAAAGAAAACTATCATCACAGCTAAGTAGGCTTTACAACTTTACGAGTATATAATATAATAGTCGACCAACTTATAAAATGTACTTGGAAATGTAAATATTTTTCTATTCGTTAGAGCAAAGTTCGGCGCGTAATTATGTTGGTGAATGTAGCTGTTTGTACGGAATCCTCGGTGTGCGAGTCAGACTCGCACTTTGCCGGCTTTTTTATGGGTTTTACGGTCTGAAATAAATATTTTTTAACCATCGCATTTATTCGACAGGTTTGTGTTGTTGCTTTAACTAGGTGTGTCAAATATGTCAATTATTGTGAATACCTATATTTCTTTCAAATCAGTTAAAATACGATCTCTGCTGTACAAAGGCCTCCCTCAAGTAACGCCATACCGCCCATTCTACCCGCATCTTACTAATTCTCACGACCTTCGACTAGGTCGTTGGACAATTTAGTGAGGGGCCAACTTGCGTTGCGCCTTCCGGTTCACGATCCACTCGAAAACTCTTCAGATTCATCGGTCGTCCGTTCCACGAAAAGATGCTCAGTCATTTAACGTGATCAAATCATTGCCAAACATGTAATCTGGAATGCAATGTGAGTCATGTTATGATTCCAGTGAAATCTATTTTCCTCTTATTTTTATCAACAAGGTATAATGAGTATATTTATCATTCATTTCTCAATTTTGGCATTATTATCAATCAACCTTAAATTTTTTTAAATTTTATACGTCTTTCAATTTTACCAATGTTATTAATTTTATACTTTTTATCATTGTTACTTTATATTATTGTTTATATTTTAATTTATAAATTTTAATAAATTTTCTTCAATTTTATACATTGATAAATTTTATAATTTTTGCTTTTATTATTGACTTTTAATTTATTTTAGTTCAGTGACCTGCACCCGCTTAAATGACATAATAAAATACTTATTTTATTTGTTCTCTTTTGTTAATGGGCACATAGAACTTTTATTTTTGGTGTGTTATAATAAAGAGTCGCAATAGTACATTGTGATACAAGGGTGGAAATTAGAAACTCGTGTCATTAAAAACCCTCGCCTTCGGCTCGGGCTTGTTAATGACAGCTCGTTTGCAATAACCTACACTCCCGTGTATCACACGACGTTTTTCAATACAGTTGTTGGAAATAGTAAAAACAAATCAAAGAATTAAATTATCCATATATTATATGTCCATAAAATAAAATTATCGTAAGTCGCCATACATCTTTCTCGAGATTTTTGGGGCAACATTTCATCCTGCGCAATTTTTGCCTCAGATAATATATCGGGCAAAGTTAATTCTATTTCATCACTTGTACTTGAACTCATTATAAAATAAATAATCAATTTATCACACATGAAATTAAAATTTTCAGAAAATAGCGCGTTTTTGCAACTGGACATTTTTTTTTTTACAACGAAAACAGCTTAAATAGCCTATTCGATTTTTGACAAATATTGATGTGAAAATAATTAAATTAAAACTGTTAATTAAATATATTAAACAACCATCTAAAAGACTTTTGAGAATTCAATGCTAAGACGTACGGACTCATTCATTTTTCCTCGTATAAAATCTATCCCATTTTATTATATGTATGAAAACTCCTTGCTACTAAACTTTTTCAAATTGACTTATAAATTCAAAACTAAACTGCAAAACTAATGATCGAGCGCGTAAACAAAAGTCACGTCAGAGTTTTTGGCGGGATTTTTTCGAGTGAAGTTCAGCGGCTGTTAATATTATTTGCAAATTGATTCCTAGTGGATATTGTGATATAAAATTGGTGTAGTTTTGTGTCTCAACTATCTACGCAACTGGACAATATGTGAAATCATTGACAGAAGCGATCTCAGGATAGTGGAGCGGAGAATTTTATTGTAGTATTGACTACCTCCGCAAAGCTTACTGGGAAGGCTGACTCGATACAATTTGCTGCCTAATACTCCAAAAACCATTAGAATCTGATACACCCGTATTCTAATGCATATTAAAGAATGTTAAAATTGCACTGAAGACGAGGCGGTATGGTCCAAGACCTTAGCGTGCCCGAGAAGGGCGAACAAAAAGAAAAAAAAAAAAAGAAAAGTCACGACCGCGTAATAGAAAGATGCCTGTGCAAAAGAAGATTCGATTTTCGAATCATAACTATAGCCTCTGAAAGTGCGCCATGTTTAACAACTGTATTAAAAAATATTATTATAGGTGGCTTTAAAAAAAACTGCATGGCACTCGTGCACGGCACTCGTGGGCTGCAGCTGGAAATCAGCGTCAGGTACCAATACCCTGTATGTATTACCATTTGTCATTAATAGTTTTAATTATTTATTTTGTTTAATATTAAGGTGTTTTTGTTTTTAATGCCAATAAACCAATTCTTCTTTCTTTATTTATTTTCTTTCTTCCTTATAAGACCTGATATCGAAGAATTTACCGACGTGCTTTGGAAATAACTTCTTACATCTTAGTAGCTAAGCTAATCTTACTATGCTCATCGCGTGCGTGTACATTCTAAGCGGATTAGATCTAATTCTATGAACATTCTCGTTGCATAAGAGGAGTTCTTGTAGTAGTCGCGTGTTACGCATCCATTAACACAGTAAACATTTTCACGTAACTTATGCGGAATGGTTTACAGGAGCATCACTTTAAACATTCCGTATTTGTTAATCTGATTTACTGTCCCACTCAGGGCGTGGGATTCCGGTTATTAGTTTTTAGGGTTGCTAAAACGGGACCCTATTACTAAGACTCCACTGTCCCTCTGACTGTCTGTCAGCAGGCGCTGCATCTCACGAACCATGACAGCTAGACAGTTGAAATTGTCACAGATGATGTATTTCTGTTACCGTTATAACAACAAATACTAATAACAGAATTAAATAAATATTTACGTGGGGCTCCCATACAACCAACTTGTTTTTTTGCCGTTTTTTGCGATAGTGGTATGGCAACTTTCGTGCGCGAGTCCGTCTCGCACTTGGCCGGTTTTTTCGTTTAAAAAGTTCTCAGTAGAAACCCAGCCGATTTTTTTTTACAGTTCAACAATATCATTTCAGCCGAAAGATGTTCACTACTGGACATTGGTCTTGCCGAAGTGTCACCACAACGATTGGTTCTGTGCATTTCTGTGAAGTTCTGTCTTCGATTTTTTGGTTCTAGGATATGCCGGTTTCCTCACGATGTTTTACTTCACCGTTTTGAGAGCAGTGGTGAAGATAATTTACACAAAGTAAAGCGCCTGCCTGGGCTCGAACCCACGACCTACAGCTTGTAAGTCACGGCCGATACCACTGGGCCACCACAGCAATTACACCAATAGAGCACAAACATACAAATACTAAACTATAAAGTCCAGGTTTCCTCATAATGGTTTCCTTCACCGTTGTCAGCGATGTCCAAGAATCAAGATAAACTTAGAAAGTAAATTTGAAGTTAATTTATGATCGTTAGACTAGTATTGCCTGCAACAAAGTTAACGCCTTACTAGATATCATAAACATAATATTCTTTCAAAACTTTGCAGCGTTGAATGAGAACAAATTGAATACAGTTTGTCTGTAGCGGGTCGCCAGCTGTTGCCGTAATATTTTCGCATCACTGCTCGGCTAGCGCATCGTGTGTAGCCGTTCTAATCTATCCTGTTGTCCGTGTTGGAAAACGTCCACTGACTTCGTGAAGCGGAAGGCCGTGTCAGACTTTTACTGACATGACAAAACCCACCCGTGTTCCACCAGTTGCTTGTGTCAGGGCCACGGTAACTCTGTTTCAAATTTATCTGCGACCCAGACAGGCATCGGCCCTAGCGGACCCCGTCAGTTTTTGCTGACATCTCTTTGAGGCGCGCGTGGAATACTACGCGCCGTTGACTCGGGCCTGGTCCTTATCGGACGGCGAGCTATACATTACTCGCCGTCCGCAAGCCCGCGCCTACGGTGGCCGGGAATCGGCTAGCGACTCCCGAAGCCCAGGGTGTCTCCTGCGGTGGCTAGGGGCGTGAGGGCGTCTCCGTTGCGTCTCCCTCACGCGTTCCCAGGTGACAGCTTCAGTTCTAATCTATCCTAACTAATCAATTTGTGACAAATGGAGTTGGTTTATACCTCATAACTTTACGTTGCTAAATGAAAATTGGCTTCAAGCTCCATTAACAGTTTGAAGGAACGGTGACCTTAAAAGGTTTGTGAAATTCTAAGCTATTGTATTTTATTTGCTTCATAATCACTTTTACTGTTCGTTGAACAAACGATAAAAACTCCCATAGGAATTGACTTAACTGTCTTGAAACCCGTTGTAAAATTAATCAGAATAATAATGAGAAGTGAGAAATTGGGATGAAAATTAATTTTCCTCCTCCATCAGAATCTATTGGCCGGAAAAAAAATAAATCTATAGCGAAAGGAAAAGATTTTTCGAGATTACGTGTTTAAATATATTTTTTTGGGATCAGTTGCTGAGTTCCTTAAACGAGGGTTTTATCTCTATTATCTTACTAAATTAAACATGAGCATCGCAATGTTCGCCATAATGAAGAGCCGAAATGTCGCTATCTCGTTGTGATCTTGAAAATTTACGAACAAGTAAAATTTCAAAATTTAAAAAACCTTCGACTGGTTTTTATTTCATGCTACAAAATTTATCTAGTACATAGTGGATACGCTTCGATCGGCAATCTATTGAACACGTAATTATGACACGATATCTTGCGAAAACACCCCGATTCAAACAGTAAAACGCCCATAACTTTTGAACGGCTGAACCGATTTTATATAAACATAGTTAGAAACACTCTCGATTAAGTCACCTTTTAAACAAAAAAAAACTAAATCAAAATCGGTCCACCCGTTTGGACACTATGATGCCACAGACAAACACACAGATACACAGCAACACACGTGAAACCTATAACACCCCTCTTTTTCCGGCTGGGGTTAAAAAGACTGGCTGAGAAGAACCATTAAAACTGACTGTATGCGGTTATAAAGACAAAAGAAAGAAGCTAACTTAAATCGTATTTTATTCACTTACATAACTACGGCACAAAGCTAAGCTAGTTCCAAATACTTTTAGGCAACTGAAGAAGTAAAGTAAAAGATCCATTAACCTGAACAACCTCATTTAAGAAGTAAGAACTACACAAGAAACGCGGTTTAAACTTGTAACAGTATTCGTTTTTATGTGTGGGGACAAAAACTCGGGGAAACTAAGTCTTTGTCGGAGTAACAATCCTAAATTAGAAGGGCAATCCAGACGTTAGATGGATTTACAAGATTACTTATGTCCCAGAAATCCTCGATCAATATTCATAAAGTCTGGCAAATATGAAAATACAAAAAGAATACAAAAAAAGTCCGTCTCGAAAATACTCTAATGATTGATGTGCTTCGACTTACTGGTAGTTATCTTATTGACAAAACTAACATTTTCTAAAAGGTTAAAAGGTATTTTTTTTTAAAGATTTTTAAGAATATAACTCAATACTCATTTTAATATACAACAATCACGTTTCAGCAAAAAAAAAAACAATACAATTAAAGCCTGGTTCTCATTAGTGAACTGTAACTAGACAGATACAGTTACGAAGTTAATAGTAACGATCTGAGGCCTTAGTGCGAGTTTTTACTCACGCTCAATCGCGTTAACGTAAACGTCAATTTGTATTGAAATTGGATAAGCGCCGTCTGGGGACGGTAAGGAGAAACCTCTTTTTTGTATACATTTTGACATAAAAGATCGTTTACGTTATCACGAGTGAGCGTGAGTAAAAACTCGCACTAAGGCCGCTGCTCGCGGCAGGGTCGCGAAAAACATACACACTAGGATTTTTGGTAACATAACATGTAAAGATAACAGTCACAGCTGGCTATTGAGTACACGGCTTAAGAGAAACAATTGGAGACACAAATGCTATGAATGAAAGAAATAAAGAAAACATTTATTGACAACTTGTAAATGTGTGAACATTGTAGGCCTTCTAGATGCTTGTTAACATTTGTTAACTTTTTAACTCGTTTTATTTTCTTTTGTTTAAATAATACGTAATCTTTTTTTTTGTTTTTCGTTACGACTTATTGTCGGGCCTACGTTGTCCCCACATATCTCAGTACTTATGCTGTAACAAGGAAATATTGTAAAACCAAACCATTTTTTTAAAAGAGTAACCATGGAGTTTCTTGCCGTTTCTTCTCCATAGGAAACGACCAACCCGAACCGTGCACCTTTTGTCGACGTTTTATAAGTGCCCATGTAGGCCTATATGAAATAAAAAAATTGATTTTGATTTTGAACTGTAACAGAATAAAACAAATACTACACGTAATAGGAATGATGACAAATAAAATTCTATTTAGTTTGTCAGTTAGATTACCTAAAAATATTGGACACATATTTTTTCTTTTGTCACATAATCAAAAAATTACGACTACGCACTGTGCGTTGAAATATGTTGTGACGTCACGTCGTGCTACACTTTTACTGACAAAGTTACGTCACAAACCCCACTCCTGAACTTTGAAGCGCTTTACGTTTGTCAATTTTTATTTATTTGATATTGCAAAATATACGTGTCCAATATTATTTGATAATCTCACTGACGGACTAAATATAATTATAATTTTTCTACACAGGAAACATCCATATTGCAGAAAAACAAGCTCTCAAGCAAACCCTGACCAAAATAGGAGAAGAAGTACTGCAAAGTTACTTTCATAAATAACAAACTATCCTTGCATCTCATTATTAATGCCACTATCGTAAGTATAATAAATTTATGGAGAGTAGAGGTATGGAGAATGAGCTCTGTATCTGAAAAAGTGTCTGTGAAAATGAATTAAATAAGGGAGGCGGTGGCTGCAGTAGCCACCCAACGAGTAAACCGAATAAATAAAAACAATAATTTTAGGTTATGTTTACTAACTAGTCACCATACTATTCACTAAAAATATAACATTTTCTAACTTCAACTTCAATCCGTTAACTACTGCTACATTAATACCGACGCGCGACGCTAGCGCCATTTTGGAGAGTTTTTGAACTATTATTTAGTGTATAAAAAGGGACACTTTTTCAAATTTCGCTCCATATGAGATCGTTCTCCTTACTAGTCCTTACCTCTACCCTCCACATATAAACTCGAAAAGCACGACTGGACTTTATTATCCATCTGCACGTGATCGATCATAAACTTTAAAATAACCTCTGGCAGATTTCTGAATTGACTTATGTCTCTGGATGGGTACAGTCAGCGTCAAAATTATTGGAAAAACAGACAGTTTATAACGATCAGACAAAATCATAGTTCGTGTATCTACTGTGAAACACTACGTGTCTCATTGAGATATAGGTGCCAATCTACGCATAGTTTAATTTTCGTAGTAGTTATAGTCATTTTGAACAGTTTACTGATCTCTATTTACCTCTTCATCGTATTACAGGCAGTAGTTATTAAACATACCTTATCCTATACTATAAAACGAGCAATATTTGTATATGTTAGGTTGAACCTAAAAGCGTAAACGCTCATTGAGCGAAAAAGTAGCTCAGAACGCCTTGTAGCTTCTTACGCCTTATCGCAAATTTTATGTTGTGGAACCTTGAAAACCGGCCACAAGGCGTTTTGGTAAATTGAAACAGGCCACAACGCGAATGACAATATTCGACCACACAGCGTTCTGGCGATGCAGAATAGTCAGAACGCGTTCTGAGCGCCAACAGATGCGACCACAACCCGAATTAGCGACAGACAGGTAGTATTGTTGTGAAGCAACAGAAACCGAGATCGATTTTTGGATGGATCAGTGTTATACCTTAACCGGCGGGGTTGTGAAGGCGCCAGTTAAGCAACACTTACCAAGGTTGGTTTTGCAACATCTTGGATTTTGACCCCATAATCGTTATAAGCGACCCCAAAAACCATGAAAACGACACTCATGACGAAAAGTTGGAACGTTTCCGTCGGCGCCGTCTTGGGCTAGCTTTCGATCCCATTATCATGACGACACCCATGTCGAAAATTTGGCACATTTTGCAAATTTTGTGGGCTTCACCACCCCAGCCGCTCAAGTTCAAACACTAAAACCATCCAAAAACCGTCCTTGGTTATTGTTGCTTCACAACAATACTACCTGTCCGTCGCGAATTCGGGTTGCAGTCGCATCTGTTGGCGGTCAGAACGCGTTCTGGCTTTTCAGCACCGCCAGAATGCGTGTTCGAACATTGTGAAAGCCTCATCACGAATCGCCATTGTGGCCTGATAAAATTTACCAGAATGCGTTGTGGCCGGTTTTCAAGGTTCCACAACATGAAATTCGTTTTATGGCCGTTCGTAAGAAGTAACAACGCGTTCTGAGCAATTTTTCGCTCAATGAGCGTTTTTGTTCTTTGAGCCTAACATATATATCTCTATATTATCTGACCCGGTGAACTTCGTATCGCCTTAGAAATACCGCTCAAAATTATGTAATGTTCAGCAAATCAAATTTGGTGACATACCTTTAGCAGCGCCACCTACCGGGTCCAATTGTGTTTTTAAACCATCCAGGCACCCATTGCAATATATACACAAAATTTTAACCAAATCTGTCCAGTCGTTTAGGATGAGTTAGGTGACAAACACACGTACAGAAGAATTATATAAATTAAGAAGATAATATTTTGTAATCACGTTCTCAAAAACGGCTCTAACGATTAAAAAAAAAATTGCAATATAGGGCTTTTCGAGGGCTATAAATCACTCTAGCTAGGTCTAAAAGCTGGAAAAATTCGTTGTCTCGAAAAAAAACAGTCTTAAATGAGACAGGTGGCTGATTTTTATGGCTCCAATATTACAGAGGACTTGGTTCAGTTACATAAGACATGTTTGTTAATAATTCTGAAATCTGTTCACTGACTGCATTTAAATTTATCTAAAGAGATTATTTATACTTTATTGTACATCTCATAATAATGACCAGAGGACAAACAAGTATAAAAATAAGTGTACAATGGCCGGTCTTATCGCACAAGGAAATCACTAATCAATAATAATTATGTGTTAAGAAAAACAAAATAATTCAGTATCTAGATGTTATGGCCAAGCTGAAAGCCTATGTTCCAAAGCGAACGTTAACAAGGTCAAAATAGTTCTGTTTACCAGAGATAAAAAGAAGCGAAATGTCAAACTACTTCCAAAGTTCTCGTAACTTCAAACTAAAACCTCAGTGGGATTCCTCTGGGACAATTTAATTTTAAAAGTTTAAAGGTTACCTACAAAAAGTATCCTTTGTCTTCCTAATTTAGTCAATTGAATTTTATTGAGAAAAAAATGTGATTCCTCTACATCAGGGTTTCCCAAACTTTTTTTCTGCGCCTCCCAATTGCCTATGAAAATGCCCAGGCCTTCTTTTGTATTTATGTTTGTATTTAGGTAACTAACTTACCAATATTTACCAACTTACCAAGCTATTTCCCAAAATTCTTAAGTTAAAGAAGGAGAAGGAAAAGATTAAGGAAACAACATCCGCTTTGGTTATTTTGGAGCAAGATTAATGTGACCCCAAATGTATGCTTAAACTAAAATCTACCGTAGAACTGTTGTACAAATGAAATAAGGGAATAATAAGTCCGAAAATCAACTGAAGGGTGATTCAGATGTTTCAATCAAATGTTTATTTAAAAAAAATATACTTATTTTGGAAAAGAAAGTCGAAAATGTACCTTAGTCAATGTCATATTCTAGAGAGCTTGCATATTTTTGACAAGATTATTATCCACTTATCCCCCGGACTCACTTTTTCTTCTTTTTATAATGTTGTCGCGCCTCTTTAGTGGGGGCGCCCCCTAGTTCGAAAATCACTGCTATATATATAGTCAAAGTTTTAGTAGTGTGATGGGCATATTTTGTTGCATAATTCAGTGAAATATAATTTCTTCTTAATTTCACACTTAATGTAATTACTTCTTAGTTTCCACCTATTATTCAACATGTCAAGCACTAGCTACGAGTATCTACATGAGTTACCTACTATGATAAAATAACTGTTATACATACGTATAAGTAGATCAGATACATCTGAAACACCGCTGCATTTATTTGTCTTGCAACTGCAGAAATAACAATTTGTTCGTCCTAAAAACGAGAGCAGAAACAGAGCCGCCTTGACGCCAATCAAAATAAATCTGGATGTTGAAAAATACAGACAATGAGTACATACCTACCTACATTTGTATGAGTTCAAATACAAATCAATCAATCAATTTGATTCACTAATTTGGTTTACCGTCTCTTTGTTTATTTCTAATGTTACACAAACACTTTTTTGATGCCGTAAAAATCCGTTTTTTTGGTCCGACTGTATAGCCAGTCAGTAACCAGTGCATTTTTAATCCACACAATTCATAATTTCCGCTATTATTAGCTGCACAAACAGTTTAGTAGTATAATCATTGTTGGAACTATCTGCGTGTACTTGAACTAATGAATATGTCCACACGGCTAAGTTGACAAATTACATTTTCATGAGCAGCGCTGGTTGGCGAGGGGTAGGCTAGGCACATCGGCACGTTGGCGTGGTGTAGTAGAATGCGCCGCCGGCCGCCTATCGCGCGCCCATTCGCCTTCGAATACGCGACGCGGCGCGCCGCTTCCGTTGCGACCCGCTGAAACTTTCCTTCGCACGATTTTCCGACGCGACTATTCGAACGGAAAACTTCTAAATACGTACATGCAAGTTTTTGTAAAGGTAGCGAATCAATTTTAAAATATTTTGTGTATTCATAATTCTAATAATAGTGTAGCTAAGTTTTCTCTTCTAATATAAACAAGTTAGTATCAGTATTAATAAGTTTTAATGTAGTGGAAACTAGTGTGATATAAATACAAAATTAAAATAGTGAATAATATTTACTTTATTGATTTGATATCTAACTTATTTGGAGTTGAAGTGTTGTGATCGGAGTAGAAAAATAAAGTGTGAAACAAATAAGTTTTATTGTGTTTAGTGATCACAGACGTGTAAATCAAAGTGAAGAGATACCAAATATCAACTAAAGTTTACATTAGTAATTTCTATGCGAAGGTTAAAAAATCTGTAAGTGCGCAATGTCAACTTTGGGAGTCACAAGCGTGCTAATCGTTCTGCAAACACGCTGTAAAGCGGTGTCGAGCTGTGCACTCGGTGTGTGTCGAGTGTGTTAGCACAGTCAGCCAGCGAGGCATTCGTAAACCAAGAACAAAGAAACTGGCGTTATCAACAGCTACCATCCTGCTCCAAATTGTGGCCTCGTCCCTCTTCGCGATGGACACTAGGCAAGTTCTTTCAATGAAGTAAAAATTACTAGTGATAAGGCCTTAGATAAGGCAGCTTTGAGTTCGTAAATCCGGCTCCCCTAGGTCTCTCGTCCGACCTTTTATCGCCGTAAATCCAGTAGAAAAAAAATTCTATCCCGAGTCCCTTTTCTTACGGTAGCTTGGATTTTTGCAAAATTAAGACGTAATTTTGTGTGTGATGATTTTACAGAAACACCAAAAAAAGAAATGAATTGTATTCTAGAATGAAGCCCAATCGTTAAGTAGCATATACATAGACACTTATATCCCATTTAAATTATAATTATATTTGTGTGTACGTGTTAATTTTGCTACAAAAGTAACATATTGTACGGAAGATGTGCTTCACTATTTACTCTACTATTAGCACGTTATTGAGATGTACAAAACATGACTTTATAATTTGGAACACAGATTATTTAAACTGCCGTGTATGATATAATAGGTAATAAGTGCCTTTGTATACTTCTGAATGACCTATCCTTAACAAGAGAGCTAACTACGGAAATAAGTTGGCCAGTATCTATATAAAATAGTGTGGTCTGTCTGTCGACCCGTGGCAGAACTTTAATTCCTTGTCCCTTATCATAACAAAGCCGGCAGGAACTAGTGACCACAGCTGTTCAGGTCTATTAATCTCGATAGGAAAATCTCTTTCATCCTCCGTTGTCATGTTATTTAGATCGTTTATTATTATTATTTATCATTATTATTCATCTCCCTCTCGATTATTCTATTATGAAACTTTGTCAAAGTTATACTTTTAACCAAATTAGTTAACAAAATTCTGATTCAGCCATGTTTTCTTACTGAAATTGAAATTCATTGTAAAATTAATTGGGAAAAGTATTTCTGAATGCCCATTACAATACTAACTTATCAAGCACCTAAATAAGTGGCATGGTAACTTGGGAGAGTCCCAAATATTTTAATGAATTGGTTCAATAACAAGAATTTCTACATTATTGTGTTTTTAGGGTTCCGTACCCAAAGGGTAAAAACGGGACCCTATTACTAAGACTCCGCGGTCCGTCTGTCTGTCTGTCTGTCTGTCACCAGGCTGTATCTCATGAACCGTAATAGCTAGACAGTTGAAATCACAGATGATGTATTTCTGTTGCCGCTATAACAACAAATACTGAAAACAGAATAAAACTAATATTTAAGGTGGGCTCCCATACAACAAACGTGATTTTTTGCCGTTTTTTGCGATAATGGTACGGAACCCTTCGTGCGAAAGTCCGACTCGCACTTGGCCGGTTTTTTTATAAAATTATAAGGCAATTAGACGTGCGTACGACAAATTAAAGTGAATATGTAGCCTCTAACATTCATTATTGTTTCAACGGATCTCCAAATCGTTGCCATGTTTCTTTCTTTTGCCGATTCAATTCCCCGCCAGCTTTTCTTCGTGCAAGTAAGAGTAACTGCGCTGGAAACATAAAGGTCAAGGTTTTCTCACAAATTCAGGGGGAAATGTAACTCTTGGAACCATATTGTCCAGTAGTAAATACGTTTTCCAACGATTCTCGCATGTTAATGAGTTATCTGCCAACCTGGCTTCCAATCCAGATTACATTGCGGTACACATCTGAATTTTAAATTGAGAACGCCATATTGGCTCACGCTAACGGAACCCTCCCAGATTTTTATTTTGCACATTTGCCTTTGATATAATTACTATACCAAAGTTTTTCTATAAAATTTAAGGGTAGATAGCTACACTTAAATAGTACTGTAATCAAATCAAATAGCATCACGCCTATATTCTAAAAGGCGTAGACAGAGGTGACAAGCACATTTTGCTTATTGTATTTAAGGCCCAATTCCTATGTTATTTAAAAGTAAACCTACCCTTATTGACCAGGAGCAAATCTGAGCTGCTACTTAGATATTGCAACCAGAGTAAAACATTTATTCCGCGCTGTTTTGTGAATATGGACAGTGGTGTCTCATCCCATACAAAGAAACCATGCCGACGTACTGTACTGATTATACTGATTATTTCTTGTAGATTGATCGCGTTTGGTTCCGTTCCACGGATATAGATCTATCTATCGCCGTGGAATGGAACCGAACGCGATCGATTTACAAAAAAGAATCGGTATAATCAGACGAAAAACGCTAGTTACGTCGGCACGGTTTTTTGTATGGGATGAGGCATATGCTAGTATTATATTATCTGTGTTATGAATTTGTGGCTATAAGAGTAGAGGGAGACCAAATATACATTGAATGGACTGCTTAAAAAGAAAATAGAATAATTTTAATTATGCGACTGCGATCTTTAATGATAGTTATGTTATGGACTAAGTGATAAATACGGCATTATTCATAATGTCCAGACAATTTGAAAGTTGCACAATATGAGTAGACAATATGCTAAAAACTATTGAAATAATCAAATTGACCGGGCTTTCTGAATAATGCCCATTGGGCCGGGTAATAAAATATTTTTTGTTTAATTATTTTAATGTTGAAATTAGTTTTAATATAGAATAGGTAAGTACGATTACTACTGACTATTTAAGCAACGAAGTCGACGTAGCCCCTATTTCTGTCTGCAGGGTCCCCTTTGAACCTAACATATTCGTGTCGCGGTGCCCTATGCAACCTAGCTCGCTTGGCTCGCTGTTGGACTAATTCAGTGACCATAATAGGGTGTTACACCCATTCTAAAAGTGTCTTAATTAATTTTTATAGTGCTAAAAAAACACAATGTTTTTATTCAATCGATAAGTGCCATAAAAATGCAAAAAGAAAAAAATGCAAAAAAAATATATTTTAAAATTTCGCGCGTTTTTTGACGAAAACGCTGGACTCAGTGGACGCTATATTGCTCTGTGATCATGACGTCACGCGTCAGTTGGGTATGTATACAAATGCGCCGATAGGCCGATTACCGATCAGTTGACGGTTGACAGTTTTTAATTTACACAGCCGTATGACGTATTAACATGGCAGCTACTATTTCATATTTCATGAACAAACAAAAACAGATTAAAAAAACTGAAAAAGTTGAATTTAATTTCAAAATAATTATTTTTTATTTTATGAATTCAACTAATATTTACCTAATGCTTTTTGCCTAAACAATCTCAATAGTATATTTGTAGATTTTCTCATATAGAGTAAAAAACCCTAATATCGAATCGCCGTTGCGTAGCAATATGCATAATGCCCAGACAATTAAATAAATATAGAAGTTTGATCGATTTGACTTGACTTATTCATATAATGACCAGACAATGAAATAAATATAGAAGTTTGATCGATTTGACTTGACTTATTCATATAATGACCAGACAATGAAATAAATATAGAAGTTTGATCGATTTGACTTGACTTGATTCATAATGCCTGGCCATTATATAATACATAGTGGACTGATTGCTCCAATTTGCTCCATGACAGTTATAAAACTAAAAATGTTAACAAACCAATGTGTAGGTACTTCCACAATTTTAACATTAATATGTTCCATTAGGTACTATAAAATATTAAAACTAAGAACTTTTCAACGTCAGCTTTTAAAATTCGATTAGGGCCAAGTATAGCAGAGTAAGAGCTCCCGACCATCTGACATTCGTTATTTAAAAAAAAACTAGAAGTTTCCATGAGTATTTACCTAATACAGGTAAGAATGATCACAAATTGCAGTTAGTAGAAGTTTGGATCATGGTGGTTTTGCGAGATATGTGGTACCAACGGCGAATAAAATTGCACCTCACTTCCGTTAAAGTATAAAGGTCAGTTTTTATATATTTTATTTAGAATAACATTAGAAATCACGTCGTCCACTGTCGGACAATTAGTACGGTGGCAAATCCCCTGTCAGATACCCTTAAAATATGATAAATTGTGATGAAACTTTCGTCATAGTATTTTATTAAATAGCGGACGCCTCGCGGTTTCACCCACGTAGTTCCCGTTCCCGTGGGAGGTGAGGTGAGGATACATATTCGCGGGCTGGCTGACCAAAATCTGGTGTATGATCCGCCTGCACAGCATGATTTTTTCCTTGTTTACGACTTTTTAGTTCGCTTTTGAAGCAGTCGGGTTTTTTGATTTAACTTTTTTATTTATATTTTTTGAGTTAGTTTTTTTTTCGAATTAGATACATTTAAACAAATAAGTGTAATATATTTTTGAAATCACCTCTTGAAACCCTTTATTTTGGAAGAAAAAAAATTTGGGCCCCCACAATATGGCACCCAAATGCCGCCATTTTTCTTTTGTCCAATTTTAATGTAGCCTATGACACTCGCAGAGTTAAGACAAATTGATTGACGTATGAATCATCAAAATCGGGCAACGCGTTTGGTCTCTGGAATGCCATATAGGAACAAACATACCTACATACATACATACATAGACTGATAAACACATTACCCTCCTTCGGCAGTCGGGTAAAAAGTAGCCTATGTCACCCGGGAATAGTGTAGCTTCCCAAAGGTGAAAGAATTTTTGAAATCGGTTCAGTCGTTTTAAAGTCTATTCGTTACATACAAATATACAAATCTTTCCCCCTTATAATATTAGTATAGATGTACACACAGAAAACACATCATGACAAAAGAGTTATAGTGATGCTTATTTCATGAGAAATGGAGAAGAAATGTAGACAAATAGTGTGTGAGAACAGGAAGAGAACAAAGTGAAAGACTAAACTAAGAAATAAAAACATAAACATATACCCTCTTACTAATAAACGCAGAATAGTTGTAAAGTTATACCAAGTATGAAAATGTATGGTTATTCCGTTGTTATTCCTGGTATAACTTTATTCCGTGTTTATTAATAAGAGGGATAGTGTATGTGATATATACTTAAATAAATACATAACCCATGGGAAAAAGGCGTGAGTTTATGTATGTATGTATGTATAGGTCTACCAGAATCTCATGGCAAATGTGGAAATAAAAATTTGTTGTGTGCAATACTGGGGAAATTGGATTAAACGATCTTGATACTGTTTAATTTTTATTTATGTGTTTAGTATTAATGAACATGAGGTACCTATATTATAGTAGTCACAGCGGATCTTTGTGTCTTTGAACTTGGTCCTACCTACCATTGCGTAAGAAACAGTTTGTCATCGAGTATACTGCATAGAGTAAGCGAGATAGGACGATGTGACATACATAAGCGAGTGAAAGAGACAGTTATACAATGCTATCTTCACCTTCAACATTGACACAAAAATAGCTACTGCGCGGGGTCTTGCAACCAATTCAGAGACACAAAGATCCACTGTGAGTATTAAAAACTTGTATCTTTGTAGTTTTATGTCATCTCTCTCCATCAAAATGGTTCTTTTTCATTGGCATTTAACATATTCAAAACCAATCTCTTTATGTATAAAGTCTGTAAAAAATAAATAATAATGTTACTTATAGTCATTCATCATCATCAGTCTATATATACTTATTTTTATGTAAGTTTTATGGCCTGGTTGCTAGGACCTTTTAGCCACGTCTTGGGAGTTTTGGATCTTATATTTATTCTTTAGTTTGCATTAGAATGCGGATGTAACAGATTCTAATGTTTTTTGGAGTATTTGGCAGCAAATTGTATCGAGTCAGTCTTCCCAGTAAGCTTTGCAGAGGCAGTTAATACTACAATAAAATACTCCGCTCCACTATCCCGAGATCGCTTCTGTCAATGATTTTATTAATTGTCCAGTTGCGTAGACAGATGAGACAAAAAACTACACCAATAATATATCACAGTATCCACTAGGAATCAATTTGCAAATAATATTAACAGCCACTGAACTTCACTCGACAAAATCCCGCCAAAAACTCCCGTCTATAAACGTCCCACTGCAGGGCGCAGATTATTACTTAATATTTTTCTTACGACAAAGATTCTCAATCTCCGTTAAAATCAATATCTTGTCGAAGAATTAGTAACAGTTACATTACTGTTGCCATTTCCTTCCGGCCATCATTCGATGTGCCCTGACCTACGATTTACCATATAATAGTAATGGAAAGAAATAAAAATTAAGTAAGAAAAATATAAAATAAACTAAAAGTATCAAAACAAGTCAGTCCAACTTACCGGTCCACTCTACAACGCACTTTGAAATCAAAGATTGAGTTTGATTTACGACTTCTTCTTCCCTTATTTTATGATACACATTGAAAACAATATGTCTCGCTTGAGATCGAAGTGGGTTTTTCGACATATTCACAAAAATAACAAATTTTCAAGATAATATCAAAAAATTTCAGCAGCGGTTGACACATCAAGTACTTTGATTTGGTAGGTGACAATTGACATTGCCATAAATATGAAAATCACACTTTAAAAAAAAAAAAAATTCCATGAGATTCTGGTAGACCTATATGTAAATACATAACTCTAAAATATATAGGTAATAAATACATATAAATATGCTTATAAAGATCAGATTTGAGAGGAAAGATAATGCTTTTATAATCGCTCTTACGTCTTGTCAGACACTTTGAAGGGATGCTGTAGTAGCAAAAATAATTAAGTTAAATTTGCTTAAAAAAACATACTAGTTATCTACTTCCACAGAAATTATGTTCATTATGGTAGTAGTAATGATACCTGAAAATTTCATAAAACTCCCATCACAGCAACAAAAAATGGGCTGTCAAAGAGCCCAAAGATCAGTTTTTACCTTAATTCTCTTAAAGTTTTGATTTTACTGCAATTTGTGATAGTTATTCCAGTTCCAACACTTTTCACGTAGGCGAAAAGGCGGGCGGATGCTAGTACAGATTATACAACAGATGCACAAAAAGTTTGCAGTAGACCAGATGCACTATTTCCCTTGCACCCGCTTGTTTTACATATATTCTTCACGCTTACACCTGTTTCGACGTAAAGGAGGGCAATCATTATCAGTATAAGTATGTTTGTATGTTTATTCCTATGTGGCATTCTAGAAACCAAACGCGTAGACAGTTTTTGATGATTACGTTACGTCAATCGATTCACCATAGCGATAACCAGACGCCATAAAGGCAATATGAAACAAAAATCGACCAAGTATGCCCATATTACAGAACCGTTAACTTTCTTTTTTGCCGTATTTTAAGTACCTAAAATAGATAATATTTCTGTCAAAACATGAAAACATCAATACATCAATTTGAATGTTTAGCGACTCTCTTAAGAGGGGACTCTAGTGAGACTTTCTCCATACAAACACATTCTGCTGTTTTCTTCGTGGATAATGCCTCTAGAGCAATGATTTTTTTCCATAAAATCTAGGTCTAATTAATACGTGCCTGTATCATTTCCTTTTTTCCAAAACATAATCACAAAAAGAAATATGACAATCCAAAAATCCGAAAAAAATGCCCGTTCTTACCGCCATGTTCAGAAGACTTTCAGACAAAATTTAAAAGTTTTTAACAAAAAAGGCAATAATAGGAGCATAGATATACTTTTCCTCTAAATTTTGATATAATAATTTTATAGATCAGACCAGTTTTCATGAAGAAAACAGCAGAATACGAAAAGTATTTTAGTCAAAGTTTTTGTAGGTAAAATCAGCCTGAGCTGCAGTTGTCCCTTTCGCACTTTACGGGGTGAGGTTGGAGGTGACGCGACGGCAATAGTTTCTTCAAATACCTATTTTTCAAATTCCTGTTGACTAGAGCCCGCTCTTAAGCATAAAAACACAAATTAACTAGCATAAATTAAGATACGTACAGACTTAGTATCTACAAACAATAAACACAAAACAAATATATTTTAGCTCTTAAATCTCGAAAAGTAATGAACATTAGTGAATCTAACGTTAAACTTTTTTGCGCACAATTGAACAAGGAAAATACTTGGCCAAGCACAACTTGCAGTAAAATCAAAACTTTACGAGAATTTAGGTAAATTAATTTTTGGGGACTGAGTCACCCACGTCCGTAGGAGTATACCCCATTTGATTCCCTACATGTGGTCCCCGGGTGGTGCAAATTAGGTGACACCAACTGGTGGTAGGCTTTGGCCGAGGGCTTGCGACCACCCACCGGGCAAAGACGTACCGCCAAGCGGCCTAGCCGTGTTCCGGTACGATGCTCGGTGTAGCCAACTAGAGGAGTTGGGTCAAGACAGCTGTTCCACTGCATGCAGACCAGCCTGACGCGCACTGGTATGGATGTGTCGGGAGACTGGTCGCGGAGGGTAGCGGGATCCGAGGCACGGTGCGCCGCTGGCCGACCGCAGGTAGTTGGGGGCCCAAGTAGTGTGCCAGCCACATACGAAAGGCTGCCCCGCCAACTGTCGAAAAATCCTGGAATGCACCATCGTGCTGGTTGGCGACCAGATGGGAGGGCCCGATGGACATTTCGGGGGGGCTCGGGCGTCCCCGCAGTCTCCAGACTAGTGCCCCAATGATGGCGTCCTATCAGTGCGTGTCTGTAGGTCAACAGCGTGGAACCTCGTCTCACTTCCTTCGCCTCATCTCACCCTTCACTCTTATACTTACATGACAAGGAAAAATCAAACAAGAGTTCAACAGCGGCTGCACCCCCTCCCACTCAAAGTGCACCTTACAAATATCAGAGGACTGCACTCCAATCTCGTAGCAGTCCATCATCATCTCGAGACTGATAAGCCGGCTCTCTTTTTCCTTTCGGAGACGCAGATCAGATGTCCGTCAGACATATCGTACCTTACATACCCAGGGTTTACCCTGGAGCACAATTTTAAGCTTCGCGCTGGTGTATGCATGTACGCCCGAGACGACATCTGTTATCGGCGTCTCCGAAACCTTGAGGACTCTAGGTTTTCTGTGCTGTGGGCTTTGGTGGACACAGGCCACGATAAAATTATCTACGCCTGTGTCTACCGTTCGCACAACGGTGATCAGGAGACAACCAGGCTCACAGAGTACCTTGGTGAGGCGGCTGATATAGCGCAGCAACGGTAGCTTCCGCCCAATTGGTGTTACTGAGGGACTTCAATGCCCACCATCAGGAGTGGCTCTTCCCGTACCAGAGCACTGATCACGCTGGGCGGGAGATGAGAAAGCTTGCGCTTGCTTTGAATCTCGCCCAGCTGGTCCAGGGGGCAACGAGGGTGCCGGATGTTGATTCGCACACAGCCAATTGCTTGGACCTTCTGCTGACAACAGATCCAGACCGATACTCGGTGTCGGTATCTTCACCTTTGGGTAGTTCCGACCATTGTCTGGTGAAGTCTGTATCCGTCCACTCCCCGCCCGATCCCAGCCCAAGAGGCGCACGGCGGGTTTGGCGGTACAAGTCAGCAGATTGGGATGGGATGCGTTCTTTCTTCGCATCTTATCCTTGGCAGCCCACTTGCTTCGCTTCGGCTGATGCTTCGTCGTGCGCGGACGCCGTGACGGATGTGTTGCGTCAGGGAATGGAGTACTACATTCCGTTCTCTGACGTAGCAATGTCTAGCGCTGACCGGCCATGGTTTGGCGCCGAGTGCAAACGCGCTGACTCGCTTAAACATGAGGCGTACCTGGCATGGGTCGACGCTCGGACGCGCAAAGCAAGCGACGTGAGTCAGCTGAAGAGAGCCTTCAATAGGGCTGCCAAGTCCTGCAAGAAGGTGATGCGAAGAGCCCGGTTTGACCACATAAGCCGTATTGGGACCAAACTTGCCTCACACCCGGCTGGTAGTAAAGCGTTTTGGTCCCTGGCTAAGTCGGTTGAATCGAACTTCTGCCGTCCCTCACTACCACCACTGCTGAAACCCGACGGGTCACTAGCCCACACCGCAGAGGAGAAAGCAAACTTGTTTGCCTCGCTTTTTGCGGCATCTTCACGTCTGGAATCTGGTGATGCGCGGCCCCCTCCTTCTCCTGATGGATGCGAGACGAGTATGTCAGACATTCGCATCCATCAAAAGGACGTTCGTAGGGTACTGCGCAACCTCGACGTGAACAAAGCTAGTGGCCCCGACGGGATTCCAGCAATTGTTCTGAGAACCTGTGCGCCTGAACTGTCTCCGATCCTAACACGCCTGTTTCGCCTTTCGTATGAGACTCGAAAAGTGCCGAATGCTTGGAGGCAAGCTAACGTTCAGCCTGTTCCCAAGAAGGGCAGTCGAGCTGACCCGGCCAACTACAGACCCATTTCGATTACGTCCATCCTCTGCAAGAGTATGGAACGGGTACTCAACTCTAAACTCCTGGCATACCTAGAAGCTAATGACATCCTCAGTGACCGCCAATATGGCTTCCGCCAAAATCGGTCAACTGGGGATCTTATAGCGTATGCCATTCACATCTGGAGTGAGGCCATCGAGAGGCATGGGGAAGCGCTTGCCGTGTCCTTGGACATCTCGAAGGCTTTTGACAGGGTCTGGCATGAAAGCCTTATTGGTAAGCTTCCTTCATTCGGTCTGCCCAGTGGTCTGTGCGATTGGATTGCAGATTTCCTGAGGGACCGGTCCATCCGAGTAGTTATTGATGGCCGCTCGTCTGACCAACTGGATATTAATGCCGGGGTTCCTCAGGGATCGGTGCTCTCAGCAACATTGTTCTTGCTTCACATAAACGATCTGCTAAAACCCGGCACCTTTGGGTATGCGGACGACAGCACTGTTGCTGTGAGATACGTCTCCGACGCGCGCGCTACTGGGCCTCAAGTCCGGTCTCTGCGAGAGGCCATGGTTGGGCGCTTGAATCTGTCCTTGAAGGCAGTCTCCGAATGGGGCGATGCCAATCTGGTCAGTTTCAATGCTGCTAAGACCCAGGCGTGTCTTTTTTCCGCTAAAAGGAGCCAGTTCCACCCGGCTCCTTCTTTCCGAGATGTGACCGTGCCGATAACGGACCAACTTGAGCTTCTTGGCGTTACGTTGACATCGACCCTCAATTTTGGTCCATTCATTGAGGCAAAAGTTCAGCTGGCTGACAAAAAGTTGGCGATTCTTGCGAAGGTGAGACGGTACTTCACCCCAGAGCAGTTGCTTAACTTGTATTAAGCGCAAGTTAGATCATGCATGGAGTACTGTTCTCATCTCTGGGACGGATCTGCCAAATACCAGCTGGATGCACTCGAGTCGATCGAAAAACGAGCCAAGAGGCTTATCGGCAATGAGATACTGGTCGAGTCTAGGCTCCAGAGCCTTGAACATCGGCGCCGAGTTGCCAGCCTGTCGGTTTTTTATCGGTTACATTTCGGGGAGTGTGCGTTGGAATTGAATGAACTGATTCCTGCTAGCCCGTTCCATCATCGGACTACAAGACGTACGGCGATGCGTCATCGATACATGGTGGACATCCCACCCATACGCACCAAACGTTTTGGGAACACTTTTATTATACGAACAGCAAAAGAGTGGAATTCCCTGCCTGAGTCTGTGTTTCCCGATAGCTACAACCTGGGAGTCTTTAAGTCAAGAGTGAATAGGTTACTTCTAGGCAAGCGTGCTCCATCGTCGACCACATCATTGCTTACCATCAGGTGAGATAGTGTTCAAACGCAAGCCTATTACATATTAAAAAAAAAAAAAAGGTAGAACTGGCCTTTTGTAACCCATTTTTTTCTATTCTCGTTGGTTAAATGAACGAGAAAATCATCCATCAATTGATCAAGATCTTTTCAAAAGAAACTGGCCATCAGTAAAAAACTGCATTCAATATTTCAAATAGCGAACTAACACTTTCTAACGTACTATAGCAAAAGTGTCGGTCGACACTTTTTTTCGTATAGCTTCCATCCGCCAAACGCGCGGTAAGGAAAAACCGTTCTTACGAGGATTCTCCAACATTTAAAGAGTTTTTAGTGGTATTGATAGTGGGTTGATATTGTTTACATGGAAGCACGAATGGGAATACAAAACTTATGTTTTGCCACAGTGCTGAAACAATTCATTTTTTTTGGGAAAGTTTTGAGGCCGCGAGTCGATTTAAAGAGCATATTCATGCAAAATTCAGCACACCTCGGGCAGTCAGCCATTCTATACCGATTAACGTTGACTGGGTAATCATGTTACAACCGCTTGAGTAACTCCTGTAAATCTAGTGAGAAAGAAAAATTCTCAAGTATGGATTTATTTTAACCAAGATTCCTAGAGTATTTACATTAAGTATTGTTCTTTGAAACGACGATGTTAATGAAAGAGAAATAAACGCATTTACCACTAATTTTCAAAATTATTGGTAAATGCTTGGTACTATATAAAGTGGCACCGGTGATAAAAAAGTTGTGTGAATATCGGTTCGGTTGTCATGGTATGGGCATGTGATGCGGAGGAATTAGGAAAATGTCGTGAGGAAGGTCTTGCGTATGAATGTGGGAGTTTATAAGAGGAGGGGAAGCTCAAAGAAAAGATGAATGAACTGTGTGAATGATGATACTAGAAAGGGGCTTACTATACTGACGTAACGACTAATGATGATGAAAAATATAAAAAAACAAAATAAGACATGTTGCGCTGAACGTTGGGTTTTCTGTTGGGTGTTCATCCAATAAAAATAAGTAAAATATAAAAATAAGTATGTAATGATAATAATTAATGTATTTTTATTTTTACCGTTATCTTTTGTAGATCTATTGCAGTCGTTTCGGGTTGACAAAAGCCTAACAATCTCACACCAGTCTTGCCAAGGGGTACCCCAGTTACTGTATTGTGGAGGGAAGATAGACAGCCGATCCATGTGAAGTATTTAATAGGAATGTTTCCTGGTTAGAAAAATGATAATTATATTTAGTCCGTCAGTGAGAATATCAAATAGTATTGGACCCGTAAATTTTGTTTTATCAAATTGACAAAGATAAAGCGCATCAGAGTTCAGGAGTGGGGGCTTGTGAGTCTTATGACGTCACTTTTTCAGTATAAAATGTAGCACACCGTGACGTCACACGATATTTCAACGTATACAGTGCGATAGAATATACGAGGTAATTTTTTGTTAACGTGGCAAAATAAAAAAAACGTGTCCTATATTTTTAGGGTTTTTAAATGACGGACTAAATAGTTTTTTTTATTTTTTATTTATTCATTCTTCCTTTAACATTCAGTCCATTCTTCTCTGGAATGCGCTTCCTCTCGATATCAGGAAGGCCACCAGTCAGTATGCATTTAAGCGGAAGTTGCGGAATTATTTTCTACACGATTAGCAGAGACGTCTCAATAACACGCCTTTCTATTACTTGATATATATATATATATATATACATATGTATAGTATTTATTATAGTAAATATATAAGTAAGTTTATTTTAGCTATATATATCTATTATTGTACCCATTTTACTTTACTATCTTTTTGTTTTTTATGCACCTGCCATGTTATCTCTCCTCCACCCTTGGTTGACTGGTAGAGAATGCCTCAGGCATTAAGTCCGCCTATGTACCTTTATGTTGCCTGAAGTTTTAATAAATAAATAAATATTTTATGACAATTTTTTTGTTTTTTTTTTATTATCGATAGGCTCGCGTTTGACCACTACCTCGCCTGATGGTAAGCGATGATGTGGCCTACGGTGAAGCAAGCTTGCCTAAAAGTAACATATTCACTCTTGACCTAATTACCCTATTATTTACTTGCATCCGGTGAGACTGCAAGCCAATCCATAATATTTGGGAAAAGTGTAGCCAGATTAGCAACTAATTACATTAATTAATGGAGAATAACGTAAATGGCATTCCACCACGTAATTTGATCTACATGAACAATCGGTAAATATCGTCCCTATATTTCTCTTCAAGTTTTATTACCGATCCACTGATCTTGCCATTTTCTTTCTCGATCTTCTTTCTGATCTACACTTGTTCGCGCCAAAAACTAATATGTGGTGTTATGTCAAATTGAAATTTTTTAGAGTTGTTCTAAAAACGACACCAAATCTCTCATCAGAACGATATCTTTAGAAGTACTGACACTATGTTATATAGAAAATAATGGATTCATAGGTAAGTTCGTTGAGAAATATACCATAGTTATTACGTTATTATAATTTTATATAACGTATTATAATTTTATTTATATACAACTCTGATAGCTTTCTATAATCCTATTATACCTAATAATTAGCTGATAATTGAGTAGCATTCATGTGGTTTCATGGAATGACGAGTGTTGATCTACAACGAGCGAGTTTACAATAAATTAATTTTATCCTACATTCAATGTAAATGTATTTAGCTTACCATGTCATTTATTATGCAGAACTAGCAAACATAATAGCAATGAAATATAAACCAAAATTGGTACTCATATGTAATATTATACTATAATTTAAACATAATTAACAGAATATGTAGGTAAATTTAAATGCACATTATTATACAACAAAGAGATAATCTGAATTTCATCGAAAAATCGATTTGAAGTTCTATGTGACTCTCTGTCTTGCGATTACTGCTCTTTTTTATGTAAACAGGATTCAACAAGAAATAAATTAGATGTAGATACATAAGTAAATATATAAATCATTGAGTATGTGTCAGTCATTTAGGTCAGCATGGTTTCATGAACTGTTAATACTTTTATGAATCAAAATATTGATGTTTTCAGAAACATCAAAGTCGTTAATTATGTTTTTATTAAAGAAATTAATCGAGCGAAATAAAAAGTAAACACCGGCCAAGTACGAGTCAGACTCGCGCACCAAGGGTTCCGTACAAACCTCAGCTTAAAGGTATTATAGACCTAAGTATTTGATATGAATATCAATTTAATACCTGTACGCCTTCATGAGGAAAGGGGTAGTAAGTTTAAAATTATTAAAAATATTTTTATTATATGATGTTACTAAAAATTTACGGTTTACGCAATTATTCCTTTATCTGTGCTATAAGACGTTGCTTCGTACCAAATTTCAAGATTCTGAGTTCACGGGAAGTACCCTGTAGGTTTTGAAACCCTTGCGAGTGTCGAAATGTTGCGGAAATTTGCGGCATAAACGGCTGTTTCTTTTGATTGCGTTGGCTGAAAAGTTTGATTTTTCACAGCTTTAAGGGGCTAGACTTGAGTATTTGATATAAATTTCAGCTTGATATCTCCAAGCGTTCCTGAGAAAAAGGGTCTTGACAGACAGACGGACGGACAACAAAGTTATCCTATAAGGGTTCCGTTTTTTCCTTTCGAGGTACGGATTTACGGAACCCTAAAAATACACACAACAAATTAGGAGAGGCACAATTCACAATAAATCAAACTTTTATACATACGTAATCAAGCCCGTAGTAAAACGTGACTCAGTGTAGCTAGGTACTCGTAGTTTTAATTCAATTATTGTAGAGTTGCGTGAGGAGTCGTGATTAAGCATCCTTAACTTACTTACTGCGGCTCCTACCGAGAGTAACGGGGAAATCTCTTCATCAGTGGTGTAGGCTATGTCAGAACATAAATTGTTTCCTACTTTTTCCTTATTTACACAACATATTTCACGTGAAACGAAGCCTTGGAAATGTCAGGGCAACAGTTTTTATCGCTAGAGTAGTTCTGCTTATCTATAAATCTCGCCCTTGCCATTTAGCTTTCATTTCATTGCTGTAATTCAACACCAATACTCGTATTGTGTTATTTTTTTCTCGTCCATCTAAAATGTTATTTTGCATAAGCGGTATTTTAAGACCAGCGAAAATACATCAAAAACTTCTAAATTCCGGTTTAACTTTTATGAAAGGGCCTTCTTAAAAATTATTTACGAGATGTACTCAAAAAAGTTTAATTCTTATGTAAATGCCGGAGGTTAGTTGATACTTACACAGTATCATTAGGGACCTTCCTAATGGTACTTATTCGGTTCACCCGGCCAAAGGGACTTTGACAGCTAGTGTGTTAAGAATAGGGTCGAGGTATGTACGTCTCACACACGTGACGCACTGGATTGTTTGTGATACTGTGGCCGGAACCTTGCCCGGGTTGCCCAATATTAATAACAAGCCCACTTGTTACCTAAACGTAGCTAATATTTTGTTGCAAGATATGATAGTGTAAGTACCATCATTTTCTCCGGCCAACATTATATTATGAAGGCACATTTAGATAGGTATGTTTATAACTTAATAACAAAGAACACAAAGGACGTGTTTATTTTACCAACGCTCATTTAGTGTAGGTGTCCTAAACGACTTCTGCGTATGAAAAATGTAACTGCTTTTTAACGCGATCATTAACGCGGCTCATAAAATTAAATATGATATCCAAAAAAAGTCTTTCTTTGTTGTGGATTTAAAGTCTGGGTTATATTTTTATGTTGTTTAGCTAAAAGCCAAAATAAACATTGAACGGTGTTCATTAAGCGAAGTTGTACTGTTTCTTCCGTTGTGTGTACCCACAGTGAACCAGTCGGTAGGGGTGCGCCTTTGTCGTAGATAAATATAGGGCATGTTGAGCCAACTTTAATGCTTTTAAAGCTTGAACTGGAAATAGAATCGTATTGTTGGGTACGCTAGACTTTCGATACAATGTGCGATTGACTTCTTCCTTCATAACGTCTAATTAACTGAAATGTTGTTGAATTGTTCTGCCCACAACTCCTGAAGCGTACATAAATGTCAAGTTGTTACTTTATGAGGCTAATAAATAATAAACATTCCTACATTTTCGGAACGACTCGGTAAACGAGGATGCGAGATATACCAGGTACCTATAATACTGGTATTATTTTAAAAAAAAAGTTGTGCTCGCGGCGTCCCTCATTTGTCTGTATTATTTTAGCAATGTGTAATGTGAAGACCTTAACTTTGTCTGTTTTAATTGGCAAATGGAATACTTGGTACTGTAGTGCTGGCCCCCTTGATTAGTCAAGAAGTTAATGACATATTATGAAGATTAACACTCATTCGTATTAGGAAGAATACCAGTTTATACAGAGAGCCTCTTTGACGAACAGACCAACACAAATAAAACCAATATTATAAAGAGGAAAGGCTTTTTTTGTTTATTTGTTTGTTTGGACCGAATAGGCTCCAAAACAACTGGACCGATTTAAAAAATTCTTTCACGTATGGAAAGCTACATTATTTTCGAGTAACATAAACTATAATTTATTTTCAAAAGTATTAGACATCCTTAAGGAAGTTGCAATAATGTAATCCAAAGTAGCAAAACTTAGCCTATAAAATACATTATTTGGCGTGCGCTGAGAAAACTATCGATGATACATAAAAAATATGTACTACATGATTAAAGTACTTACTCATTATTACCTACATAAAAATCTTATAGAGAGAATATATCTCACTCATAGTTAAGTCGTAATAGCAGCTTTTGTGTTCTAATATTTAATTAGATCGCCAGTAGAAACAAAAGTTGGTTACATTCGTATTGTAGTATGGTATTAATTCTTATTCAAATAAATAGTTTAACAAATTGGTAGATAGGTTGGGTAGGGTATATAGGGTAGGGTATGGTAGGGTAGGTAGGTTAATCGGTATGGTGGGTGAGTACGTTGGTAGGTAGGTAAGGTAGGTAGGGTAGATAGGTAGGTGGTAGATAGATAGATACCCAGTTGACTGGGTCGAAGCCGCGGTTGTCACCTAGTTATTTATATAGGTGGTATTGTAAATGTATTTAACACAACACGCCTGTATGTGAATGGTTAAGCAGAGGTGCAACTACAGTAAACCCTTTGTGGGTTTACTTTAGGTCTCCAGTTATGGAAATGGCATTCTTTGTAATAATATATTCCTATTCTAATTTATTTCAATTTGTTCCTGGAAGCTGCTGCAAACAAAAAAACAACATTATTAATTCTGTTTCTTGGAAATCTGGAGATAATGGTGACAGTCTGGAGGATTAGAATCAATCTGCCTAGCCTTTTCCCAACTATATTGGGGACGACTTCCAGTCTAACCGGATTCAGCTGAGTACCAGTGTTTCACATGGAGCGACTGCCTATCTGACCTCCACAACCAAGTAACTGGGTAACACGATACTTCTTGGCTAGACTGGTGTCAGATATCAAGCTTCTGACTACTCGTAACGACTGTGAATGATCTTCAAATGACAGCCGGGACCAACGGCTTAACGTGTTTTCCGAGGCACGGAGTTCGCTATGTTGAAATGGTCACCCGTCCACGGACCGACCTCGTCAAGCGTTGCTTAACCTTGATGATCAACGAGTGCGGCTTTTTATTATTTAGCCTCAAGCTCCTCGAGTCTGTAGGATTAGAATATTGTTCAACAAATACATTTTACCGTCAGTTCACTTAGGCAGCCATCAGACAGATATCAAGGCGCGCATTTCCTTGTAATATCATTAATTTGTTCCTTCTTAATGACATTCGGCACGTTAAAAAGACATTAATACTCGTAATACCTAAAAGCCATAGATAATACAGGTGTAAAAATGTCTTGACTTTAAATGGAACAGAGAAAGTTTTGTGATATCTTGTCACAACGTCTTTGTTAAAATAATAATTGTCATCAATTTTTCATGAAAAATTCGACGAGTGATATTTTTGTGACGCCTTAATGGTATTCTTCTCTTTGTTTTATTAAATCTTGAGTTACAAGACGCGATACAATTCTTGCTCTGATATTGAAAAACGATGCCAAATAAATTTCTTTCTCAATTTGCCTTTATGCAAAATTAATTACCAATAAACAAAATATTAAGTTGGCTTCAAGGGGTACCTTTTGAAGAAGATGTTTTACCTAAACAGATAATTTAAGACTTCTCAACTTTTCGATTTTATCTCTTCTCTTTGACCTATTAAACAAATAGTAAATACTTACTCAAATTCAAATCTCATATCTTACTAATAATAAAAATACGATAGTTTGGATGTATTTGTTACGCAATAATGCCAGAACAGCTTAACGGATCTAGATGAAATTTGACACGGTGATAGATTATAATCTGAAAAAGCAGGTGGGCTACTTTTTATTCCAATATAATATCGTTAATTTGTTCCTTCTTAATGACATTCGGCACGTTATAAACACATTAATAGTCGTAACAAATAAAAGCCATAGATAATACAGGTGTAAAAATGTCTTGACTTTAAATGGAACAGAGAAAGTTTTGTGATATCTTGTCACAACGTCTTTGTTAAAATAATAATTGTCATCAATTTTTCATGAAAAATTCGACGAGTGATATTTTTGTGACGCCTTAATGGTATTCTTTTCTTTGTTTTATTAAATCTTGAGTTACAAGACGCGATAAAATTCTTGCTCTGATATTGAAAAACGATGCCAAATAAATTTCTTTCTCAATTTTCCTTTATGCAAAATTAATTACCAATAAACAAAATATTAAGTTGGCTTCAAGGGGTACCTTTTGAAGAAGATGTCTTACCTAAACAGATAATTTAAGACTTCTCAACCTTTCGATTTTATCTCTTTTCTTTGACCTAAACAAATAGTAAATACTTACTCAAATTCGAATCTCTTAACTTACTAATAATAAAAATACGAAAGTTTGGATGGATTTGTTACGCAATAATGCCAGAACAGCTTAACGGATCTAGATGAAATTTGACACGGTGATAGATTATAGTCTATATAGTCTCTTTTTATTCCAATATAATGTTCCCTTGGTATAACCCGGTCACATTATCTCGAGACCTGGCGTCGATCGTCACGTCGCGTCGGCGCTCTGATATGGTGCGCAAAACGCAAAGGATACTTCCTCTAGTAGGATATTATTATAAACAATAAGATTTCCAACAAAATAAATATTGTGTTAATTAATTTAATGTAGGTAATATTATTATAATGATTCGCATTCCAGCGAGGTCTCGAGATAATGTGACCGGGTTATACGTTAAAACACTTTTAACGCGGGCGAAGCTGCTGGCTGGAAATGAGCGTTTAGGAAACGTCAGAAAGTAGTGTACTATTCGAAATACTTCGAAATACTCGTGTATTTGGAGAAACCCAGCTAGAAACAATTTAGTAGTAGTAGTAGTTTAACACCAATTTGAAGATTTTTTTTGTTAAAATATCAATACGACGTTTACAAAAAATACATGTATAAAAGAGTTATCTACAAAATAGTTATTTGTAAAGCCATCCCTAAATAGATGTCACAATGATTCCCTTCCTGGTAACTCCGTGCTTTGTTGCCATGTTCTACATTTTTATTAAAGAAAAATGTAGAACTTGTTGTGAATTTTATATTAAAATGTCAACCATAATAAAAATAGCTAAGATAGAGAGCAGTGGTGGCCCAGTGGTATCGGCCGCGACTTACAAGTTGTAGGTCGTGGGTTGGAGCCCAGGCAGGCGCTTTACTTTGTGTAAATTATTTCTTCACCACTGCTCTCAAAACGGTGAAGGAAAACATCGTGAGCAAACCGGCATGTCCTAGAACCAAAAAATCGAAGACATGTGACATCCACCAACCCGCACTGGGCCCGCGTGGTGGATTACGGCCCATTCCCTCTCACAGAGAGGAGGCCTGTGTCCCAGCAGTGGGCACTTTAATAGGCTGATGATGTGATGTGATAATAAAAATGATAAACATAATAGATTTGTGTTTGTTTGACAGATTGAGTTAGGCAGATTTTGCAGGATTGCTAATCTATATCTTCTTATTAGTAATAACTACTTTTATAATTTTACTATAGTTCTCATAAATTGTATTTATTTCTAAATGGAAATCTCTCTACAAAACTTAATAATAATTAATTATTAATAATATCATGCAGATTAGTGTCGGAAACAGCCAACATAATTAAAAATTTCAATAAATAAATAATACATGGACGTAGTGAATATCATTCACTACGTCCATGTATTATTTATTTACAGATAACAAATTCAATAAAAATAAAGTTGTGTATCGGAAAATTAGAACTAGCGATACAATAGATCAGATATCTTTGAACTCCAGGAAATATAACAATGTTAAGGTTCAGTCTACTCACGCTTTTTCCAAGTCTCGTGCGTGACCATCATAAGGCAACGTTTCTCGAGCCGCTGGCCTTAATTTTCGGGGATTGTACGGAGGGTTCCATTTATTATACGTGTCTTGTCTACAGGACGGAACACAGGGGCGTAGGGACAGTTTATATTATTGTTGTAGCAATAAAAACGATTTTGGAGACAGGCTATTAATTTTGCAAATCTCGGTGTCAAGTAAACGTTTTTCGGGGTAGGCACAAACAGGTTTTTTAAATTTTTAATATTCAGTAAAAAAACGCATTTTTTTCTATATGTACGTATATCTATATGAAAAGAAAAATCCTGACTCACTCAATGACTTATCAACGCCTAAACCCTTTACAGAAAGCTGACATTTTGCTCATAGGTTTATTTTATGATAAATACAAAAGATGAGGCATGTTATTTTTAAATTCAATACTTACACCAAAGTACACAATTAAATTAATTAAACAAAACACCTAGTTCAGCATTTTCTTAAATTCATCCATTATTAAGGGGCTGCAAAGTTGGTATGGGCTATATATGGCACTTTTCACGCACAGAAATAGATATGACATATCTCTAATTCCTCAGGTAACCTATATAACGTCTTAAAAACCTTTTTATCATCATCGTCATTATTTCAGCCGAAAGACGTCCACAGCTGGACATAGGCCTCCCCCAGGTGTCGCCACATTGACCGATCCCATGCGTCTCGCATCCAGTCATGTCATCAGTCCACCTAGTGGGAGGCCTTCCAACGCATCGTCTTACGACCATCCGGCCATCCGTTCTGTGAGCAATGTGCCCTGCCGACTGCCACTTAAGTTTCGCAATTCTTCCTAAACCTTCTAGAATATTTTTTCCTTAGGGAATACTAACCGATTGTCCAATTTATTGAAAATGAATGCAAACGATTTAACAAAGTTGAGTCAGCTACGACGTTTTTAGCACTGCCTGTCTACGTGTCCCGTTAGAAATTACCTCTCTTAACTTTGTGAAGTTCAAGAAAATCAGAGCCTTCAGTTGTTTCAATCGTGAAGCGTACTGAAATACGTAACATTGACCTTTATCCGAGTCATTACAGTTGTTCATGTCTGAACATAAGAAGTAGCACAAACAACATTGTTATCACCTGGCCGTATCACAGGTTTGCCGACTGCAAATATGTACTGTAGGATTGTATATTAAGATACCTACTTCTGCCTGATTATATGCGCGACAAGAAAATCTTCTTGATGTATCTGACCTGGCATCGGCAAACAATTTCTTTTCTTGTTTGTTTTTTTTTTCTTCAGTCTTATAATAAACCACACTCCACAGCTTTATTTTTAATTTCGTTAAGTTCTTTGACAGACAGACAGCACTATTTATCATGCTGGGCATGACCCATCATTAAATAAGCCAGACGCTGTCACCAGCTTGATTGACTTGAAATACCTTTGCAAGATATAAAAAAACAAAACATTTTCTTTATTTGTTTTCTTCGACGTTTATTTGAATCATTAAAATAACTGGCATTAGCCCAGTACCTTTGGGAACAATGAAATAAAAATAACTCACTCATCATATATAACATCATCTTGGGAACAATAAAACAAAACGAAAAAAAAAAATATCTTCTCAAACAACGCAGACAGCCTCTAATAAAAGATTTTTCGAAACTTTACTCTCAAGAGGCTTATGTAGCGAGGTAAAACTTCACGCGAACAAAGCCGCAAGAAACAGAATACAATAAAAAGAAGATACCCGTCACTGATTTAAAGCTGGTAATATAAAGGACCTATGTGATAAAGTCCTATCCGTAAATCATCTTCGTAAGTTAATAAAATTGATAGATCCGTCGGACGAGAGCTTATGTCGAAACTACCTAATATAGTGTGACCATCCATGTTTTATTAAACGTGGTCGGACTAAATCATGGCCGTCATCACTCACTTTCAACTCCAGACAACGAAAACGCATTAATCTTGAGTGATAATCAATTGCCCCCATGGTGTGTAAAACCGGAACAGATTTTAAACGCAAAGCTTGTTATAGATACAGTTTTGGTTTGACCCGCATTTCCGAATATGGGGTACCATCGAGGGATTGTGAATTCTCTTGACTGGTATGCTCTTAAATGTTCTGTTAAGGAATGCTTTTGTCTGGCATCTAAATGTTTTTCATGGGCTTTTGTAAATATCCCAAAGGATTGCAGAGTCATTTCACTTTCAATAACAAAAGGGGTTCCAAACTTTTCACAGACGTTACGGTGTTTTTCGTTGCTTTAAGTGGTTTGTTTATGTAACATTCAGGTAGATATTTGTTTATAAGTTCTTTATTTATTTCAATATTTGCAGACTTTGCAGGTCAACCGTCAACAAAGTTGTAATTTATACAAAAACTAGCTCCTGCCAGCGGCTTCGCCCGCGTGAAAGTTAAAAATTATTCCGAGGGAACATATTCCTGGAATAAAAACCCTATGTGCTATTCCTGACTATAATCTATCTCTGCCAAATTTCATCCCGATCCGTCCAGCCGTTTGAGCGTAAAGAATTAACAAACATACACACACAAACTTTCGCCTTCATAATATTAGTGTTATGAAGTTTGATAGTGTGATATTTTAAGCATTGCTAAAATTATGGCAAGTAGTCACACTTTGAATCTAATTCGTCGTAGGTTTAATAATATGCATTGATCTAAGGCTTAGGGCGGTACCCCGAGCAAAACGCCGCGCAATCCGTTTTTCGTGCTGTTTTTAGGAGCTATCTACTCGTTATTCAAAAAAAATATCAATTAACTAAAATACATTAAACTTCTACATAATATTGATTCTAAAATGGTAGATTTAGTTTTTTTTTTTTAAATATTGTATATATTTCACTTATCTCCTTTAAAAAAAAACACAAGAATGAGAAATAATTATTGATAGCATGCATCTCCTCGTAACGTGTTCATTAATTATTTTTTCTACTAACACTAATGGATAGACAATTTAATAACGAACATTTTGGTAGTAAAATTTTTGTCAAAAGACCAAAATTCGATTTTATAAAGATTTTATTCTAAAATCTGGGCGTATTCACTACTGTAATTCATGCGCCACCAGTGGTGCCGCTAGACCAATAGGAATGCTCTTAACGCATGCCGATTTTTTGGTCAGGGTACCGTCTTAATAATGCTATGCATTGACCGTGATTGATAATGCCCGGGCATTATCAATAGTGCCCTGATTAATCACTTGGTCCATCACAGATACACAAATATTTTGTTATATACATAATAACTCGTTGCAAAAATTACCAACCAAGGTCCTAAAAGAGGAATTATGAACTCGTTGTGCACGAGGTATACTATATAAGCTTCATATATTAAGCAGAAGCACATTCTATATATTAAAAGCGATCTATATGTAGATTATTACTTCCTGTTAATTGCCCCACATTTCGAGGACTTCACAGCACATTAAATATCTTATTGTTATCGAAAATAATGACAATATGTTTATCTGAATAGTCTATTGTTTAGTGTCATTTAATTTAATTAGTATAGGTTTAATAAATGTTCACAAGATTAAACAATATATACTTTGTTTTAAGTGTTTGTTTTTGTTACAGTACAACAAATTCGTCACAAGATGACGACGCAGACTGGTCACGGAACAGTTCCATTGACGAGTACATGATACACAATGGAACTAATGATACCTTTGGTACGTACCTGAAATTTACCTACACGTACCTGGATAGTGTGTTCTCGTTTATCGTGGCTATAAATTTCGTCAACCCCGTAGATAAATCAGACGTGATCACGATCAGGCGTCAACCTTCCTACGAATATATTGACTGCCGATTGAATCTCTACTTATTTTGTAACAGATAGGTCCTTTGTCCTTCATGTGATCGTTCCAAACGTTCATATCACAGACTGAGAACTCAAGTTTTAAAAACAAATTCGCACAATTTTCCAATTATAATATTATTTACGAAACAGCCGACAACGGGCCACTTCAAGAATTTCTTATTTGTTATTGCAAAGTCTGCAAAACTGAACCAACTTACAGCCTTTTGTTGGCATTGGTATAAAATATATTTAGTTGTTGTTCTGTGCAGACAAATATTTTGAAGTCTTTAGTCTTTTACTTGGAAAATTTAATTTAATTATAAATATAAATTATGTCTAATTGTCTATGATTTTATCTCTTCTTTGATGTTGAGTAATTCCAATTAAAGCAATGACTATCTTTTGCAAACATCGAAGCTTGAGCTCGTCTGCCAAGTTAACGAGAGGAAAATTTGTTTTCAGATATTAAAGAAATCAAAGCCTGAGTTTCCCAGAAAAATCTTACAAATTGTAATATATTTATTATAATTATATTTTGGCAGCTCATTTGATCACAAACGATGTTATTACAGACACAATAATATGTTTTCGGTATTTACCTGTACTACATAATATAATGGCTTTCATTTACCTTCAATTCAATGCTAGACGATCCCATTACGTATCAAAAGGACACCTACGAGAGATTAAATGATAGCGTTTGTTTCAGAAACGTTGTATGACGTGCCGACCGGCATGATAGTGTTGCTGTCGTTTTTGTACGGGTCGATATCGGTGTTGGCGGTGGTGGGGAACTTCCTGGTCATGTGGGTCGTGGCCACCTCGAGGAGGATGCAGAGCGTCACTAACTGCTACATCGCCAATTTAGCTTTAGCCGACATAGTCATAGGATTATTCGCTGTACCATTTCAAGTAAGTACTCTATACTCGTGACTTGACGCTAATTTGTATGATATTCGTAGCAAATATGGGTTAGAAAATTGTTTTAGTAAATATGTAGTATGTAGTTGTTACGTAGTGGTTATCTGATTAAGTTTGTCGCTGTAAAAGGAAATAAACCTTTGTTTCAACAGCATCAGCTGTATGATTATATAACGGGTACGAAGTTGGAACATGTCGGTAACTATAGAACATTCCCATTTGTATTCAAATATTTAGTAAAATTTATCGAATACCGGACGTAAAAGACGTTAAACTCGTAAAAAAAAAACTTTTATCTTATTTTACAAAATAAAGGATGCCAACCACGATCTGCTCATGAAGTGCGATCGACACCCACTTTTAACCTTCCAAAAAAAAAAAAACACTTCAGAGCGTCTGTATGCGTTATAAAAACATTATTAATTTGAAATTTCTGAAAGCAGCCACACGGGTAAAAAACAAACTGAACAATAAAATTTCAGTTTAACTTTTGTTACGATGATTACGGGCTTATATTAAGTTTACGGGCATTGTCTTTTAGGTAGCCTATACTGTTCCACTGCTGAGTTAGGCCTCCTCCAAACCCTTCTAAGTTATCTTTGTCTGAGCCTCCTCAGACCAGCTCCTGCTGTAGGTGTCTAGGTCGTCTCGCCACCTATTTCTGGGTCGGCGTCGGCGGTGCCGTCCGTCCTTGGGCGCAGAATTTGTTTTTTTTTTATCAATTGGCTCGCTTTTGACCACTACCTCGCCTGATGGTAAGCGATGATGTGGTCTACGATTAAGCACGCTTGCCTAGACTTAAAGACTCCAAGGTTGTAGCTATTAGGGAACAAAGACTCAGAGGGAATTGCACTCCTTAGATGTGCGCACAATGAAAGTATTAGCAAACCGCTTTTTGAAGGACTGCCTGAGAGTAGATACTCTATTTACTAATTCAGTATATTTTCAATAAAGTAAAATAAAGCCATCCTGTGGTTGTTTAATCAATTAATTTTTTTTTTTATTCCTAACGCTAAAATCCTCTTTTGCAGCTTCATAATTATTACTCTACAGTAAATTTAATGTGACGAGTGCTGCTGACGTTTTTAATTTGAAACAGCTGGCTGGTTTGTAACATTTACTTTTCATGGTGGAATAATATTAAAACAAAAAGTATCTAGAAAGGCACCAGTATTCAATTTACGTAGGTGGTTTCACAATGTATGTGCATACTTAAAAGCGCAAGATAAAACAATTTATACTTACCGATGGAAATGATAAGACCTGAATATACCAATTCGAGGAATTTGTTTTCAACATCGTATGCCTTTTTCCCTCTTTCAGTTACATAGATATGTATATGAATACATATCTATGGAGGAAGGAGTTTTATTTGAAGCAACGTTTCCATTGTCCAATAAATAAAACGAACTCCATTAAATCCCATATTGGGGAGGGATCCACACTGATTAATTGTGCCCAAATGTTCAACTTTTATGGCCGCAATTATTCATTGGATTCAAAAGGGGGAAAAGAATTGTGAAGTGAAAGCTATTAATTCATAAATTGTCCAGAAGCGTCATCATTGTGAATTATTTTCGATTTACTTTTTCGTGTTTACATTGCAATTGAATAAATGTGGAACGGTTGAAAGTAGGTCCCTATTATAATTAATTTCTGAAATACGGGATAGGTCATTGAAACAAATAATGCAAAGTCATAATTCACGATTATGTAAAGCTATAACATAAAAAATTATGTTACACAAACGTAGTGATAAAATAACACTACTGCCACACTCAGAATGGTTCATTAAATTAGTCCTAATGAATGAAGTATCATTAAATCCGTTAATTAACGATACATCCCAGAGACATAATTTAAGGGTTCATTAGTTAATGATAATTTTAAGTATACATAGGGTTATTTTAACACATTGAAAGCATGTAAATAAGTAATATAAATGAAAATTATTTATTTTACTGATTGTTTTTAATAAAAAGACAAAGCGATACAGCTGTTTTCGTATAAATAAAGCAACCGGACCCTTTTTACCCGACTGCCGAAGGAGGGTAATGTGTTTATCAGTCTATGTATGTATGTACGTTTGTTCCTATGTGGCGTTCTAGAGACCAATCGCGTTGGCCGATTTTGATCGTTCTTACGTAAATCGATTCGTCTTAACCCTGCGAGTGTCACTGGCTACATTAAAATTTGAAAATAAGCAAATGGCCAATTTTTAGCACCATATTGTAGGAGCCCAAATATTTTTCCTTCCAATCCCGTCGTGTGGGGTATCAAAATAAAGTGTTTTAAGAGGTGATTTAAAAAATATATAATACTTATATGTTTTAATGCACCTGATTTAAAAAAAAAATAACTAAAAAGATATAAATAAAAAGTAAATTCAGTAAATAAAAAATCCGACTGCTTGAAAAGCAAACTAAAAAGACTGAAACAAGGAGAAAATCATGCCGTGCAGACGAAGGATACATCTGACATAATCTGGTTTTGGTCATTCAGCTCGCGAATATGTATAGAATTCATCTTTCGGCCCTTGTCCCATGTTGCTTGGGGTCGGTTAAGGATTAATATAACAAAAAACATTTCAACCAAAGATATTTTTTATTTATAATAATTTTAATGTTTATTTTATTTTAATTATTAAGAAAGACCTTTCATCTAAAGATACGCACCATAAAAAAGAATTCATCTCAAACATAAATTTCTAAATCAATCGTTAAAAAGTTAAGTAAGGGTTTTGCTATACTTAACTTTAATTGTCATTAAGGTACGTTAAGGAACCGTTAACTGTCTCTGAGAGTGTACATTTTTAACCTTTACTAAGGAACGACTTAAGTAAACGTTATACGTCTCTGAGTGTGGCAGTTACAAACTTCGTGTTTCGTCAATCGTCGGCTTTCTATCAGTTACCCACGCACTTGGTGCAGACTGGTCGCTCTCAATCAACTGGGAAGTATATAGAGTTGTTAATACTAATTTAACGGAAGGGGACGACCACCCTCAACCGGGTGGTCAAGCATGCAGAGAGAGGTCCTGAAGGAGAACCTGAGCACTCAGACAACCCAGAATAGAGCTCTCTGGCGTAGACGTACAAGAAGACCCGACCCCAGCTGAACTGGGAAGAGGGTTGGACAAAGAAGAAGAGTTTTACAGCTCTATATAGTTCACACGGAAACAAACACCAATAAAGTGCTTAGTTTTGACTTCAAATTATTATCCTTACATTACATAGTATAAAAAAGTCGCTTCCCGCTGTCTGTCTATCTGTCCCTATTTATGCTTTCATCTTTAAAACTACGCAACGGATTTTGATGCGATTTTATTAAATAGATAGAGTGATTCAAGAGTAAGGCTTATGTGCTGCTGGCAGAAGCAAGTGCATGATAAATCTAATAATTGATGGACATGGCAATTAGCATTCGTTTGTATTCGGAAATGCAATGATTGCCGAGGGACATTAATGAAATAGTTGTATTGTACATGAAAAGCAAACACACGTATACATTAGCTCTAGTAGACAAATAGAGACGATTTCTCCTTTAAAATCCTAGACTGTTACTCTGATACTTAATATAATGAACGCACGGTTTCCATATTATCTTGTACTCACTTCACAAAGGCACGGAGAGACACATATGTAAGTAAGTATATCATTAGAAACGTTTAGCGTAGTGCCACATAAAAGGCGTTTCCATCGTCACGTCGTTCAACCGTGTTTGATGTGCCAAGCTTCTTAACAGAACACTGAGCTGGTTACACTATATGTAACCAGCTCAGTGTTCTGTTAAGAAGCTTCTCTTCTTCACTGAAATATTTTCACTGATCCGTGACAAAATCTAATAACATTGATGTTTTGTTAATTTTAAGGCGCTATATATGCCCCAATGATAACTCAGTACTGGCCGTGCGCCCGCTCGATTCCAAAATATCAATATTGAACCTCCTTTTGATCAGTTTTCTTTGCAAAATTTTATTTGATTTACATATGCTATTATAGTTATAAAGAACATCAATTTTTCTGTGTAAAAATATTTTGAACATCCAAGTCGTTTTGGAGGAGTTTCCAAAATTTGCGGTTAAATATCGTGTTGTTAACAATTTTTCTAAAGTAAAACTATTAAATACACGAAAAAACCTTGTGTTCAAAATTACCTACATGAATCAATTTTTTCTTTTTTTTTCAAAGCTTTTAAACTAGTTGTTACTAAGGAGTATGCTTTAGAGAGTTACCGTTTTACGGCACTAAACAGTATGTAGGCCCTTAACTGAAAAATTTAAAAAAAGGTCGCTTCCAAGACTGATAAAAAAACAATTTCGAAGTTTCTGCGGAAGTGATTTCCCCAAACTTCATCTTAAAAGTTTTTGTGAACCAATAGGTGAAAAAGAAATTAATGAAGTCGAGAATTCTTTGTCGTCCTTCGAGTTAAACCTCGAAATCTATTTAATATTCTTGTCGCTATTGTAAAAGGTGTTTATTGAAAATGTTAAGAAGTGTTATCGAGCCTTATTTGAAGTAATTCCAGTTTCATATCGAGCAAAGCAAAATGTTGTAATCATCAACATCATCATATCAGCCGAAAGACGTCCACTGCTAGACTTAAGCCTTCCCCATGCGTCGTCGCCACATTGACCGGTCCTGTGCGTTCAGCATCCAGAGACGAAAAAATAAATTGTAATACTGGCCGGCTACTTGGTGGTGGCTGGCTGTTGTTGTGCTGGCTGGTTGTGTGTCCAGTAGCTTTAAACATTTCTGATTCGAGACCTAATTTACCTACTACACATTTTACCTGTTTCACTTTATAAATAACGGGAGCGCCTAAAATTTTGTATCGTTGGTTAAACATTTACTAACATTTTCCACGTAAAATTCGTTTGTCTTCAGTATTTAGATAATATTTGAGCAAAGACAAAACCTTTTCAATAGAAATGCGATGTGAAGTAGATAAATGTGAAAAACGATTTCGGAGCTGAGCTACAAAAAAGTGTTTTTGCATCTTTAGACGAACTTATGAGAACCGTTCTTCAAAAGGAAAATGCAGTCGTGGAAGCGTAAAAACATAATGCCGTTACATAATTTTCTTTACATACGAAAGGTGCAGCCTTTCCTGCAATAATAATGTATCTTTTATGAACAAATTGGATGCGTCATTTACGTTAAGTACGCTTTAACAATGAGTATTCCACGTAAATTTCTGCTGTCAATCTTGCATTTACATACTGCATTATTCTCTTGATGCCTTTGAACCATCAGCACGAGACGAGGCCTAACATTTGCTTAGAATCACACGCCGGATTAAGAAAGTTAAAAAGGTTTTATGGCTGGACTTTTGGAAGACGACGAAAGATCTTTTCACACAACCTTACAGTCTTACGCTTCATAAGCTTAGAAACTCTTAGAAACCTTTAGTACCTGTTACTGGGTCCAGTGCTATTTTATGGACAATAAATTCTTATCGCGGCGGCCCAGGCTTAATATAATGATAATTTTTGACATAGGTGGACAGATAGAAAGAGCAGTTAATGCCGCATGATATATGTTGTAACTAGTACTCTGAGCTCCAATATATTCAGTTCACTGCAGTACAGTAATCTGATACGCTTGTCAATATTTAAACACTACGAGTTATTAGTTATTGCTGCAATTATTAGTTTCATTAATTTATTATTGTGTATTTCATTCGAAATATAGGAGGAGCTCGTGGCTAAATAATAACAGCCGCACGGGTCGATATTCAAGGTTAAGCAACGCTTGACGTGACCATTGCAACATACCGAGTTTCCTCCGTGCCTCGGAAAAGCACGTTAAGCCGTTGGTCCCGGCTGTCATTTGAAGATCTTTGACAGTCGTTATGAGTACTCAGAAGCTTGATATCTGACACCAGTCTAGCCAAGGAGTACCGTGTTACCCAGTTACTGGGTTGTGGAGGTCAGATAGGCAGTCGCTTCATTTAAAACACTGGTACTCAGCTGAATCCGGTAAGACTGGCAGCCGAACCCAACTTAGTTGGGAAAAGGCTAGGCAGATGATTTCTTTTGAAATATCTGTCGTAACCAGATGAAACTGTTTCATTTTAGTATATTATGATACATTTACACACGAGGCTATGGCTTGCAGCCCGAGCCGTAATTTAACCGAGGGTGTAATGAGCAGAGCTCACGAGTTTCATACGACGTTTGAAAAAACAAACTTGTATTGCTTACATCGTTGAATTACGAGTTTTAAAACATTTGGTGAACATAAAATTTTCAAAGCGATATTGGATTGCGTTGGATGCCAATTCGACAGTTTGTGTTACATTGGTGCTTGCCACTTCTTTAGTACTTTCGTTTTTAACCCCCGCCGGAAAAAGAAGGGGTGTTATAAGTTTCACGTGTGTTGTTGTGTATCTGTGTATCTGTGTGTCTGTCTGTGGCATCATAGCGCCTAAACGGATGAACCGATTTCGATTTAGTTTTTTTTGTTTGAAAGGTAATTTTCTCGAGAGTGTTCTTAGCTATGTTTGAATAAAATTGGTCCAGCCGTTCAAAAGTTATGGGCATTTTACTGTTTGAATCGGGGTGTTTTCGCAAGATAAATGCGTCGGGGGTTTTTAAATTGTGAAATTTTACTTGTCTTCTTGTTTAAATGTTTGCGACAAACGCAATCATAGAAATGACTGGCAGCAGTAGGCACCACATAACTCTACACTGTACATAAGATGTACATGGTTGTGGTTCGGGGCAAAACGTTTTTGCCTTTGGCTCCAAATTAATTCCTTCCTAAGCTATTTTAACAGATCTCCTCCGGTACTTGACTAGTTTCGTAGTCCTGATTGGCCACCGGCAGCGTATATGCACTGATGAATCTTTCCCTTATTGGTGTCACAACACTGCCGGTGTGCCGCTGGGTGGCTTTTTATCTCCTCTTCTCTTCGCACTCTTTATTAATGCTATCATTCAACGGCCCCCGAATCAGCCAACATTGTAGCCGAAGTTCTTCTAAAGCTGTGTCCAGTGTAAAAATCGGCCTCAGGCAAATCTAAATACTTCGCAATTTCTCTTTGCGGAGCTTCTTTCAAAAAAAAATCAACGTCGACTGGTGACAAAACTTTAGATTTCTGACCATTATATCCGTCAGAGCGTTTTTTAAAAATGCCATCAGGTCACAGTAGGTACGTTTTAATATCAACACCATGTTTGAGCTTAACCATGCTTCTTAACATGGAATAGATGCACTACAGGTAACTATAGTTCCCTACATATAAGCCTATAGGCTGAGTTCAGAGAAATACGGCAAATACATATTTTCAGAAAATGACTGGGTTAAGTTCTTGCTCTTCCATTGTAGGCAACGTATCGTAGGCAGCTAAGTAACTTTTCTTTAGATTTTTTGGGGATTCTGTTTACCCGCATATAACTTGCAGTCTAGCTACAATCTAGGAGTCTTTAAGTCAAGAGTGAATAGGTTGCTTCTAGGCAAGCGTGCTTCACCGTCGACCACATCATCGCTTACCATCAGGTGAGATAGTGGTCAAGCGCGAGCCTATAATTTATAAAAAAAAAGTAAGGCATTAATTAAACGTTGTAGGGATAATTATATTACGCACTAGTATGTAATGTCATTACGCACGTGTGTGATATAGCTCGGTTTATGGCCCTAAAAGCGATGTAATAAGGCTCACTTTACGAGCAAGTGTGTTGAAAACAATATAATACCAGCATGTCTCACTGCAGTGCAAACGCGTCGTGTGAGTCCGAGGTATCCACACGATTTTTTCTTCACCTGTGTCAGTGATGACGAAAACGAACGAAATATTTTCTTCGAATTTAGAAATGTGTTTTTTTTTTGTAATATAAAAATCTATAACTTAGTTGTCTTATAATTTAGTTACCCATTAAACTGGGCATCTAGCTACTTGCTCTCTAGCTATTGACTTTTGGGAGTATGATCTTGAAAGCGATTTCGACTCTAAAATTTTGGCTAAAATTGTAAATTGGTAGTTAAGTTAGACTCAGGCTTATGGAAGTTGGCTTTCAGGACATAGCTTCATGTATTTTATTTAGTAAACAATTAATTTTTTAAGACAACTTATAAATTGCAAGACGCGTGGTTCTTATACCTACTACATTCTTATTTCATAATGGCCCCTGAGTTTGAGTTCTGGTAAGGCCAAAGTGCCGTAGCTTGTCTGGATTTTTGCCCGGTTCATAGCAAAAGGTTTGACCTCTATTACAATAGAATTAAACTTAACCGACGAATGCAAATGTGGGTTGTGTGTGGGTGTGCCTAATATATGTTTACACCTACAACTCTGCCTAATCCTTTGGGGAATTGAGGCCTGAAGTTAAATATTTCTGCATTACAATTGCTTATTTATAGATCTCCATACGTCTTCCACAATCAAAAATATTACTGTACCCACGTAATTTCCTTTACTTCACAATTCATCAACTTTGCTGTGCTCTTTTGAAATCTTTTTGCATAAAACAACGTTTTCACGTTTTTGATAAAGTGTTCCTCACCTTCAACTCCAGACCTTTTTTCCCGCGTTATTTCAAACCATTTCACGGTACATTAAACGAATGTATTTTACGTGCCACCACAAAGATATAGGAGCATTCTCTTATCCCACTGAATATTATAAGGGCTGAAGTGTTTTAAAAACATAACCACAGATAAAACATAACCGGTCATGTTTCTAATTCTATTACCAACGAACTCGCATCGCAACGCATTGTATGGGATTTGATCTGTCAAGATATCATTGAAGAGAGGAATTAGTAATGTATTAAAATTAATCGGGCATCATTAGGGACACACGTGGAAAATATTGATCGTGTTATACTATATTTGCTATATTTATTAAACTGAACCCATAGTAGATGGTATCATTGATAATGAAAATTTTGAATATTACCGCATATCATAGTTACCATGAGGAGAGAAAGTTTCGTATAACCAAGCCAATGCACTACTGAAAACCTCGTTAAGGTAGAATCACCTGATAACGACACTTTGCAACGTTAGGTTGACAGTTTATCGATGCAAGTTCCATTAATTGACTTCATGAAATGTTATGTTCCAACCCAGTGAAAATGTATTTTGTTTGCGTTAAAAAACTGCATACAATCCAATCTCGTAGTCTGGCCTTCAGCCCAAAATTCTTCAGTTGGCTAATGGCTCTATGCTTTAGTATTCCAGACCGTGCCAATGCCAGTTCGGTTATCAATTATGATCCTTACCAATCCGCTGAATATTTGCGGAACAAACAATATATCCAGTTAATACTATATGGAATGGCCCCGGTTTAACATTCTGATAACATGTGTCACCATCAATATTCACAATATAATAATGGTGGTACCTGTGATTCCAATAATCTGTTACTCAAAATAAAGCCGAAAATCCCAGTTGTTTTTTTTATACACTTTATATTGCATCGATGTAAAGATAAGCGAATAATGGATTGCGTCAAGCACGTGTTTTTGCAACGTGTGGAGGGTACTCGTAGGAGGGTAAATTATATTGTTGCTATCCCGTGTAGCATCCGTATAAGATTCACACAGGAGTGTGTAGGACAGGATTGGCATCAGAAAAGAGATGCTCAGCAGTGGACTAAATTGGGCTGAAGATGATGAAGACTCGTAGGTGGCTGGCAACATTTTTGCTTTAGTTTTGCTACACCTAGCTGTTTAGTGATATAAAATCCCTCAGTATTAACAGTCCTTTCTTTCTTTAAATTATATTCTGATATAGAATTGTAAAGAGCGATACAGTTTTAAATTGTGGATTGATAAGTATTTTTTTAAAGTAACTTGAGACTGTAACTAGTACATAGATAGTTTTTTTTTTTTTTATGCCTTTAGTGGTTAACCTAACCCTAAGTAGATTTAGACTAAAAATAAAAGCATTTTAATTTATTCGTAAAAAATAACGGGTCGTAAACCAAATTACCTACAGCCAGTAAATGGTCAGTGACAGTAACTGATTGTCTCATCCAGAACAGCAATCATACTTAAGAAGTCCCGCCTACAGTGTCAATGATTCATTCCGTTTCATTACAGCATAATTTACATGAAATCTTCACGCAAACTTTGATGGAAGGTTTAAACATGAACTTAAACGTCTCTGTCCCAAGAATTTGTTTTGCATAAATTACATACCAGCTTGTTAGTGGGTATTTTCCTGTAAACAAACGTGAATGTTCTTCTTCGTCACTTTTCTCACACGTGAGAAAACCTACACCATCACTACACAGTGCTAACAGAATTTAGTATGTTTTGTACAATAGTTCGTTTCATCGTGTAGCGTTATCCGTAGGAATACTGGCCATAGGTATGGGTATGTTCTTAAAGTCACCTTAAGTCGCTTGTCTTATGAGTTCACTACATGACCTGGAATGCCATTATTTGCGCCATTAATGTCCTAAGCTAAAGTTCGCTCCGCCACCTTACATATTTTTCTATCACACATTTTTGTTCATGAATATAAACCACGCCATTTTAAATGTTTTTTATTAATATTGGTTTTGTTTGTTGACAGTTTCAAGCCGCGCTGCTTCAGCGATGGCTACTGCCGCACTTCATGTGTCCGTTCTGTCCGTTCGTGCAAGCGCTGAGCGTCAACGTCAGCGTGTTTACGCTCACCGCCATTGCCGTTGACAGGCATCGGGCTATTATCACGCCTCTCAGGTAATTTAATATTAAATGTATTTAGCTTTTAAATTTTATTATCTACTTAATTTCCAACATCATTTAGGCCTACAATGGTATCGGCTCATAATTTAGTACCTTAATGGGTCCTAAATTAGTATTCATTTTAAGCCGTAGCCTGTTGGCCTTACACTGTCCCATCTCCTTTTTGATAAAGAGGGAATAAATTTAGTTTTCTTACTCCTCCGCTATTCTTAAACGAAGTAGTTGAATGGTTTCACCAGGATTTGTCATGCTTCATTAACTCGCTTTTATGGTGAAAAGCGAGTCTCAATGAAGCTCACCACCAACCAACCACCAGCAGCTTAATTACGTAAGTGAATTCGGCAAGGCAAAGGGTTTAACCCCCATCAATCGACCAATCAAATAGACGGAAATCCACATCGAGTCTTACATCTCGCATGATTGGACAATTGATGTCGTCAAACGCTTTGCCTTGCCGGATTCACTTACACAATTAGGCTGCAGGTCGCCACTGTTGATTCTAGCTTTTAGGAGTTGCAGTGATAAGCGATAGTGTGGCGAGACTGTCCCAAATAAAAAAAAGTCATAATGGCGATTCATACTGCCACTGTTTGTTATTGAAGTCAACTATATTACCGTCGACCTAGATTTATTGACTCTTCAGAAACAATAACGTTCTTCTTACAAGATCGAACTATCTCATAAATAGCGACTCCAATACATTCAAAATATTAGTGATATGCCTCGGGCGCGGAACGTTGAGGAATTCCATTGAACACAAGCCTATTTATATACGTCGAGAAGTTGTGTTTGTATGTTTAGTACAAAAACTGTGGCATTCAATTTTCCATTTCATATCTTCGCTATGATGTCGGCACTAATATTTCCATAAATTGGGGAGATTTTTTCGTAACAATTACTTAGAAAAACTGTTGGCTGTTACTATGCTTGTATATGTGCTTATTGAAGATTCTAAAAGCGGCTCATGACGTCATCATTTCTTGTGAAAATGAAGGGAAGGGGTTTTGCCGGTCCATTAGGTAAATGATTCTTTGGGTAAACAAAACCCCGAATGTCAAACTGAAAGCTGTTTAGTAAAAGCACATTGTAGGTTTCGTAAGTCACGTTGTTATGCTTATAGACCGCTTTAGATCGATAGATGTAGGTACAACAACTAGACCTTCGTGTACAATAGTGAGTTGTCACGGGCAGTTGACGGTCCATTGTGTCCTCTAGATACCTTTTGAGAAAAGGCTATTCAATTATTCAAGCGAATTCCGTTTCACAAATCTTTTCATCGAAAAGTAGGTCTAATGGACAATGAAAAAGAAGTGGAGCTCAAAAAAACAAGTCTTGAAAGTAATGTAAAACAAGCGGGTACGGGTATCTGCCAAGTCTCCTTTGCTCCTATTTTGTTTTGATCAAGTATAAGTATGTATGTAAATATAGCTCATATTAGGTAGGTAAATTTATTATTGTTTATCATCATGTAGGTACATAATTTTCTCCTTATATTATATTGGGTACGTTGCAGAATTGTAGGAATAATTTATAGGTTTATATTAAGCTGGGTGCCAAAATATATTTTGACACTTATTAGTAAAGAAATACATGGCCAATTTTATCAAAAAATAGTATATTATGCAACTAGTGAATAAAAGACGGATTTAAAGCGAGGGCCATAGATGAATCAAGAGCAAGTGAAGGATTCTAACGACTGAATCACGACCGTAGGGAGTGATTCATGATGATTGAATCACGAGCATAGCGAGTGATTCAAGTGTTAGAATCATGAGCGACGCGAGTGATTCATGGTCCTCGATATAAATCCGTTTTATTCAAGAGTTGCATACTATATTTTATACCATGACTTCGAGAAAAAGAAAGATTTAAGCGAAAAGCACAAGGAATATTACGAGTAATAAATAAATGAATGGTTTTTACCTTCAAAATTTACATAAAATGTGAAACCCTGACCCCTGAGCTAGGTAACAGCACCTGTGTTTCAGGGGTCACTGACCACCTCCGTTACGTTACATAATTATAATTAATTAAATACCTTTGCAATTAATATAAGAATTACAATCCAAACAAGTACTCAATAAATATCTTAGACTAAAATCAAAATTATTATTAAAATCCTAAATAACAAACTCAAAATTAAAATCGAAGAAGGAATTTGTGTATCGAGTATTTTTTGCGCAAGGAGGCGCAAGGAGGTTACATAGCATTGAGATGGACGACTAATACATTGGTGTGTTCCAAATTCAAAAACCAAAACAGTGATTAAAATGCTTTTTATTCACTGTTTTCAGTGAATAAAATAAGCTTTTTAGAGGGGGAATGGTATAAACTTATATATCTGTGATTTCTGCCTGAAATGTACAGAAAACGGTCGTGAAAGGTGATAAAAGTCACTAAAAGCGAATATTTACACACTTCTGTTTCGAAATGTCTTTTGACGTTGATCTGAAGAAATATTACATAGAAGGAACTTATGATTACCTCTCGATCGTAAACAGAACCGACAAATAAATATGCTGACATATTTCATAAACATTTCTTCATAAAAATCTGTCGAATACATATGTTTACATGAAATTATAAGTTCAAATAGCTTTGCCAGTCCTTTCGCTGGCGTCAAAGTCGAATATTATCCCTCGGGCACTTACATTTGGGAAATAGGCTATGGTGAACCTTGTTTATAATTAATAATTGATTAAATTCATGCAAATAAAGTAAGCCGTTGAGGCTTGATTGATATACAAACATCCAAATACAGAGAATTTCTGTTTTTATAATATTACGAGGTTGTATATTAGCCGGAAGAAGCTCTCATTTTTCATATGGCGTTTTTTGTGATCGCGTCTTTTGATATATAAAAAAAAAACATGCAAACAATAGACAGACGTACTCCAAAATAAAAATTTCCGAAAACATAATTGTCTGCTGGCCGTTTCATTTCTCGTCGATTTTACGATTTGCACTTGCCCCACATCACACATCACATCACATCATCAGCCTATTAATGTTCCCACTGCTGGGACACAGGCCTCCTCTCTGTGAGAGGGATTGGGCTGTAATCCACCACGCGGGCCCAGTGCGGGTTGGTCTATGTCACATGTCTTCGAATTTTTGGTTCTAGGACATACCGGTTTCCTCACGATGTTTCCCTTCACCGCACTTGCCCCAGGATTGGCCAATTCGATCGTTGCAGATTTTGATATTTATTTGTGAACATGATACAGACCTCGACCCTAAAAAAGAAAACCGAAGAAAAAAAAACTTTTTTGCAAAAAAATACTACCGACTTCCAAATGAAAAACTACAAAGTGAAAAATAACTTAACTTTTGGAAGTCGGTGTCTTTCGTAGGAAACATTTTTTTGTGATATGGACACCGACTTCCAAAAGTTAAGTTATTTTTCACTTTGTAGTTTTTCATTTGGAAGTCGGTAGTATTTTTTTGCAAAAAAGTTTTTTATTTTTCCCTTTTTAGTTTTACCTACCTAACAGCAAGTTGTTTACTATGGTCCCTTTAACTCCAGAATAGATTAACCGAATAACATGAAACTTGAACAGAACCGGTGAAATGAGAGATCTGCGTACCCCTTTAGAGCGTACTGGCGTAATGTTATGTTATGAAATGGTATAAACAACAAACAGACATGCGATTGCAGCAATCCCGAGAGTTTTGCCGTTATTTATTGAAGAGTTCTGTTGTGTATCTCCGAAGTTCTTCATCAGACGTTCACCAAATTAAAATGGGACCAATTTCGAAACATACTCTTTCAAACAAAAAAAGAATTTTCAAAATCGGTCCACAATTGACGGAGATATCGGTGAACATACATAATAAAAAAAATAAAAAAACATACAAGAAGTCGAACATATAACCTCCTCCTTTTTTGTAAGTCGGTTAAAAATGGGAATATATCATTAGAAGTAGGCACTGATATAAACATGTTGCGTGTTGCATAGAAAAATATTTAACGAAGTCCAGAATACATTTTCCAAACATACGTAACAGTAAGATTTAGAACTTTTCAGCTGTTTCTTGAAAGCCAAACACAATGTTTCTGCCAAAATCGAGTAGCACCCGTTATGCCAACACACAAGTTGTGAAACACAGTCTAGTTTACGTGCAAAACTTTTCCCAGAAAAAGTAGCCGAAATATCGCCTCTTGTTACGTAAAAACCTCATAAACCCTAGAGAGTGCGATGTCAGACTATCTTTTATATTAACAATTTAGCACAGTGACTGATAACAAAATGAATTCGTGGAGTCATACGATTACATGTTGTTTTCTTCAGTAAACTCGAAGAATAATTTAGATACGCGTGTCATGTTTGTTATTGTTTATGAAAGCTACATTTACCCGTTGTATCTAACTGAAATGATTTAGACAGAAATCGTATAAATTGATCTCATTTTGTAAAAGAAACTTATAAGATTTTGCTACAACTTTTGGTTTTGTTGAAGGAATAAACTAGAAGCGACTAGAAGTAGCTGGTGTTGAAGAACAGTACAGTTTTCTAAGTAAGAAAAATATAGATATATGACAAGAAGAGACAAAAGTGTACAAGACCATAACTTTTTGTAAAAAAAAGATAAACACCTAATAGTTTGAATATAGAACAGGTTTACACAAATCTTGGAACCTACAGCAATTAATGTAATCCGCCTGTAATTCCCTTATATGAAATTGATGGATTCCAAATTAAGTTGGTTCAAATCCTATGTAATCACATTTTTGTAGAAGCTCATATTATACAGTTTCTGTTTAGCTCTGCAAACGAGATTTAAAACTCAATTCAATTTCTGGACATTTTATAATTTACTTTGAAGCTGACTTTGAAACTTTTCAATATGCAACTGACAGAAATGGGTCAAGCGATAGATTCAAAATATCCGGCTATATTATTTTCTCTATTGTAAGATTTTCAGTGGCGTATTCGATCGTATGATTTACGTAAGCCCATGCATCACCGATAAACCCCCTGTGTTTATTTCATACGAAGAGATACATTATAAATACGCCAAGGCCCGCGACGGAACGGCGTAAAAACATTCTCAATTTATATTATTATACGCTTCTGATACGGTATCAAACAATTTGTTGGAAACGATTTATAAAGATGCTGCAAATTTGAATTTAGAATGTTTTTGTTTGTTTTGTTTTTTAACGTTGCCCCACACTAGGAATATCTCCTGCATGGTATAATAACATACTCCGTATACTTCGCCTGGTATGTTCTTCCCAGGATGGCCTAAGACTACGTCACGATAAGTGGTACCATTGATTGTCCTTTCTAGAAAATTTAGGTACTTTCTCATGTAGTTAATGAAAATAAAATCAATTACTAACTAGCTTAACTATTTAGTAACTCATGTGATTCGCCTGTTTAGTGTTAAATTAATTTGTATATTTAATTATTAGTTCATAATTGCTTTGTTAATATAAAAACGCATTTTTCTCGGGTAATTCAATCACACACAGTGGCATCACATCGAATTGACAAGTGTCATACTGACAACTAGCCATTTCATCGCTATTGTCGTGTCGCTCACACCTATAGCGTTGTTTCGCTCGGTGATCAAAATACTGAGGATCTCAAACATTTGTGGTGAACCCGTGAACTTTGAAAGATACACAAGAGAAATTGTTAATTGTTCCGTAAACTGTAAAAACAGCAGTATAAAAGGCGGTGTTATATTTTTTTTTCCCAATGAAGAGACGCTGTCATATGCGTGGCTTCAATATTGTAACTAACTTCACCTAAAATAACTAGTATTTGCCTTTCATTAATTTATTATTTAATTTATATACGCGTTGTAAATTCCTTAATTTAAGGCATAGTTGTGACAATACGTCTTTACGCCCGAACTTAACCTAGCCTAATTAGTTTTTGACTTATTTTAGTCAAGTAAAGTTTTGTGGGTTTCCTCGCGAACTAAATAAAAATACTAATTTGGAATCAATTAAAAAAAGTAAAGTAAATAAATACAAAAAATATCAAATATACCGAATTATTAAGAATTATAAAAATATTGTACTTTTGCATATTCTTTTGTAATCTATAACTTGCTATTATATAATTGACATTCTTAACTAAGACATTTTTCGAATTTATTAATTCTATTCCTATTATACTGTACTTAGACATTCAAATGCAAATATTGTTATCTGAATGCACCATGCCGACTATTGTTATTTAAAAAATAATCTAATTATAATATCATTGCATCTCTTTAAATAATGTTTGCATGCCTAATATATGGTAGATTGTACAAGGATCACCCATGTTTTAACTGTCACATTTTATTTATTGTACCTACAATCTATGCAAATAAACGTTTACTTTACTTTACTTTACTTTTATCTTTTTCCCCACTTAACAAGTTTGAGAACCGCAACGCATCGATGACGTAGTCTTAGGCCAATCACGTGACCCAGCTGTCACGGGAAGAGACTACCATGTCTTGTTCTACCATGATCTCCTGTATCGTGGGTGGACCCACGCTACAAACATTACAAATGTTATACTCGTATATATAAATAGCCAGACCTGGAATAACTATCTGCAGGCCATACAAATATTTTTTTCCGTGTGGGAATCGTTTCTTTCCGCAACTTTGCTACCATGAAACCGTACTTTTCAATAAAGAAGACTAAATAATACTCAGTAATTACGTAGCTTTCTATAATTGAAATAATGTTTGAAACCGAATATCTGAAAGAATTGACTTCTAAAGATTACCTCCAAGCCTCCAACAAATAAACTTAATACCTCTTTACAATATAAGTTTAGATAAACCCCAGTACCCTTAGTTTAATGATTACCAAATTAGTCAAAACACTCTTTATTTTTACGTCAATGTTTACACACACACTCAACGGAAATGCAACCTTTTTTATTTGGCAGTAAACCAATTACTACCTACTTGCAATAATTGTTTCCACCAGCTTAAGCGGAAATATACTAAAAGGTTTCTCCTTTACTATAAAGGGCAAATTGCTAATTAAGACTAAGTTATAGCAACTCACTAATTACGAGCGGACAATTATTGCCTAATTTTGTTCACAACAGCTTACATCGGTCTTATTGAATATCCTCTACGTGGACTAACTTAACACATTATAATTATTATTCTATCAATTAATTCAATTTTAGCAGTCCATAATTCTTAGCAATGGATGTACATAGTCAGTGTTTAATTTGACAAGATCGCATTTAACTAAATTAGCCCACTAATTACGTCACTGAAGATTACGTTATAAACATATGTGTCTCCCCATTATGACCTATGGTGCACAAACGTGGTCTTTGACATACATCAATTCAAGGTCTGTGATATAGAGCACAGTATATTTGTTGAATAAATGGATCGCGTTCAACGCAGATCTTTGATGTTGCTGGAAAGGCTACCCAGCTTAAATGGAACTAGCTTGGACATGTCTGGCGTATGCTAAACGAGCGGTGAACTCACACAACACAAGATAGATGCCCTGAAACCGCTAGACGGGACCGCGGCAGACTATGATGGAGATGGAAGAATGACTTAGGTTTCTTCCTTAGAAATTGGAAAGAGGTGGTGCAAACCTGGGAACGAAGCAAAGTATGGACGGTGGTCATTGCTCAGCTGTGGGATATTAAAGGCCAGCTATAAAAATAATAATAATACGTACTCTATTAGATATCTAATACGCAATGCAGGCTAATGTTGTTAAGACAGTCGTACCAAAACACCGTTTTTATATTAATTAATGTCCAGCCTTGCGTTTCGCTTATCTAAATGCTGATAAAAAACAGATAACAATATTTAACTACTGACAATCTTAATACAAGGTATTTGAATCTCAAATCGCTAAGTAAATTTTCCGTTTGCAAGAGTAAATATTTTTACTGTTTTATAAGTCTTTAATTTTGGTTCCGACGTTTTTATAGTGTTGAACATTCCAACAAGGGTTCAAACATTGTAGAAAGTAATTAGCTGTGTGTAGAAATATTCTCAATGAAAGTGGCAATTCAGAGAATATTAAATGTAGGTATTTTGTGAAAAAAATTGACTTAATATTTTTGAGCTTCGAAAGAAGTCAGGGAGTGGCGCCAGCGGAATATAAACTTGGGTTTCATTTTTAAAACTAACACTGGTAAGAGGAGCTCGTGGCTAAATAATAACAGCCACACTGGGCTATCATCAAGGTTAAGTAACGCTTGACGAGCTCGGTCCGTGGATTGGTGACCATTTCAACATACCGAGTTTCCTCCGTGCCTCGGAAAGCAGGTTAAGCCGTTGGTCCCAGCTGCCATTTGAAGATCTTTGGCAGTCGTTACAGGTAGTCTGAGATCTGACACCAGTCCTGCCAAGGGGTACCGTGTTACCCAGTTACTGGATTGTGGAGGTCAGATAGGAATCGCTCCATGTACAAGTAAAATTTCACAATTTAAAAACCCCCGACGCATTTATATTGCGAAAACACCCCGATTCAAAATGTAAAATGCCCATAACTTTTGAACGGCTGAACCGATTTTATTCAAACATAGCTAAGAACACTCTCGACAAAATTATCTTTCAAACAAAAGAACTAAATCGAAATCGGTTCATCCGTTTAGGCGCTATGATGCCACTGGCAGACACACAGATACACAGATACACAGCAACACACGTGAAACTTATAACACCCCTTCTTTTTCCGGCGGGGGTTAAAAACGCAGGTACTTAGCTGAATCCGGTAAGACTAGAAGCCGACTCCAATATTGTTGGGAAAAGGCTAGGCAGAAAAGGAGACTAGTTACTAGGAAATCTTCAAGTCGTAGGGTACTTTTCAATCATAGATGTGCGAGGAAGCTAGACAAAACGCGAGGAAAAAATCCACCAATATATAATTTCAATATAGGAATATTTAATTTCTTAAAGTGGCTTAGCGCAGCCCTGAGGTTTTACACAGTGCTTTTCTATCAGCGATGACGATTGTCGATATGCGCCAACAAATTATTGTTGATAGCGCTTGGCAACCGCATACATTTTTGAGCTATCACGACGCTTTCGTTGATAAAATGTTAGGTACTTGTTTTGAGCCTTGGTGAAAAAAAGATAATAAAAATAAACCTTCTAAAGCCGACATTTTTGTATTTTCCAATTTTAGTGTAGCCAGTGACACTCGCAGGATTAAGACGAATCGATATATAAGAATCATCAAAATCGGCCAACGCATTTGGTCTCTAGAACGCTACTTATGAACAAACATACATACATACATGCATTCATAGTCTGATAAACACATTACCCTCCTACGGCATTCAGGTAAAATGGGCTAACAGAACAGTTATTTATACTCTGAAGATCTTTAAGAATATTTTTGTGGAACGCTGAAAGACAAAAAAAAGAGGTATATTTTTAACCGACTGCCCAAAAAGGAGGAGGTTCTCAATTCGGATGTTTACTTTTAATATTTATGTATGTTCGGGCATAACTGCGTCATATATAAACAGATTTGCAAGATTCTTTATTTGTTTGAAAGAAGTTTATTCCGAAATGGTCCCGTATACATTTGGTAAAGTTCTGTTAAAGAACTTCGGCGATATGCATCGGCAATCTTCAATATATGACGGTAAAATCTCTCGGGATTGCTGCAATCGCATGTCTGTTTATTTTTTACACCATTTCAAAACATACCATCACGCCAATACGCTTTAAAGGGGTACGCAGATGTGTACAGTTCACTCTGGTGCACTCTCATTCCACCAGTTATGTGCAAGTTAATGTTATTCAGGTAATCTATTCTGGCATCACTGTGTGCAATTTAGGTACCTTACTATAGAACTTGTCCATTATGTACCCGGAAAAAGAATTCTCAATTATTCACTTTGTAGTGTTTTTATTTGAAAGTTGGTTGTATTTTTTTGTTAAAAAGTTTTCTAAAATAACTTTAAATATAAATGTTATAGAAATTCATATGTACTTTCTAAGTTTATCTTGGACCTCACAGGCCGTGAAGGAAAATATCGTAGAAACCTGGACTTGAAGAGTTAATGTAAGTCTGAAATCGCCAACCCGCATTGAGCAGGCCTGATGGTGATCAATGCTCGTGCCTTCTCTGTATGAGAAGAGGACTTTGCCCTGCAGTGGGACAGATAAAGGCTGGTATTATTATTTATAAAAACTAGCTGCTGCCCGCGGCTTCGTCTGCGTAGCATTAGTACCTACTTCGAAAAGCTATTTTTTTTGTATCGCGGTTCACTACACAAACTCCCCTTTCCATCCCCTTGAGTATGATTTCCGGTATAAAAACGATCTTATATCCTTACCTGGGTCTCAAACTATCTTCATACCAAATTTCAACTAAATTGGTTTAGCGGTTTAAGCGTGAAAAGGTAACAGGCAGACAGACAGAGTCTTTCGCATTCTTGATTCACAATTCTAGCGAATTCACAAAGTTGTTAAAAGATTTTTATGGCATATCGCACATCATTAGCAAGAGGAAAGACTGGAGAATTAATGAGGGAGTTGGAAGATCCCGGTCGCATTTGTTTTGTTTTTTGTAGCTATATAAACATGTGTAACATGTACAGCTTTAATTTAAGTTTTACCTTTGCGAGTGAATTAAAAAAAAACCGGGTGACTAATGTCACTAATTTTGTATTTAAAAGTACTCTTAAACAATACACATCAAAATAAAATTAAAATTTAGAGTCGACGCCTTATTTTTTTTTATTTGTATCTGAATGTAAAATTTGGGTCTTTTTTTAGTAAAACAATAAAAAGTCGATAAATAAAAATCTACAGGGCATGAGAGGTGTTAAGGGGTCTGAAAGGCCGGTGACCCCTTCAGTCCACCATTTCAATTTGGCATAAGATGCACCAAACACCCTGTATAATATTATATTATTAGTATGGATAATGTTATTTATAATTCATATAATGTACCCACGTTAGCTAAAACCAGTGGAATTTAAAAAAAAAGGTCAGTTGGATATTGTAAGAGGATTACCATTTCCCTAAAAGCGTCAGTATTTGAATAAGCTTCGACGAAATGTTAGTAATTTTGATAACGGACGAATTTAAATACGGATAAATGTCTACTTACGTTTGATGAAACGGAAGGTAATAATTTTCACATCGGTACAAGATTTGACCGACAGTTCTGATTTCTTTTGAAGTATAATATTTTCTTTAGCAAGAATTTATGTGAAATACCAATTTCTGGGATTTTGAAGCGTTTTCAGAATCAGAAAAATATTTGGATTTTCATAAGCAACTAGCTTTTTACCCCGATTTCGGTCCCTTCTCCTATCCCATTTCTATCGTTGAAAGAATTTAACGTAATCGGATAAGTACTACCTTTTTTTTTACAAACACATAAACAAAGGAACCATTATACCATACTATAAGCACCATACCATTAACCCCTTTATAATTTTAGAATATAGAATTTATGTGTCATATTTATTACAAGAAAAATATTATTGGATGATTGAAAACTCGTTCGTGTGAAACGTATCACACTAATATTATAAAGGCGAAAGTTTGTGAGGGTGTGTGTGTTTGTATTTTGTGGGATTATTCTCGATATTCACGCGGGCAAAGCCGATGGCTGAAGTTAGTCTTATTATTTAGGTTGTTATTACGACCTTGATTATTCACAGCACACACTCGAGGAGTGCCCTGCGTGGGCTCTGAGTGGCAGGTCTTGATCGCCACGATTGGGCAAGACCTGTCTCTGCCAGCAGTTGTAAGGGCCACGCTGGCAGAGACAGACAATTGGAGAGAAATGGCTTTCTTCTGCGAGACCGTGATGAACCAGAAGGGCCACCGTACGGCCGTGAGGGCCAATCCCGCTCGGAGAAGAAGGCGTCGAGGAGGCAACCGTCTATCGAGACGGTTGTCTGTTGATGGTTGTTTCGGCGTTTTAGGTATCGGCCTAAAAGACGGTGGCACGGTGATAACGTGCTGCCGTGCACAGTGAGGCTCAGGAGAGACTTCTCAGTCTCCCCAGCGATGTGCCCTAACAGGTGTTGCAAAGAAGGGTTTCCGGGGTGTTCTTTTAAAGCTAATGGGTTCCCTTCCAAGTGCTGATGGTGATAACCGGGTGGTTTTAGTGAGGTAAAAAGCTCAGACTCCCTGGTCTTTTCCCCAAAAGTCGAGGCGCCTTTTGAAGGTTTTCCCCGTCAACAAAATTAGATTTTTCTACTTGGGTCACATTATTGCAATTTTCTTAAGGATCTAGTTATATTTTTATTTTAAATTTATTAATGCCTGTGTCATTTCCCTTGCCGACTCGTAGTTACACCAGTATGACAACCAGGATTTTCCTGATAATTTAGCTTTCTATTGGTGAAAAAATGGTTAAAATCGGTCCAGTAGTTTCGGAGCTTATTCGGTACAAACAAGCAAAAAATGTTTCCTCTTTATAATATTAGTATAGATAAATAAAGGCCGGTGATACACAAGATATGGTTTTTTCTAACCTCTCCTCAGGAAACACACACCAAAATTGTAAAACAGGAACAAAAAAACAAAGAAAAGATAAAGAAAGTTGCCGAGAAAAGTACGCACTTCGGAAATCATCTCTATCACGCGTGGTGAAAAAATCCATTGTAGTTATAGATGCTACTACTATGATTACAAAATTAAGAAGGTACAACAACTACAACTATTAAATACAACTACAACTATTAAATACAACTACAACTATCCCAAAAAATCTTTTCAAAACAAATGACGGAGTAGTTAACCCGATGGACAAATAACTTTAATATACATAGATAGTTGAACTACTACGAAGCGCGGTAGTAGGTACCTACAAAACATAGAAATTTCGCCTCTGCAGGGGTTTTTGTTTGTATATTATTAACTCATAACATAGAAATTTCGCCTCTGCAGGGGTTTTTGTTTGTATATTATTAACTTTCAAACCACTAGACGGCTTTATATAATTAGGACATAGGTACATAATTATTTAGAAGCGTCTTGACCACACAAATTTTCATAGAAAAAGACGTTAAAAAAACCTCTGAGAAGAAAGGCCGAAACAAACTCAGAGGTCACAGTCTCTTTTAAAGTCCTGACAAAATCTTGGTTATATCATGTGAAGACCATGTAGACAGATGTCTGAAATGGTCTTTTGAGGAAAGAACCTGCCAGATTGAGTGGACCTGTCCAGTCAGTGCACGCATTTGTCAATAACCGAGCAGCTCAACTCAGAATTTAAGGAGCTCAACGATTCGACGAACAATACCAAAGAAAGGACATTCGGGTAGGCCGCATAAACTACTCAAACTGCCAGACCATGAGTAAAAACTAACTAAGATATAATAAAAAACAAAAAAATCCACATAGTCTTCACATTCACAATAATAAAAAATAAAAAATATAATACTTTAAAAAGTAAATATTCTTGTCAATGCAAGAAAACAAAAAAATATCAATACCTAATAATTATCTTCATAAAACTGACCGTCGTAATTCACAAAGACTATCAACTAGGTACCTGCTTCGTTTAAGTGCCTAGGGCATCTTAATGTCAGTGCTTTATTATAATGTAAAACAGAGATCGTACATTTTCTGGAAGGTCTAGGTGGGCTAGAGAATTTCGAAGATGATGTGAAGTGCTTATAGTCTATGAAATAGTCGTTAAACTTGACCCTTTATTATTAGACAATGGATCAAGGTTAACGACAATGATATGAGACCAAGCCTCAAGGGTTAGGTCCAAAGGACAAATGGGTACCTCTCTAGCTAAATGATAAAAGGACATCTATTTATCCCAGTTAGTCGTTCTTATGTTGAGAATTTCATTTGATTTTTTTGCCTTTACTTTCTTCGAATTAAGTTATTTAAGAAGTAGATTACTTTGGAAACTATAAATCGTATTCGGTGTCAGAAACAAATAAAGTAGCCCTTTTAAAAGGCTACTCGAACCACAAAGAGGAATATAAATCTTCCATTTTCTACAAAAAGGCTGACATATCGGAAATACTTATTTCTTATTTATTTCACCTTTTATCTCTTATCTCTTCGACACTTTATTTAACGTGGTCTAACAATCAGATTGAATTGACCATGTTTTGTACTAAGGATTATTTAAATCTACAGCACTAACTATAAATTCCCGTAATGAGATTCACACAATCCATCTTCAGGATTTGTAGTAGGTACCGTACCTACTACGGCGCATATATTAGTTGATTTTCCTATAAAACTCGTGTGTCGTCCTCGTCTGGGACCGCGTGACTATTCCCATTCGCCTATTTTTAGGCTTCCGTACCTCGAAAGGAAAAAACCCAACCCGTATAGGATCACTTTGTTGTCCGTCCGTCCGTCTGTCTGTCAATACCCTTTTTCTCAGGAACGCGTGGAGGTATCAAGCTGAAATTTATATCAAATACTCAAGTCTACTGTCCCTTAAAGCTAAAAAATCAAACTTCTAAGCCAACGCAATCAAAAGCCGTTTATGACGCGTATAAGCCGTTTTCGACACTCGCAAGGGAATCAAAACCTACAGGGTCGTTCCCGTGAACTCAGAATCTTGAAATTTGGTACGAAGCAACGTCGTATAGTGCGTAGTAGATTATGGAAAAATTACGAAAGCCGTACATTTTTAATTACATCATATAATAAAAATATTTTTAATAATTTTAAAGTTACTACCCCTTTCCTCATGAGCGCGTAGAGGTATTAAATTTAAATTCATATCAGATATTCATGTCTATAATACCTTTAAGCTGAGGTTGTACGGAACCCTCGGTGCGCAAGTCCGACTCGCACTTGGCCGGTTTTATTTAATCTTATTCTAAAATCGCAAGACGGTTTAAAAGTAGAGAGAAATATTTACAGCCAGCCTGAATGCTGCAGTAAGGTTTATTACAGTAACCGTTACAGTACCTTTCTTGTGCTTGAGATTGCCCGCGGTTATGTGCATCTTAAATTTTCTATGCAGTACGTTTTAGCTCTAGCTCTAACAATCTGACCAAAATGAAAATCTCTTCAGTTTTCTAGTACACATTGTGCACAGGTGCTGCCTGCATTTTATTTTTCCAATAAATACAAAGATAGAATTTACACAACAAATTGTAACACTACACTGTTGCAATACTTATTCTTAATTTTGCAACAGAGTTGTAGTAGTAGTATCTATTACTAAATGGTTACAATGCCGGTCTTATCGCTGAAAGTGATACCAGGGACGCTTTCATTGGTGAAGATAAAGATAGTATTTTCGAAAGAGTCCAATTGTTAACGCAAATTAACATGTTTTCTATATTTTATTAATTAATTTGATGTAAGTTTTGAATTCCATAAACTAATTATATTTTACCTGTATTTTTTGTATAGAAACTTTAATTTTATTACTTACAACACAGACCGAAATGGAGATTCATGTCGGCAGAACGCCTTTAAAATCAGCTCTCGTTTTCATTTATTCAAATTCATGTAAAATACGGAGTAATTCATCAGTTCATGTTCAGATCTTTAATTTACGGTCAATTGTGTATGTGGATACAATAAATCAAGAAATCACCAATATTTTTTGGCAATACCTAACTATTTAAAGGGAATTTGTCATACTCTTTCATGGAGTCACACCCTTTGCCGAATTCACTTACGCAATAAGGCTGCAGACAACCTTGGATGCAGATGCAGAACGGGGCCTTCAGTAATGTACTACAAACTTATGTTTTTAAAAGAGATTTTTCCACTCGGGCTTTCACCCGGTGATTTTTCTCAGCTTCCGCTCCGAGATCCCCAAAGAAAAATAGGTTCGGATAATTCATGTAATAATTCTAAATACTTATATAATAATAGTAATATATAACATTATAATAAAGGTGAATAAACTACAATACACAATTTACTAAATAAAAAATGTTTGTTTCAGCGCCCACACTTCTAAGCGCATTGCCAAAGTAATAATAGTAGTAATATGGTTTCTGGCGCTCTCTCTGGCCGCGCCGATGGCCATGTCTTGGGAGGTCATCATGGAAGACGAACTGGATCCAGGTATGTAGATCATTATAGGAAAAAATCTTTAGGCCTCTTGTACACGCTAAGAAAAGTAACCGGGCGTACGTAAGAATTCGACTCAGCCACGATGCTGAACAAGAAAAAATCTTGTCTGTGCTAGACAAGATTCGTGCCTACGTATACTCCATTCGAAATAACATTAGACATTTAAATAATCCCTTTTTACAGTCCGTTCAACCGATTTTCAGTTCTATTCCATAGACATAATGATGGCGTAAAAGTATAAACCTGTTACCAATACCAACAGTTAACTACAGCTGCCATTATTTTGTCATGTCACCAATGCAATAGAAGTCAAAATTGATTGAACAGGCTGTAAAAAGGGATTGTTTAAATTTTTAACGTTATTTCCAATGGAATACGAAAACGTTATTTAATTTAAAACCGCGTATCGGAATGAAATCAAATGCCACAGCACAGCTTTTTGCTCAAAAAACGTTCATTTAAACCCTAGCTTGTAATAGCTACGGCATCACTGATCAAAGGGAATTAATTTACTTACTTTAGTTACCTACACAGCTTTCAATTAATGTTTCATGAATTTATTATTAGCTGTGCATAGTTAAATCAAGATTAAGATATGCAAATAATCCTTTGACAATAATTAATTTGTGTTTATTTAACTGGCCTATACAATATGGCGGCTGAAATGACAGGCTTGGCTCTACACCTGGACAAAAATAGTAACAATAAAAAATTGTTACGCTTCTAAACTTTTTTTAATACAACTAAACTCTGGTTAAGAAGCATAGATACCGACAACGGACCCTTGTTCAACAAGTAGGCCAAGAAGAGTTTCCAGAAAAACTTAAATACCGTATTAATATTTCTTTTTCTTTGCAGTTACAAAAATCTTTTACAAAAAGCCTTTTTGTGCTCCAACCGAGTTCGGCTCACATTCGCTGGCCATTTACAGGCTTTTATTGTATGTATTCCAGGTGAGTTTTATTGCCCCAATTTATTTATTGTTGTAAGTTTCCTATTTTTATTTTATTTTGTTAAATGAGTTATCATTTTTTATTGTATTGTTATGTTCTGATATTATGGTTGTAGGTTTTTTAAATGTGGTGATAGCGTTGAAATAAGTTTTAAAATTCAAATTACTGTCGTTACACGATCAGTCGAAAGTAACTTTTGTGTGTTACTGTAATTGTTATTTTGATTAATATTTGGCTCAATAAAAGAGAGTGCTCAGCAGTGGGTGAAGTGAGGATGATGATAATGATAAAAAAAATAAATTAATGAATGAGTTACTCAAACCAAAAAATTATTATTGCTAAGCATATACAAACATAAACACCATCATAATAAATAGTTATTCAATAAGGGCGGGAAGATTATGAAATGAAATGAGTGAGTTATTAACAAATTTTATTTGAAAGGCCCAATTGTGCCCTTAAGTGTGGAATATGACATCGTTCAAATGCCAGCCTCGGCTATTTACAGTGGCAACGATCCAAGTGGTCCAATTTTGAATGACTCTTCTGCATAGATCCGGCTGAATTTGAGCGATGGCCTGTGTGTGTGTGTATTCACCTTTAGGGCATCGGTCGGTTGTTGTTTGTTTGCTCAGACCTGATACTTCTAGAAACCCCACAAGTAAAAGTCTAGTGGGGTCAAATCGTATGACCTTGGTGGCCAATTCACATCACCCCTGCGAGATATCCTTACCCTCTACCCTCAAATCGGTCACACAGAAGTTTTATCACTTAAACGTGCTGTTCAATCGTGTAACTTGCTATGATGATGATTGATTTCGCATAAGTAACTGAATAATAAACAAAAGATTTGATAGATGTTGCCAAAACGAATGGCCGCCACGGGCCGCCAAAATCTTCCACCAATTGAAAAACTCTTTACTACGAACTTACTCATGGAATAGGTTTTACTAAATAGTTTAATTTTTGTAGTCAACAATTCAACAATATGTCAACCGAAGGATATCATGCCAGTAGATGCTAACTCATTATTTTAAGTCACACCAATACCTTTAAGTCTCATTTTGATGCTTACTATATGAGCAAAGTAAATAAAATAAAAGGAAAAGCTGTATGTGTATTATCTCAGTATCTCGTACCTACATATTCATATTATTATAGTTGTATATATTTGTTGTGTGAATAAATAAGTGGCATACATTTATGTGCGGACCGTACAAATCATGGTGACTTGACAGGCTTTTAATAGGTATATTTGTTACCCATTAGTTACTGAGTACATACCAACCTATCAATTTTTGTTATTAAGGCACAGATACCCCTGAGTAGCTGATTTTAAAATGAGAATCACGTCTTAACGGCTGGTCGTATTTTTTTGGAAAAAGATATATGTTACATTAGACCATTTTCTTAATAATTTGATCTAAGAAAATTTTGAGTTTTATTCGTATAACATAGTGTTATTAATTTGTAAAGTCATGTCTAAAACGGACAAAAACACGTCAATCGCACCAAAACCGCTGGGCGTATTTTAATGAAATCGACACCATCTCAAAGACAATTTCACTATCTACATTTTGATCTGAGGCTTTTTTTTAAAGTGATGGAATAATAAGGAAAACACAAAAGACAACAACATTTTGGGTCGCACGGGTGTGAAAAGAGTGCGCGTTTTGTTCCTTCAAGGTCATTGGCGACAGTCGTCGTCTTAAGTCGTTTACAACCCCAAAATGAAATGCTTTTATATAATTCTCTAATTAAATATCTCGTTTGATGTCCAATGTTGAAATTTTAATGATATAATAATCTGACCTGATAAAATTTCAAAGGCTTCTAATTAAAAGGGACACCTACAAAATTACACCTTGAAATTTTTTTAAAGGAATTTCTGTAATATTTTCACAAACAAAATGGTGATGATGGTATTACGAATTAAAATTAATAACACTGGAGAACAAATATTAATTAATAACACTGGCGAACAAATATTAATTAATAAATATTGGTATAGACCAAAGAAACGATGGTTGGACTGTAATTTTTCATGAAAGTTGATATGGCCAGAAAGGAGATGAATATTGAGATGTCGATAAATAGGTAGGTATGGACGAAAAAGTTTATTTATACTACGTCGACCTAAAATAAATAATTCATTAAACAACTTTTTTCGTATTCATCTCAGCAAACCCTTTCATTTGATACTCAAATTGTGACAGTGCACAAAAAATAACTAGTCCGCCATCTTGAGCCGTTCGCCATATTGGATTTAGAATGACGTCGCTTACCAAACCATGCATTGCCATCCAAACTAAACGTGTAAGCAAAATTTCACCTTAATCAGTAGAGGATAACTGTTTTAAAATTAAGCAAGATTTGACCCGAACACACTCACATACATACATTGCAAGTTAAATAAAAGCTTATATTAAGATAAGGGCAAGATAATGATATGGTATTGGTATGATAGATATATATGACATTGTGCCAATTATTAAATAAATTAAATTTCCATAATTTCTCACCAGTGTTTTCGTTCCCTTTAGTACGTGATCCCGCTGTGCGTGATTACGTTTGCGTACGCGCACATGGCGATGAAGCTGTGGGGAGCGCGCGCGCCTGGCAATGCGCAGGAGACAAGAGACGCCAACCATATGAGGAATAAAAAGAAGGTGAGTTGCTTTATGCAATACTTAAATTCTATGAAATCAGTGTAAAACTTGACCAGCCAAAAGCTGGTCAAACAATTTGCCTAGACTCCTAAATTCGGAGCCGACCACATAACAGTTAAGAAAAGTTGTTAACTGTGTTGGGATCGGCTCCCAATTTAACGAGATGTAGATGTGGACCAGTATTTTACATGAAGTGATAGGATAGGATAGATAAACCCCCCTTTTCCGCACCCTATTTGGTCCGTTGTGCGTGCAGGCCTCCTCTCTGTGAGAGGGAATGGGCCGTTATCCACCACGCGGACCCAGTGCGGGTTGGTGGATGTCACATGTCTTAAAATTTTTGTTTCTAAGACATGCCGGTTTCCTCACGATGTTTTCCTTCACCGTTTTGAGAGCAGTGTTGATGAAATAATTTACACAAAGTAAAGCTTCTGCCTGGGTCCATACCCACGACCTACAACTTGTAAGTCACAGCCGTTACCACTAGGCCACCACTGCTCTCTACTGTCTACATGGAGTGACTGCTTATCTCTCCAGCAAATGGGTAGCACGAGGAGTACCCTTTCAGTCAATAGCAATAGGGATGTTTCCTGGGAAGAAAACTGATAATTCTATTGAGTCCGTCAGTGAGATTATCAAATAATATTGGACCCGTATATTTTGTTTATTACCAGATAAATAAAAATTGACAAAGATAAAGCGCATCAAAGTTCAGTAATGCGGGCTTGTGACATCATTTTGTCAGTATAAAGTGTAGCACACCGTGACGTCACACTATATTTCAACGCACTGTAAAGTAGTTATTTCTTGTGGCAAAAAAAAAAATCGTGTCCAATATTTTACGGTTATCTAACTGAATAGGTATGTACAGTGCGACATAAAAGTGTAGAAAATAAATGAGGGCGCCACAATCGCTCAGATAGCAACACAGTTAGTACGACCCAGCTGATCATGATACTTGAATAGTATTATTTATTTATTGGGTTTAAATAATGAGTAAATAAGTAAAAATTGTAATAAATTAAATAAGTATGTTTATAAAATATTTGATATTAAGTAGTAATAAAACAACAACTTCACAAAAAATAAGTATTTTTAATAATCAATTGCATTCAATATAAAGTCGTCCAATACCTTTGGGGGACGATCCTTCCTGTGTTTAGCTGCCTAGCGAGCATGGGCGTACCCAAGATATTTGTGACATGACATGATAAATTATGTCATATCTTACAATTTGTCTTAAATGCTAGCACGGGTCAAACATATGACATATTTTAAAGGCGCAACATGCCTTTCTTGTTGCTGCCCGATGAGCACGGCCTACTGTGACATGGCTTGAGTCACACATTTCATCGCAGTTTGGGCGATAACGCCATTTTGTCCTAAATAATAGCACCGGCGGCGTGAGAAAATTTCCTGACGTTTGTTTGGGACTCATCGGGTCTTAATTGCTAATACGGGCGCACCCATTTTGTCACAAATGTCACATTTTGACAGATGATTTAGAAAAATGTATCACTTTCGTTCGGAGGTGGTGATAAAATTTTATAGTTGAAAAAAATATATTTGCCTTCTAATTCATATTTTTGGCCTAGGACATACCGTTTTCGAGATATCTTTTTGGAAATATGCTAAATAAAATAAGATACGGAGGCCCATAATTCGGCAACAGTGTGTCGTAGGGCTATGCTTCTCAGAACATAAATGGTTTTTATGGCCAAGGTTAAACCGAAACTACAATAAAATTGGAAAATTGCCGAAAAAGAAAAAAATAAACGTCAAGAAGTTATGCCACAAGTCAAGAAAATATCTCACGCCGCCGTGCTAGCATTTAAGACAAAATGAGTTTATCGCCCAAACTGTGATTAAAAGTGTGACTTAAGCGATGTCACAGTAGGCCATGCTCGCCGGGCTGGTGTTGAGAATTGCCCACCGTTTTTAATGCCGTGTTGCACGATTCTGAGCACTGTGCTTACAGAAACACCTAAAACAAGCAAAGAAAAGAATCTCTGTCAGACCGACGAATGAAGTTCCGCGGTAAATAAACGTGAATATATTTTAAAATTGTTTCTTTCCATTTAGTCGCTTGCATCAACAAATATGGTACCTATAGCAAAAAAAAATATTCGTATCCGCAATAAACTACATAAATTTTTGTTGCCTTTCTATCAACGTTGTTAAGTCGCGCTATAACTACAACGCTATTTGTTTATCTTAGCATAACCTCAAAAATGGTAAACAAATAAATTGTAAATGATATTTGGTTCGAAAATTTTGCTCCCTGAATGTATTAATCGTTTGTAATTAACGTTTAGTGCAACTTTTAATAGTAACTTACCAGTAAAATCTGCTGTACGATGGTAAACATCTTTTAAGTTGGATAGAAGCTTCCCAGCTTGGAATTCGGCTATACACCGCATATAAACTTTGTAAACTATATCACGGGCACCTGCACGAATTACCTTATTCATGTTTTTCTACTGTTTTTCTGTTCACACACAGAAATATCACGCAAAACCAAAATTCTTACGAAAATCGAAACCGATCGAGATGAATTGACAGCTCAAGTACTCATTTTAGATGTTGCCAGAAAATGAAAACTTTTAGTTCCCAAATATTTAACTTCTACTCTTTTATGTTGCACTGTACGAACTAAATAGGTTTCCCTATCCTTTTGCTTACAAACTTTAGAAATAATATAACATGGCATACTTTTGTTTATCCTAATTTTATTTACGCATAAAATTATTTTCGCATAACAGCTTACGCATATTTTTTTTTAGCATAATTACTCTAATAATAATAATGTTTAACCATAACATTCTAAAGCATAAATTTGTTTACGCATAATGATATTAAAACATATTTTTTTAAGCACAACAAACAAACACGCATAATAACTTACTCCTAAAATATTAGACACTAATACACATTTTTATACAATAAGCATGCAGCATGCAAACATGTAAATAAGCATACACCATGCATGCAAGCATGCAAGCACGCATGCAGCATGCAACATGCAGCAGGCATGGTTTCTGTCACGGCTCCAGCGCTGCGGGGCTAAGGCGATCCCATGCGAGCTGCTCGTCGCAGATGAGTTTAACGCTCATTGCAGCAGCTACGGCTTGCTGGTCGGCTTCGCTGGCCAGCCTCAGCCACGGCGGCGGGTGTTAAAACCACCTGCTTCTCAACTCGCGGGCCGCCTCACCCCTCCACGCCTACGCGATTTTAAATAACTAGGGCAGATAAGACTACGTGGAGTCAGTTTTGCAGCGATTCGTTTATGTCACTAACTTTTGTAGCAATTTAATTTTTAATCTATAAACAACAGTTACACAATATTATAAAATAATAAATCAATTGCACGAAAATTCAAAATAAAATACGTAAAAATAACTCAAATTTGTTTCCGTTATTCCTATTAATTGTTATGTCTTAAAACCATTATGCTAATAGTCATTAAGACTAGTAACATTATGCGAATTAAAATAAAGCCAAAACAAATAAGCCTGCAAGATAATTATGCCAACATAAACTTTGTGCCAAAAAAAGATATGGCAAAATATTATTATGGCCAGATAAATTATACCAAAACAGCTATGCCAAATTATATTAGGAAAAAGAACATTATGCGAAAAAAGGGATCCCAATAAATAGATATCTTTTGTCAACTACCCTATTAACAGTTGACATATTTTATGGTATGTCTCGAGACATACTCTCTCGAGAAATACTTTACAAACAACAAGAAACAAGATTATAAACAACTTTTATCATGATCATGATAAAAGTTGTTTATAATCTTCACCCCTTGAAACAATATTGCTACCTTACTAATAACCCCGTATAGTAGCACGCTTAGTATTCATCTAATTCTATACTTCTAAGAAAACATCTACAAAACAAAATGCCTCAATTATTATTGGTGTCCTTTGCGTCAACAACATCATAAAGCTAATTTATCAAATATTTCTAAACAATCATTGAAAGTCGGCTTGTTTACATACCAACTCAGTTTACCAAGAAATATTTGGCTATGGGTGAATTCAGTCATAATTAAGATAAATTCTCAAAGGATATAGGATTATAGATTATGCCGATGCCTGCTACCTGGATGCTACAAACGGGGAAATAAACAAGCTTGAGCGCTTGCAAAACTTATGCATTCATTTGTTTATGGTCTACGTAAATATGATCATGTTTCTCACCTTCGCAAGGAACTCAAGTGGCTCCCAATCCGTCTTCGCAGAAACACTCGGATTGTGTCTCCTCTTCAACATCTTACACAACCCGTCTTATCCTTCCTACCTGCGTGAGCGTTTTTCTTACGCCCGCCCTAGAGATACATTATGCAGGTCACATCTTAGGTCCCTCCTTAAATCTATCCTCATAAAACCAGCTATTATTCCTATTCTTTCTCTGTCCATGCTGTAAGATTGTGGAACTCACTTCCGGCCTAGAGATCTGAATATCTCGCTTTTAAAAAAACTATTAAAAGAGCATTATTTTTCCTCTCAAATCTGATCTTTATAAGCATATTTATATCTTTTCAGTATCTTTATATTTTAGAGTTATGTATTTATTTAAGTTTATATCACTTACACTATATGTGTATGTTTTTATATCTTAGGTTAGTCGTTCACTTTTCTTCTCTTCCTGTTTGTCTACATTTCTGCTTCATTTCTCCTTTTAGCGAGTCTGAAATTTCTCTAGAAATAAGTAGTACCTTTGTACTTCTTTGTCTTGATGTGTTTTCTGTACCTAAGTATTTTTTGTGTGTACATTAATAATAAAATAAATACATAGATATTCACACAATTGAGATTTTTTTGATGATTACGAGTATGGTCACTTTAACTTCAAATTCCCTAAATTCCATTATTCCTTGGATGAATTAAGAATCTGCTAATCAGCGTTTAACTCAATAATAAATTTAGAAAGTTTAAAAAAGTTGTACTAAATGTGTAGCATTCCGTGAACATCTTAGCTACTTTTGATGCTGACTCTACTCACGTACAAACCTATGCATACTTAATCAGGCAGATAGCTAACTGATATCTACTCAATTTGTACATGTTTTAGAGGCCTTAATCAGACTTGTTGCCATTTGATCAATCCTTGTATGTACCACTGTACATACTAATAAGACGTTAAGTATTCGTCTTTTGGCAAATTGACAGGAGTCTCCTTCATCTTGGGCAAGTCACTCTGACATTGCAAAATGACGTCTTAGGGCGCGTTCCCACCGTGTCGTGACGACAGATAATCGTGTAGTTTTAAGTGTCGTGGCTTATATGTTTAAATGGAATCGTTATAATGGGAACAGGTAGAGACGACAGTCGTCGAACGATAAATTAGTCGTTACGACATAGTGGGCACGCGCCCTAAAGCGAAATCTGCTGGAATATCTGGCGGCAGCTCAGATTCGCTTGCGAGAGTTGGTGTGATGAACGCTTAATATAGATTTAGATATTATATAAATATAGATTTCTTCCATATTTAGTATACTACTACTCTTTGGTCCGCGCGCTCTGTCATTTGTCTATGGTTTCGACAAATGATCTTTGAGCATCGCGGACGTCTACATGGGTCTAACTACATATAATATGTTTAATTTTAATATTTGTATTATACATACGCATAATTATACATACTTTGACCCACCTTCTGCGTTTATTCTATTTTGTTTGGTTTTTATATATTCTATATTATTTTAATATTTAAGCATTTTCCGTTTCCGTAAGTGTATCCGTGGCATTGGCAACAGTGGGCCTTATCAGAATATCAGCGCAGCGTTATTTCTTTTTTGGATATTGCTGCATATACTGAGATAGAAAAGAGCCTTTTTGGTATCGCACGGGGTTTTTTTTTATTATTATTGTTTAATTTTATGCATATTTCTCATGCCTCCTGTGCGGGTCACAAATAAATATTTTTCTTTCTTTCTAATAATTTCTAGCTCAATCGAATAATAATAGACCTATTACTACACTGAAATGACCATATCAAAATGTTTAGTCGAGTTACGGTCACATGGTATCACTCTCTCAAAGTTACGGGTACTACACTTAGTTACAAAGGAGTACCAGTGTTACTTCATTAGTTACAAAGATACCTACACAGTTTTCAGCGAATGATAGAATACATTTCGTAGTTCAGCAAATAAATAGGTATACCTACAGCTAAAAGCACAGAACATCAGCAAGATAAACATCAATAACAATTTATTGTGTTGAGATAGTGACAAGTTACGACAAACAAACAGTCCCCATTTCCCTGATTTACATTTTACAACTTTCACAGGCGACAATAGACAAGTTCTGTAGATAGACGAAGTTACTTTTACTGCTCCTGAAAATTGGAGTTGATGTAATGTTATTGTGGAAAGTGTAAGAAAACTCCCCTCTACTGTAGGATGTTTGAAAAAAGTAAAGAATACAAGATATCTGTACTTAAGACGACGACTAACGCCAACGACCTTGAGGGAACAAAACGCGCACTCGTTTCACACCCGCGCGACTCAAAATTTAGTAGTTTTTTGTACTTTCCTTATTATTCTTTGACTTTAAAAAAAAAAGCTTCAGATCAAAATGTAGATAATTAAATTGTCTTTGATATGGTGTCAATTTCATTAAAATACGCCCAGCGGTTTTGGTGTGATTGCAGTGTTTTTGTCCGTTTTAGACATAACTTTACAAATTAATTACACTATGTTATACGAATAAAACTCAAAATTTGCTCAGATGAAATTATTAAGAAAATGGTCTACTATAACATATATTTTTTCCAATAAATTACGACTAGCCGTTTAGACGTGATTCTCATTTTAAAATCAGTTACTCAAGGGAATCGGCGCCTTAATATAGTATTTTTCGTATTTAGTTTATTTGTTTACCCTCGCACTGAAACTCCTTGCAGCAATACGGATGATGACGGGGTACAAAACAGCAAATTCTAATTAGTCCGCAGATTAAATAAAAAAATATTGTAAATGTATTGTTTGCGTATTCAAATCAATAAAAACTCACCAAGATAAAGCGCATCAAAGTTCTGGAGTGGGGGCTTGTGACGTAACTTCTCTGTAAAAAGTGCACCAAGGCATGACGTCGTATGATATTTTAACGCACTGTATCGTCATCAGTTTTTGCTAAAGTAACAAAGGAAAAAATACGTGTCCAATATTTTTGGAAATCTAACTGACGGACTTTAATTTTAGCCAACATCCCTATTACACCAATGGAGCAGAAACATACGAAAACTAATAACTATAAGTTTAAATTTCCTCACGATGTTTTCCTTCACCGTTGTCAGCGATATCCAAGATAAACTTAGAAAGTACATATGAATTGAAAAACTCACTTTGGTACTTGTCCGGATTTGAATCCATGATTTCAACCACAAAAGACATTAGTCACTGGGCCACCACGACATAGCAAAAGTAACTCTTTCTATCCTATTTGCTACCTTTTCACATCTTAACGGTTGAATGGATTTTGAGGAAACTTGTCCCGTAAGTCCTCATAGGATACTTTTAATCTCGGGAGAATGTTCCTTAGGGACAGTTCCCGATGTGTACGACGGCGAAGCCGCTAACAGAGTAAATAAATAAAATGTGAACCGTTTGTAAAGATAGCCAACATAAAACGTTAATGATGTTGGCTAAGTACAAATTCGTTCGACTTCAAATTAAAGTTTGTAAAGTACTGTCTTTCCTCGTTCACCCGTGCAATGTCAGCTCATTCTAGGTTAGTCTGGCGGAAATAGCTGATTGCGATAAGACCGCCCATCGTTCACCCTTTTCATGAAATGCTTTTTAGTTTTTTTCCTTTATATGGTTGGCGTTAAGGAGTGTACTTTATTATATTTAATGAGGCATTTCTGATCCATCGCTAAGTCCACGTTATTATAGGAAATAATAACACCATGCTGTCATGAAAGACCGATCCATCAACGACAGTATAATGATGTTCCTACTTAAGATGACGACAGTCGCCAATGACCTTGAAGGAACAAAACGGGCCCTCGTTTCACACCCGCGTGACCCAAAATTTTGTAGAATTTTGTACTTTCCTTATTATTCTATGACTTAAAATAAAATGTAGATAATTAAATTGTCTTTGAGATGGCAAAAAAAATATGACAATACGCCTGACAGTTTTGGTGTGATTGTCGTTTTTTGGTCCGTGTCAGACATAACTTTGCAAATTAATTACACTGTGTTATACGAATAAAATTAAAAAAAATCCTAGATCAAATAATTAAGAAAATGTTCGAATGTAACATATTTTTTTTTCCAAAAAACTACGACTAGCCGTTTAGACGTGATACTCATTTTAAAATCAGCTACTGAGGGATATCTGCGCCTTAAAACGCCGATTCCCTTGAGTAGCTGATTTTAAAACATATATGTTATATTAGACCATTTTCTTAATAATTTCATCTGAGCAAATTTTGAGTTTTATTTGTAAAACATAGTATAATTAATTTGTAAAGTTATGTCTGAAACGGACAAAAACACGACAATCACAACTAAACCGCTGGGCGTATTTTAATTAAATCGACACCATATCAAAGACAATTTAATTATCTACATTTTGATCTGAAGCTTTTTTTTTTAAAGTCATAGAATAATAAGAACAGTACAAAAAAACTACTAAATTTCGGGTCGCGCGGGAGTGAAACGAGTGCGCGTTTTGTTCCCTCAAGGTCGTTGGCGTTAGTCGTCGTCTTAAGGTCAAGTTTGATCACACTGCCCGCATCAGGTTAGCCGCCCAAAGGAACCGTTATATCTAGAAATATCGTTCTATTTCTGTTTAACAGATGGTTAGCCATTTAAATCCATCTGGTGCAAATTGAATGCAATGTAATTTAATGTAAATAAACACGTTTGAACATTAGCTAGTTAAACCACATGTTACATTGGAATTCTAATGTTAATGCTTAGAGGGTTAATGGATATTGTCTTGTTTGTTGGTTCTGTACACTTAAACTGTTTATTGGTGGTAGGTATAATTAAAGAAGAGGTACCTAAGCTTTACTACCGTACTTAAATTTGTAAAGATTAACCTATCTACATTCATAATATTATGTGTTCTACTTTTAACTCTGTCTGATTTGTACTGAAATAATTTGAAAAAAACCGGCCAAGAGCGTGTCGTACTTTGCACATTTAGGGTTCCGAAATAAACGGGAAATTAAAATGTTGGATGTGATTGAAAAAAACGGGAGAATTTCAAAGAAAACATCCGATTCATCAATATATTGGTATTTTTTGGGCAAAATACGTAATAATAAACATTATCACAAAATTTAAAGTTTATTTGTCAAAGGGAAGTAAATAAAATTTTCGGAACAAAATTTTGTAAAAAACCGGCCAAGTGCGAGTCGGACTTGCGCACGAAGGGTTCCGTACCATTATCGCAAAATACGTCAATTTCAACTGTCTAGCTATCACGGTTCGTGAGATACAGCCTGGTGACACACAGACAGACAGACAGCTAGACAGACGGACCGCAGACTCTTAGACATAGGGTCCCGTTTTTACCTTTTGGGTACGGAACCCTAAAAAGCAGACTTTGGTAGCTTTTTATTTCTTTGTTTTCCAATATTTAAAAAAAAATAAAAAACACCATAATTATCTACTCAACGCGCTCTAAACAACGATACTCCACTCAATGAGATAGGTCAAAATATTTTGTTTACGCCCGCCTTTAGTTATATGAGCGAATCTTAAAAAAAAAAAAAAAATTGACAGTTTGTATGGCTTAAGGTCAACAAGATTAGAAGATTGTAGCTCCAACCGTTTGGCTGTAAAACCTGTGTGACAGACGACGGACAGACACGTTAGTGACAGCAATAGGGCTCCGTTTGGACCCTTCGGGCACGGAACCCTAAAAATGTTCTTAAAGATATTGTTACATCGTTTCGCAAACGATTATCGTTTTGTCGCTTACAATATCGATATTGAACGTCGAGTTTAAACTGAAATTCCAAATTACATTACGTTCAACTGAGCATAAAATAAGATGACAATGTTACCAAGAGAGAACTTAAAGCCGTTTAGAATAATGCAATAATAATTAGGGAGAAAGTTGACAAGGACGGCTGTTAACTCAAAAACACTGACCTACAAGACTTTGTTGTCAATGTTTTACGATTAATTTAATGACACAAAAACCGTCGGCAAGGTTAAACTGTACATATGGAAGATTTCACACGCAATTTCCTTTCGTAATTAATCAATCAATTATCCTCGTTTAGGGCAATTAAGTAAGCCTGATAATATTCGAAGTTCAAATGTGTCAGTGTTACGTGAAGATACTTTAGAGTGCGCGCACGATAAGTCTGCGCGCGACGGGTGGCGTGCTTAATGTTGCCAGCATAACTGATCTTTTTTCCTTCATTTTATCAATAGTCATTTTTCATTACTCGAAACTTAAAGTAATTTAAGTTAAGCATAATTAATTACTAGATTTTCTACTTGTATAGAATATGATGAAAAAAGCATGATAAACAATAATTTTATCATGCTAAAAAGCATGATAAAATTATTGTTAATCTTTTATTGAATACTTAGTCGTACCTACTGTTAAATTTGGTCTAACAATGGTCCTGCAGTGGCTAATACCTTCAATTTAAATTCTTTTTTTAATTTTTTCTTCAAGTTATTTGGGTAACGGTGCGTGCGGAAACGCCTAAAACAAAATAACAATGATGAATTATATTACATGATGCCGGTCCTGTCCCGCTGGTATATTTATGTACCACCCAAAAACCAATACCAAAACTGTCGGGCACCGGTAGTACGAAAATTTAGGGAAATTTTTGTATTGTGGTATCCCTAAAAGTTACCTGTCAAATAAGCAACGCGGGCTCTTTGTTTGTAAAACGGTACCGTAGGCCCCTTAATGTCTTGTTCACTTCAAGAAAACATCCCTGCCAACACTTTAAATTACTTTTAGCATAATGATGGCGATTATTTACTTCGGAAACGAATAAAAACACGGAATACAACACACTCTCTTGACACCTGACATAAATGACAAACGTTTAGTTCCGATTTTGGCCGCGCGCAGACTTAACTTGCGCGCTCTCTATCAAACTCACGATGACGTAGTTCTGACGCTAAACGTAAGTCAAACACAGACGTTGCACGGGTGTAGTTTAAGTATAGACTTGTATGATATCATATTCCATGATTTTCTCTTACTTTAGACTAATAGTTTTTACTGCTGATTACTTCATTCTATAAAAAACGATGGCCTTCCGATAACCGGATGAAGTAAGAACATCTTTATTTTATTACACGATTTTTGAGGTCAAAGTAAATGAAATTCCGATGCTAATAGTTAAACCCTTTTGTAGATTTCACTACTAACTTCCGCCAGCGGCGTCGCCCGTGTGAAAGTCGGCAATTGTCCCACGGGAACTGTATATTTTGTCGGGATAAAAATAGCATATGTGCTATTCCAGACTATAATCTATCTCTGTGCTAAATTTCGTCCAGATCCGTTCAGCCGTTCTGGCGTGATTGAGTAACAAACATACAAACTTTCGCATTTATAATATTACTAGCTTCTGCCTGCGGTTTCGCCCGCGTAAAAAGCGTTTTATCAGCTCAAGTGAATACAAACTATCCTATATCCTTCCCAGCTATCAACTATCTCCATGCCAAATTTAATTAAAATCGGTCCAGCCGTTTTGGAGTCTCTAAGGAACATATATACATACTTTCTCTTTTATATGTATAGATACTATATACTATCGTTAAAATGTTAGTAGAATGTTCACTTAAAAGCTTTCAGCTAATAAAAGTACTTTTACTGCCGAGCTTTTGGCAGCTTTACATTTAAGTGTTTATTTAAACGGAAAACTTTACCAGTAACTCTCACTACATTTCACGACTAAATTGAATACAGAACATTATCTAATACAATGAATTGGCTTTGAATTATATCACACTACATTTACTAGTAGATAAAATATAGTTTTTTGAACACCATAACAATATTGTATTTAACGGCTCTTTAACAATTATCTCAAGGAAATATACTGTTGGAATAATAGTATCCTGTGTCCTAATCCAACTATGTTCTGAGGACTAGTCCCTGGGGGACTGGTCCAGGAAATTTCAGTGGAACAACCCGTGTGCCTAGTTTCATCCAAATCCGTCTAGCCAATAAGACGATGAAAAATTACAAACTAACAAAGGCAGAGTAACTTTTGTATTTATACCTATCTTTTATCTGTCTTCGATATTTTGCTGTTGTAAATATCGAGTAATAGACAAGTCATTTTAGCATAATTAAGGGAGCAACCTCGGCATGAGTAATAATAAGCTAAAAATTAGTGTATATTGTTTTACAATTAACAGACTTTCTGATTTTACGTACAGTAACCAAAATTGATAATATTGCTCAACACATGAAAACATAAACGTCAATTTGAATGTTGAACGGCTCTATTGAAAATAAAATAATAATTTAACTAGCCTAAATTACCATACGCACTAATTTAGTAACGGCCAAGTGCGAGTCGGACTCGCGCACGAAGGGTTCCGTACCATTTTCGTAAAAAACTGCAAAAAAATCACGTTTGTTGTATGGCAGCCCCCCTTAAACATTTATTTTATTTTATTTTTAGTATTTGTAGTTGTAGCGGCAGATATACATCATCTGTGAAAATTTCAACTGTCTAGCTATCACGGTTCATGAGATACAGCCTGGTGACAGACAGACAGACAGACGGACCGCGGAGTCTCAGTAATAGGGTCCCGTTTGTACCCTTTGGGTACGGAACCCTAAAAAATAAACAACAAAAAAATATTTTGACTCATATCTCGAAAACTAATGAACATTAGTGAATCTTATTCAGGACGTTTTCGTGCACAATTTAACAAGGAATAAACTTGCTCTGTGCACAAATTGCAATTGTAAAATAATTTTCCCTTTGACCTTGAAATAACTTACGATGCAGACACGAGATTTTATGAGACTTTTGTGAAAACTTTTAGAACGCTAAAATGAAGGTGTATACGAGTTTTCAGCTTATTATCTCTCATTCTGAGATTGATCGCTAAAATTAGTGGGCTATAAGCCAAATAATAATATATCTGATACCTACATTTCGTTGGCCATACCTACTGGTTATTAGTGCAATAAAACTGACAGGTACTTTAAATAAATTTAAACCTTCGCACTTCAGTTTGATTGAACCAGGACACGGATTTATAAGGGTCCGAGGACCTGAACGAACACGTAACGGTAAGTTCATTAATTATTTAAAAAAACCCCGTGAAGTGAATTTAGATGTCGGTTGAAAATAAAAAGGGTGCCACTGGCTAAATCAATTTACCCTATTCTTTTATTTAGTAAATGTCCTACTCAAACTGAAACCGAAGTGGTTACTGTAAGTTAAATTTGATAGGCTGCAAGACACTGATTTTGTGTGAGAGTACCTACAGTACAACTGTTCTCTTATCCCTCGGCAAGCATCGCATTTCCGAATACAAACGAATGCTAATGCTAATTTCCATGTCCATCAATTTATCGTGTATAATAATTTGAATTCCGAACTAAGTAGTACTTTATTGATGTTTTGTTTTGATTTCCGTGTAAAATATATAGAGCTGTGAAAATAGCAACTTTCCTCCCATTTTTAAATAAATTACTTTATGTTAAAAGAGTATTAACAACTCCATATACTTCCAATTTGATTGAGTGCGTCTGGTCTGCACCAAGTTCAAAGGGCAACTGATTGAAACCCGACGGCTCACGACTGGCGAAACGCGAAGTTTGCCGTGGGTCATTAAGAAAATGTCTCGAATCATTGTTGTCACATTTTTAGTTTGTCTTGGAGATCAGACATACCTGCTTATACTACTACTACCACTGCTTGCTACTAACATCTGTTTATCAGCAAGATACTTCATAAAGTACTTTGGGGAGGACATTTTTTGCTCAAAATGGCAACGTAACACATAATAATGGAACCCTGAATTCACTCTTGTAGGTCTATTGTACTCTTATAATAACATTTTCGTTTTTTGGTTTAGGTCTAGTAATTCCATTATGTAGAATTCGGCAATCGAGCCAACAGCTTCCTAACTGCTTGCTTCACTATTATTAGACTTTGTTATAGACCTTCTCAACGACCTATCTAGCTGAACATAAGAGATCGTTACACTGAACATTAGCCTTTAGCCTGGTATTTAATAGCTACTCTTTTGAATGAATTTAATTTTATGGAAGTCAGTTTTTTCAAACACTTACTAGATACAGTAGAGCCTAATTAACATATTTTGTATGACATCACCGCCTTTGTTATATTTAAATTGTCACAAAAATATATAATAAATATAAAATATTAATGGTTGTTTTATTTTGTTGCCTACAAAGTATGATATCAATAACTCGTAAATGTCCTTGTAACGCAACTTTACTTAGTCAATTTTGTCGTGGTTGTCCTACTATTGAAGGGCCCGTGATTAAAGATAAGTATGTTCAGAAACAAGTCGAACCACCCCTATAAAATACACGTGAGGAAAATTGTACGGGTCCCCAAGATAGTTATTGGAATAATATTTATTTTTATTTTTCTTAAACATGCTTTTTTCATGTTCTAATAAGGAAACCCTTTTATTTGATACCCATATCATGGCAGTGCAAAAAAAATTGCTAGCCCCCCATCTTGGGCCGTCCGCCATATTGGATTTAGAATGACGTCACTTAACTAACCATGCATTGTCATCCAAACTAAACGTGTATGCAAAATTGCGTCTTAATCGGTGTAGGATAACAGCTTTAAAATTCAGTTGCAAGATTTGTCCCGAACACCCTTACATATATACATTGCAAGTTAAATAAAAGCTTGTAAAAACAAGCTGAGGCAACACAGGATGGATTGGAATAAAAAAGTTATAGCGTGGCGTGCTTATATGTTTCTGCCATAAGAAAAAATGCCAAATTAAAATGAAATATTTGCCTTAAAAACGGTGGTTACTAGAAACAATAAGCCAGATTAAAATCAGGCGAATAAGCCAGAAAGCTTGCGGTGAATAAATTAATCTACGACAGCTGTTTACCACAGTTGAATTAAACATTTACATTGTTTATATTAATAAATCTTATTTGTTCGCAGGTGATAAAAATGCTGGTGTTGGTGGTGGCACTCTTCGCTTTGTGCTGGTTGCCGCTTCAGAGCTACTTATTGCTGCAGTCATTCTTTCCTTCAATAAACGAGTGAGTACCCGAGATTATTATTAGTTTCTACTGGCAGTAACGATTGATTCCTTGGTCACTATATAAATAATCACTGAGTATTATTACTTCCTGCTTGTTCTAGTATTCATTTTCCATTGCTTTTTTGTACACTATGAAATATAATCATTGATAAAACATCACGATTTTCCTAAAAATAAAAACAAGGACGTATAGTGACATTAAATCAATTCGCACCGGACCCGCGTGTTAGATTAGATCTCTCTCCCATACTATGAGAGGTGTCTTTTGTCTCATTCGTGGAAACATTATAAGCTGATTACGTTATAAATGCATTGTTAATTCCGAAATTGGAGTGCATCTACTAAAATCATGTAATATTCTGTATTTAGTATCGACATCGTTAGTGAAAGTAAAACTTTAACGTAAACAGCATCGCAACAGTTTTAACTTCAGTAAATTATTTTAAGTTTAAAATAAAACACGACCTTCTTTCGTGTTTTTATTTTAGTTTAAAATAAAAACCTGAAAGAACGTTGTTGATTTCTCTTACATAAAAATATTGAAACTGAAAGTTATTTTGTAGTTCTATTGAATACGTTTATATATATTTGTCGTACTCAAAATTTATTTGCATAAAGTTTAACTTCCTTTCACGGTTTTATAAATAATTCAGCCTAGCTAAAGATTCTGCTAAAGAGGTATTCAAATGAGCTGGTTTGTTTATTTCTATAATGGTAATCTGTCTGTAATCTCTTTGTATTCGACTACAAGTCGAAGACTTCATCCACAGACTTTATCCATCTCGCAATGTCAAGCAAACATTTTCAAACTGAATTGAGACAGCGTAAAACTTCTCCCACGCAAAGTTATTGTTTTTATTTTTGTCAAGATTATCCTATTACTAATCAGAATGGGATAATCATCATTTTTAGGGTTCCGTACCCAAAGGGTAAAAACGGAACCCTATTACTGAGACTCCGCGGTCCGTCTGTCTGTCTGTCTGTCTGTATGTCTGTCACCAGGCTGTATCTCATGAACCGTGATAGCTAGACAGTTGAAATTATCACAGATGATGTATTCCTGTTGCCGCTATAACAAAAAATACTAAAAACAGAATAAAATAAATATTTAAGTGGGGCTCCCATACAACAAACTTGATTTTTTCGCCGTTTTTTTACGATAATGGTACGGAACCCTTCGTGCGCGAGTCCGACTCGCACTTGCCCGGTTTTATTCATAGACATGTTCTTTGAACCAATATTATTTTATGAGAACAATCAGATGCTGCGGCAAATTTTATTGCAAATGAATTGAACATAAAATATAAAGCATGATCAGTTCAATGAATTTCGAGAGGCCTATTACTATTCAGCAATCCCCCAGTCGATGGAGTAAGCGAAAAAAATCACTCCATTTTTCGCATGACGAAAGCCCCCATTTCTTTGCAACGCGGTGTCACGCCTGCACCTAAGCACCCTATGAGTACCCTTAGGTGGAATTTCATGAAATCAGTAATGCATTATGGAACTGACTGCTTAAGACGTATGGTTGCCTAGTAGGCGATTCTAAAAACATTGTCAAATCATACAATAGTACTATTAACTTATTCAACTGAAACGAAATAGCAGCTATATTTTCTAGCAATAAATCGTTGAACTTATTGGCTATGCAACTGTAGTCTTAATTACGAATAGATTACATTCTAATTTTCTTTACAGGTACAAGTACATCAACGTACTCTTCTTCTGTTTCGACTGGCTAGCAATGAGCAACTCTTGCTACAACCCTTTCATCTACGCTATTTACAACGTAAGTGTTATACTAACAATTTATGTTCCATCTACAAGTTTTTGAACACTTAGAATATTAAATCCTCGGCGGATATATACTCCTTTTATAGTCTTCAGTTTTCCTACGTCAACTTTTTAAAACCCAAACGTTTCTTTAAAGGGTCCTCGTGTCTTGCCAAAGCAGTATCCAGCTTATGCATTGTTTCTTTGTAAACTCACTATACTATTTCTGTTAGAATGTTCTGGAATACCCATGGCAATACCCATTTTGTTCATAAACACTAAACTAAATGCAAAAGCCATTATTATCAAACCTACAATCTTATGATTTCTTTTAATAAACGTTAATAACTACCTCGATTAAAATAAATCACGTATATTTTTAACGCAAAGTAAACCAACATTTACTAAAATTACGATGGAGCTGATATATAAGTTCCAACTGTTCTTGATTACCCAAACTTTTATTCCTATCATTTTATGAAATCTCTATTGCCGTTGTGGTTTTTACAGACTTAATATCAATCCTTTCTTAGTAACACGCAACTATCAAATTACTTACACTACCTTAGATTTTCCTTAGATTTCTTGATCTACCTCAAATCAAATCAATCAAATCTAAATCATTTATTTGCATAAATAAGGTACAGAAGGTTGGTTAAATGTACGAAATTGTTCTCTTATTCTGCCTTTGATTTCGTGCAAATATATCGATTCATTTCTTATAAAGCTCGAACAGTCCATCATACAAGTGAGGAGGTATAAACACTGCCTTTTATAGGCTCTCGTGAGTTGCGACACACGCTGCCCTTTCAGCTTTGTTCTCTCGGATTTCCCTAAAGAGACTTTCACTAGGAAGGGCGCGGGAAATAGCCGCACTATATGCGAAAAACTGAATTTCAGAAATAGTACGCCAAAACCTGTGTAGATATAAAATATGACGACCAACTCCAAAGAAAAATGCTTGTTTCTCTTTTTGGTGATATAATTCGTGCAAAACTACGGAACTATTCTCTTCACACAATACACACGAGCCAATTAACAGCGAGTTATTTTCGTTTCAGGAAAAATTCAAAAAGGAATTCAAACAACGCTTCACTTTCGGGAAAAAACCAAGTAGATTTGTTAACGATAGCTACGAGGTAAGGCTGCCGGCATTTTATAGATTTATTACTCGTTTCTGTAAAAGTTTGAACTAGGTTAAATTCGAATTAATTGATTTCAGGATGGCCAGTCGTACCGAACTCGTATTTTATCGTTCCGATCGACAAACGATAGGAGTGGCTATTCAACCAGGAAGTCTATTAACATGCCACCGGGGGATACATTAAAAGTTCCTTCGAGAAACTCATGCCACTGCATGGGAAACCAGAACAGAGAAAATGGATTCAATTTTATGAAAACTGAAGACATGGAAGGACACGATAACAGTAGGAGGTATCTGAACATACGAATGAGCAACACAGACATTGGTAAAAGGAGATCAGGGAAGAAATTATCGAACAGAGATGAAATGCCTATAGGTGACGAGAGAGTCAGTGAGCTGTATATATTCCCAAACAGTAACATTGTAGAATTTACAGACATATCATATGATGACAAAGTGTAAATACGTTGAGATTTCCATTAAATTTAGGATTAAATTATAAGTAATCAAACATGTGATGTGATAGAATTAATAATAATGTAATGTTAAACTATGACTGTACGTTAACGAAGTAAAAATAATAATTATAAGTCCTATTGTGGTGGTTTCGTTTATTGAAATTTAATGAGTTTTCTCCAATGACATAATGGCTTCGCAAATACAAAAACATAACGTAAACGTAACTGTAGCTGCAACCATTTATTGATGGCAATTTACATTGATATTTATTTCGTGATAATTTTGAAATCAGATGCTCGCTTATACAACTGAGCTGTGAATGAGATGATGTAATTGCCTAAATATGTCTTCTAACGATAATCAACTGTTTTGTAACTCGAAGATATATAAAACATGTTTTCACGGATTCATTGGCTAATCAAATCTGAATCACGGGATGTTTCTCTATGTGTGGGCTATTCAACTCTATTATAAACAAACCAGTTCTAATACGAGATTTCTCAGAGTTCTAAAGAAAAAGTAATAAAAATTCCTTTCGCTAAACGTAGTGGTAATAAACCCTGGGCGGACGAAACACTTTGTTGTGGGCTTGGGGAGCTGTGGCAATGAAAAGAGAGGATAAAGACGAAAAATTTAATACGAACACAGTACAGGCAGAGACAAACAATGAGTTTAATTAGATGTATACCTGATACGCAGTGACACCAGACAATCTTAAGGCGAGGTCTCATTGAGAGTTATTAACTAATCGTTTTGTAATTCAAGAAGAGCTACACACTGCTATTCGATTTACAAGATTAGACAGAAATGTTAATATAATAGATTTCTACTTGTTTGGAAGCGAAGAAAATAAGGTAATCATCCCTATGGGACCGCGCTCTTACAAATACAACACTAAAATTGAATATAAATTTTACTCATCAAATATACAGGTTCGAAGCATGATGGAGATGACTCGGTACGGGTCAGCATTGGCAGCAGGCCGACGATCTTCCAAGTAACCCTTCTTATCTTCAGAAACGTGGCGAGGTATTCGCACGGAACAGCCCCTATTAGCCACACCTGTAACAAATTAATTAGATATGCTAATTATCAAGTAGCAGAACTTAAGTCCACAAAAGTTTACGGCTACTAATGACGTACGTTATGAGTTTGCTTAAGGCGGTAAGCACCCCAATATTCCGATCAGTTTTTCTATTTTATGACCACTGCAGTTGAGAAATGTTAAGGGCCGTTATAGTTCTGAATATACACTGTCCTATGGGTTTTCACTTATCTTATTCTTAAGACAAAAATAATAAGAAAGAAACAAAACACATGGAAAACATATGTTAGCTCGTGGATGAAATTGAGTGGGCTGTATTTCCCAAAACATATTTCAAAGTTATATCAACAAAATAAATCGGATTCTTTCTTTTCTAAATTGATTATCGAAATTATTTTCAAAATACAAAATTATGCAATACTGTAGGACATATTCATGTCGTGACGCAAGCTACAGTTTAGTAAGAGTTTCGAAAAAAACAATCAAACAAAAATTTTGCTAAACGCAAACCGAAACGTTTTGCTCGTCATGTTATCGAGCGCCTTAAGTCATGTGCGTTTCAACAGCGCGGCCCAGGGAGATATTTAAAAAAAAAACTATGCCAAGATTGTGTTAAAGTTGATTCCCAAAACTTATGGTAAAAAGTTTGAAGGGTTAGAACATGGCCGCGCTATTGAAACGCAGTGAATCGCGCGGCCACGGTGATCTTTAAAATTAAAACTAAGCGTTACACAAAACTGAAATTGAGGTAAATAACAAATAAAATTTGTACGAAAATTGTAAAAACATAGAAAATATCCTAGGTTTATATATTTTAGGAGCTGTAAGACTAAAAAACCCCATGGCCGCGCCATTCAAACGGTGAAAAACACGTTATCGCCGATATCTCGCTGAAAAAGCATCGCAGAGGTCTGAAGTTTTTGTAAAATCTAGATTTGAATTTGTCAAAATATGTAAAATACAAACAAAAATCCTAGGTTTATTTTTCAGGAGCGGCGAGTACGGTATAACATAGAAATAAATCGTAATTATTTATCAAACCGTGAGGCAACGGATATTACTAGTTGCGTAGGAGTGTAACAAGCTATATTTTAATTAGTCGAATGACGAGTATTTAGTTTACGTTTACTACGGAACCCTTTTTAAACACAAAAATTTGTTTAATTAGATACCTGGCCAAAACGACCACGAGAATCCTTTCCAATTTTCTCTAAGCTCACTGGCTATGTTGAATCAAATTTGTTTGTGCTTTAAAAAGCTGCATCAATCACATAGCGCTACACATTGATTCTTTACCGAGATTAGTCTCTTTTATATAAAAATACGAAAACATTTTGCCAAAATCATATAAAAGGTTTGACTATCAAAAACCGTTTGAAACGACCTCTAAATATGTCACAAGTTCACTGCTGAGTTATGAGATATAATGTAAGGTAAGTATACACTAGAGCATATTGGCGAGCATTACAATATAATGTAACGTTCTTATGAATGGTACAATACAGATAAATGCTTAGTTACCTAAAGAATTTCCATGTAATGTACGTTCTTGCGAATGTTCAACGATGTGTTTGATGTAATGCTTATGGCGACCGAGCATTTACCTGTAACATTTCTTCGTACCTTGCGTTCATTATTGACCTAATTCCACGTCACCCGCGCTCGTGCCTGTTCTTTAAATGTAACACTAAAAAGCTCGTTGGTTTTAAAATCAGGTTGTAACAAAACACTGTGCGTCATGATCGAAGTGAGGTTCGAGAAAATTTAAAAACCTACGAATGCTCGATGTTCTGTTACAAGTAAATACTCACTAGTCTATACTCACTTTTAGGTTAACGCTTTAATCCCTTGAAGGCGTGTAACCTTAACTAAAAAAAACCTATTTGTGACCTTTGACCTTAATATCTCGCAACACTGCACACACTAAAGTGATGTGGATAGGGATAGGAGACTTTCAGACGTTTTGTTTTTATAGCACCACTAGCTTCAACCCGCGGCGTCACCCGCGTGAAAAGTGTTTTATCGTCCCAAGAGAACACACAACCGGAATAAAAACTATCCTATGGCACTCCCAGGATCTCAACCTATCTCAATACCTACCCATCTAAATTGGTTCAGGTAGGTAACAGAATGTAACTTTTGCATTTATAATATTACTAGCTACCCGCCCTGGCTTTGCCCGTGACAAATTATACACTCCCGCTCAATCTATTGGTGAAAACCGCATGAAAAGCCGTTTAGTAGTTTTAGATTTTATCGCGTACAGACATGGCGTAGGATTTTATTTTATAATACATTCATAAACTCACGCCAGAAACTACAGAACGCCACCTCCGTGCTTCCAGCCAACCGCCTTAAGGCGGAACCACATTTACGTGGCGTGACGTGGCGTGTCGCGCCAGATGCCTATCGGTTTCATACATTTAGTATGGTTAGAGGCACACTTGAGTGTCATGGCCCAGCGTGGCGCGACCTGGCGTGGCGCGACCTGGCGTGGCGCGGACTGCCCGCGACCGATTGCGCCAAAGCCCCCACCACCGCTCTGGCGCGACACGACACGCCAGGCTAATGTGTTTCTACACCGCGTGGCTCGTGGCGAGCCATTCAACGACGTAAACTCGTAGCGGACGCTTGTATGCTGCGTGTTGAAAATGACCGACGAGCTTATTGCCCTTGTACGTCAACGTACAGTTTTCTTGTTAGATACTAATTAGTGTTGTATTTGTTTTGTTTTAGGTCCAACTAGCATGTACAATCATATAGAATCCTAATTTGAACATTAAAAGTTGATATATAAATAGATTTTAAAGAATTGATAAGAGATATCATACATTAATAATTACGCGAGGAACTTGAAAACATAAGTTTTAGTTTGTGGAGATTGTATGATGAAGTTAGTGTCAAATGAAAGGTCTTGGTCTAAAACCATTTTATCTGTTTTAATAATGTAAATCGGTCCACACGTTGCCGAGATAATCGCATATCATTATAATCAAAATGTAAACAAACCAAATTTTGTATGTTTTTGTTCTAAAAACTTTTAAATTTGAAATTGCCTTGCCTTCTTTTTTAGGGTTCAGTACCCAAAGGGTAAAAACGGGACCCTATTACTAAGACTCCGCGGTCCATCTGTCTGTCTGTCTGTCTGTTTGTCACCACGCTGTATCTCATGAACCATAATAGCTAGATAGTTGAAATTTTCACAGATGATGTATGTACTGAAAACAGAATATAATAAATATTTAAGGGGGGCTCCCATACAACAAACGTGATTTTTTTGCCGTTTTTTTTGTGATAATGGTACGGAACCCTTCGTGCGTGAGTCCGACTCGCACTTGGCCGGTTTTTTTTAAATTTTGCTCTAAAGTAGTTTAATTGCTAGGAGAAATTTATTTATTTATTAACATTTCATGCAACTTAAAGGTACATAGGCAGAATTAAAGCTTAAGGTATTCTCTACCAGTCAACCAAGATGGTGGAAGGGTGGACAGGTGCATAGAAATAAATTGAAGGTCTTCATTGAAATCATCATCCGAATCCGAAGTTAATATTATGTACGTCTACACGTTGCAAAGGTTCGTTGTATACTAATTCAGAAATAGCGCCAGGGCGCGCCAGGACACGCCAGCTTAGTGTGCACACTCAGCGCCACGCCAGTATGCGCCACGCCACGACACGCCACGTAAATGTGGTTCCGCCTTTAGTGTTACAGACGCAAATACGGGTATGAACATACATATGTAGATATTCAAACAATCCCGTAATTCACTGGTATGACGGATACGTTCGCTACTGTATCCACTAGAAAGTTCATACCCATATTTGCGTCTGTAACACTAAGGAACAGATGCTCGCCTGTCTCTGTCCCAGAGTATTATTTTTTAGGAGAAATACATTTTTTTTTTATATACAGTTTTGAAAATAATATACTAATTCATAGGAGCTATTACAGTACCTAACAATAACCATTATTTAAACACGATATTTCATCTATTTGTAGAAACTCGTAGAAGAAGGCGAACTTTAAACAAAACAATTGCAGGTAAAATTTTAAAATGTACCAATGTATGTGCAATGTACCATTGGGACATATATTTTGAGAATCAAACCTAAAAAAACATTAAGCCAATAAATAACACTACTTCTACTTGAATAAAATAAACCAATACAGCAATAGCACGAAATGGCTCTCCTGTTCAGTAAATTGTACTGAATATCATGAATATTGCACTTTCTGGTTACCTAATGGATACGTACACAATATTTAAGGGAGTAAGTAACCGCTACCAGCGGCCATCAAATAAAAGTTTAGTACAAAGGAGAGAGGATTACATGACTGGCCAAAAACACGCCGGAAATGAGAAAGGCCAAATATGAAAATTTGAAGCGTCGAAGCTCGACTTGTAGAAGGTAGTTAGTAGGGGACGAGGAAATATAAACTGAACATTTTTAACATCTTAACTCATTTTGGCTACTACATTTGAATTCTGAAATTGGAGATTATTAACAAATTTTGGCACAACAAACAATTTTATACATGGCAACGTACAACTTCCAGTGCAATTTTAATACAAATGATCACTCAAAAATGAACTTAACGCTAAATTCGATAGTTGAGTTGGTGGCTATAAGATGTGCCTCGTCACACCAACATGACATTCTGACATGGATTCTGGTAATTTCACGTAGGGGTAGTAGATATTGACATTCTAGTTAATCCGTTGCGACGACGCAACGCAACGCACTATTGAGACCTCCACCGTGTGCAGGCTTTCCTCGTATAGTAATAATAAGACAGAGCTTTTAAATTAGTCAAGATCACTAATCCATCCCCTAAAATATGTTGCCAACTCTATTATTGTGACTCAAGGAAAATTGTAAATAGCATGCTCATTACAGCACAGGCCAAAATTTGCGGCTGGAAGTTTGATCACACCATCACTGAATCCTTTCTCTTTCATATCACTCCTCACATAGTCCATCCATCTTTTCTTTGGCCGTCTCCTCCCTCTCCATCCATCCACATTTATATTAATAACTCTTTTAGTAACTTGCGTTTCATCCCTCCTCATCACATGACCATACCAGGGCAAACGGTTTCCTTTCAACTTTTTTGTCACTAGCGCCACTTTCAAACTTCCTCTAATATACTAATTTCTCACTTTATCTATTCTCGACACTCAGCATATCCAGCTCAACCACCTACCTACAAATAAAAGAAAATAAACATACATACATTCCATTTCAACTACTAAGAAAATAAATATTACTCATTAGAAAATTAAATGAAGAATGCCAGTTAGCTACAAACAGAAACTGTAATAAATTAATTTTAAAGAAATACAATAATACGGAGAACCGATAACAGATTGAACAAACTCTGAAACTTCAGTCTAAAAATATTTAACAAAAATATACTTTCGCTAAAATTCTTAAAATAAATATTTCTATCTGCTTACCTAGAAAAAATACGATCAATAAATTGTATTTAGCTAAACAGTTTTGACTAGAGCGGTGTGTCTAATCCGATCAACAGACTTGAATGCTTGGATAAACTGATTCGGATGTAACTTATGTACAGGGGAAACGATTTAAAGACGTTACCTAGCTACCTTTTCAACCCCTGACGAAAAAAGAAGGCTTTTATAAGTTTGACGTGTGGACCTGTGTATTTTTGTATCTGTCTGTAGCATCATAGCTTCTAAACGTATGAACTGATTTTGATTTCGTTTGTATATTTTCGTTTTTTTTTTATAAGTGGCTTTATCGAGATAGTTCTTAGTTACTATGTTTAATGCAAATCGGTTTAGTTATGGGCGTTATACTGTTTGAAACCGGCTATTTTCGCTAGATATCGTGTCATAATTACGAGTTTGATAGATATGTAGTTTAAGAAGCATGAAATAAAAATGTGTCACGGTTTTATTATTTTTTTAAATTTTTCTTGTGTCGTTTTGTAATCTATAGGAAATTGAAAAAGCTTTCGTAGCAATGAATCTACAAAAAGTATCTACGATAAAATAAAAGAAAGAATGTTAATTAATGAAAGTCAACAGACTACATCAAAAGTAAACGGTGATGGTACAAAGTTACAAAATCGTTTTTATGTAAGAAAACTTGTTAATTATCAAAGTTAAAAGTATTATTTAATACCTGTTTGCTACTTTACAGATGGGCGAGTGTCATTATTACCAATTATTCAGAACAATGATTGGCTCTTAACGACACAAAATGCCTTCAGTCTATTGTATTGGGGATTCCATTCATTGTCCGCCTCCGCACTAACCGTTGTGCGACTGGCAAAAATAGCCATCCTAGTTTCATCCAGAAGCATAGAAGTTTCTTGGGAGCTTCACAGGCTTCGCGGAGCTATATAATTGTTTCGAATCATTTATGCGCGTTTGTAAGCCCCTCATTTCAGGATGAAATGACATGGCCACTTTAGAATGGGCCGTCGGTAGCGCTTATATATTGAAAAGGTGTTGGTTTTAGGGATAATGCCCCGTAATTATTGTCCTTCAAGTTTTCTAAAGGTCAATTCTCCGAAAATTTGCCTTCTTTTTTTTCAGTTTTCATTTTTAAACTCGGCATTTTTGATATAGGGTAAATGAGATGCTCATTTTACTAAGCATCTTCATAAAATATAAACGATACTTCAGTACGCAATTATATTAAATTATTGACGCGGACATTTTTGTTTTCAGTGGGTATACGATTTCATTATTCAAGCAATAAAGAGTTTTATGCGAGTCAACGAAGCGTCAAAATGACATAAACAATTCTGAGGCGTGAATATGTTGAATTACCGTGACGTTACTGCCAAGTTTATTTTCCTAATAAAATGAGCGGACCTATGAAAATAAAATCAAAAAAGATTTATAACCTGTAAATCGTATTAAGAAAATCCAATAAACTATATGAAGACGAATAAAGCATTTTCTATGCTACTAGCAGTTGTATTCTCTGGGCTAAATAATAGAGTAAATAAGGAGCGTGAAAATGCCTGGGAAATACTGAATCTAGTTTGTCCAAATATCTAAGATTAAGCAAAGAGGGAAAACGATTGCTACAAAAATATTTGGATGTATTCCACTTACTTTCAGAGAGTATGTGTTATTTTTAAATTAATAAAATCTGTTATTTGCTAGGAAACTATTTGTAACAAAAACAGTATTGAATGAAAATCGAACGTCAGTTTAAACATTTTGGGGCAACTATATGATTTCAAAGATTCTGATCGGGGTTGGACACAGTAGACTCGACAAAAATAGACACACTCAACTCTACAGACACGGAACCTGTGTTTTCCATGTTCCTAACCTTTTTTCTTTAATTTTAGCGAAAGCACGTTTGTGCTTCTTTCTGGCAGTAAAAGGCGAATAAAGCAATCTGAATGTTTCTAGAAAATAAAGCTCTTTCAGCTCTTCAACCCGTATGAGTGTTTTCCTCTTGCTCTTATAATTTTCACTCTTTTACAGAAACGTTTGTGTAAAATCTAAATCTATTTATACTTCATCGACCTTGAACATTAGCATGCTGAAACTTTTGTGCCATTCATGTTGGTAATCGTTCGTGGGTGTGCCTGTTTAATTGTATCTACTGATCATAAATTTATATTGCTAACACCCAGCCCACCACGGTTCAATAAAACACTAAAAAGTTAAGAAAAGGTTTCTTTTATATGCTTATATATACGCACTAGCAAAATAAGAACTACGAACAAAGGCAATAAATAGATGTATCACTCATATATATACGAAAAATAAATCCCCAAGTGAGTAGTCAAATATAATAGACTGCCACGACCCCTACATTCATGTTATACTTGTTATACTTTTCACATCTATGAATCACTGTTATTTTTTTGTTATTAGAGTCTTCAAATATGCGAAGACGTTCTCTAGATTTAAGGCCTATTTAATAAATACATTAAAGTCTAGAGCAACGAAATATAAATCCTTTTATGATTCGGTATAAGTAGGGTTTACTTTCGTATAATTTTAGACTCCCGCTTTCGCTTTCCCAACTTATTATAAACACGAAACTGAGCAAAAGTTTTAATCGTTGGAAACACGTGGGATAATAATAGGGGCTACAAATATTTTTTATAGGTATTTTGTGGTCTATAACTAGGTATTTATTTCGTTTAAATTAGTGTTGGTACATATGCCAACACTACTACCGTAAGTTATGATAATAACATAATAAAAAGAAAAATAACATAATGACAAGTAAAATTTCAAAATTTAAAAACCCACGACACATTTATCTTGCGAAAACACCCCGATTCAAACAGTAAAACGCCCATAACGTTTGAACGACTAAACCGATGTTATTCAAATATAGATAAGAACACTTTTGACAAAAACACCTTTCAAACAAAAACAAACTAAATCAAAATCGGTTCACCCGTTTAGGAGCTATGATGCCACAGACATACACACAGATACACAGCAACACACGTCAAACTTATAACACTTATGTAGATAAGATCACTTCTGCTTTATTAGCATTGATTTGATGACGCAGAAGAACAGACTAATCCTGTAGGGTGTAGATCAATATCTGATATCCATCTTACATTTGTTCAAGTTTGTATGTATGTGACGAACAAAATCAAACAATGACTTGGCTTATTTTTCATCTATTCGTAACTTATCCTATTAGTTTGAGTGCCTAAGCACTACAAATAATGTTGTTATTAGAGTCTTCAAATATATTAAAGTATTTCACTATATTGAACTATTCATGAAAAATTTATTGATTGTAATAATACAGTATCTGCCACACACAACGGACCGAATGAAAGTATAAATGCGGAAAAGGGAGACAAGACAGTATCAAGGCGTAAATATATCACGTTGAGCTTTAGAAAGAGCCAAACACATAAAGACAGAGACGAATCTTTGAAAATACTAATTTATTCTAAATCAAAGGGCCTTATTTATAAAACCTCGGCAGTGTTTAACAAAATGCGTAGCAAATTCTTATAGACAAAACACTAAATAATGCGTAAATTCGCATTTCGATGATTGATACAAATCTCCATGGCTCTGTTGCACAAGAAACGTGGGCTTCTAAAATGTTGCACGTGCTACGCTTTTGTACAAAGCCCTTTGTATCTACCAGATTTATTGGTTCGGACCAAAAACGTAGAATACCATGCTGGAAATGGACTGAGAATCATATCGATCACAGCTATGAATTTGTTCGTTCGACCAATCACATAGACGGAAATCCACATCGCATCTTTCATCTCGCATGTAAAAGTGTAATTTGGTGTCAAAGACGGTGGTGTTTTTTGTAAAGGTGTTTGCACCAAATGTAATATAAACCCTTATCTAAATAAATATTTTAATCATCTTGACTGTTTTATTCCCTCTGGCCGTTTTCAGAACTGCGATTCGCAACCAGTTTAATTTTTAGGGCAAAATCACCATTCACACCATTTAATTTGGATGAATTTCTTAAGAAATATCACAAAATTAAAATAACTCTCGCAACCAAATAATTCTGAGGTTACCTAATTTAGGCACAAAACAGAGGCTTACCTATTATATATACTATTTAGCATTGAAAGGGAGAAAAGGGGATTACCACCAAAGTGATAAACTTTTAATCGATCAAACATTGTTTTTTAAACACACAGATGCACCCGTGCGAAGAAGGTGGTCGCTAGTATATTTATAATTACAATATATTGGTTAATGAAACGTTACCTGCAGTAAAGTCTTTGATATGCGGCATTCCGTTCTTGCCGGTGAGTCGCCGTGCGTTGTCCAGACCATTGTTGGCGTCATACTCATTGATGTGGGCTCCGTGGCGGCGGGCCAGTTTGTCAATAGCGTGCTCGATCACCCTGGAAAACGCTTTTGTTTATTAAAAAAAAACTTTTTTACAAAAAATACTACCGACTTCCAAAAAAAACTAAATAGTGAAAAATAACTTTATTTTTGGATGTCGGTCTTTGGTAGGTACCAATTTTTGCGTTATGGACACCGACTTCCAAAAATACTGTTTTTTTCACTTTTTAGTTTTAACTACCTAATAGGCAAGTAGTTTGGTAAGGTATAGGTACATGTACATTACAGGTACATTATAGGTAATGTCAGAATAGATTACCAGAATAACATTAAACTGAACTTAACCGGTGAAATGAGAGTGTACCAAGGTGAACTGTACAAATCTGCGTACCCTTTTAGAGTGTACTGGCGTGATTTTATGTTATGAAATGGTATAAACAATAAACAGGCATGCGATGGCAGCAGTCCAGAGAGATTTGCGGTTAAAATGGGACCAATTTAGAAATATATTCTTTCAAGCAAAAAAAGAATTTTCAAAATCGTCTGACAATTGACGGAGATAAGGGTGAACACAAAAAAAAAAAACTGATAAAAACGGATACCGTAATCGGCATATAGTGGATGGACTGCACACCCAATTATTCAAGTTTATAGCAAGCCTATTGTTGCCAACAGAGCACATTTAGAACTGCTCTCGAAAAATACAATAACACTGCCCATCAGGAGATTGCACCCAAAGACGCACCGAATAGCAAAGTAGTCAGTATACAAACAATACGCAGCAATGGGTTCAGAAATTTGAGTAGGCACGTAACAAGAGGAAAAAAGGTTGAATAAAACGGCTTTTGCTAGCGATCTCACCCGCGTGCAAGTCGAGTCTTAAATCCCACGGGCATGTATTACCGGTATAAAAGTATCCTTTGTACTAAACCAGGTCATGTTCCATCCGCATTCCAATAATCGTTCAGCCGTTGATTTACATATAGAATTTCATATTTATAGGTCATGGCATAAAAAAATCTTATGTCTTCTTTTATTGTATTATCTTCATATATATATCTAATGTACTTCATGTTCATTAATACTAAAGACATAAATATAAATTAAACAGTATCAAGATCGTTTAATCCAATTTCCCCAGTATTGCACACAACAAATTAGTATTTCCCCATTTGCCATGAGATGCCGGTAGACTTATAACAATATCATTTCTCGTGGAAAATATATTTTGAATTTAAAAATGTCTTCATCAACTTTCATCGACCGTTTCACGACATTTATTACCCAGGATAGTGAATAGGTTTTATATGGTTCAATATTGAGCAGCTGCGTCTTTGCAGGAAACTGTAAGAGATATTGGGCTATCAACCACTAACCGAGTAAAGAACAAAGTAGTTATTTTTAAACATGGCCACTTAGTGATTACTGACAACTCTAATGAAATAACCTGCAAATAGGTAGCTCTTTCCGAGATACTCAAAGTTGTTTCTTTATCGGAGAACAAAATCTTAAAAGCGATCTCTGTTTCAAATGGACTCTTCGAGCTTGTTCAGAAAGGGCGAATTCACCGAGCTTGGCTAGATAGGGCGAATGCACCGTGATCGTCTCACGCATATTACGCGCGACCGTTGCGTCAAGAAGGAGTGTACCAACGCGTGAGCGTTAGACAAACTATTTTACATATGAAAACATGGAATTGAACGAAGCGGTCCGTTTCCCTTGAGACATGTATGCGTTCTAATATATTGACTCGCGTCTCCGCTCCTCTCCACCCAGCTCCGCGTCAGTGGAAACGCGGCCTATCGCGCGTATGAATTCGCGCGAAACGTTTCGCGGTACCTAAAATAGCAAGTGTGAAAGAAACCTGACAAGATCTTGAAAAATGTAAGAATATTTGTACAAATAACCAGCCAATATACTTCAACTCTGCCAGATTTATGGGTCGTAAAAAGTTGGCCGCCTCTTGTAAGGAAAAATCTTTTTATAGGTGATTGGATAAGCAACCATGTATGTATCTTTTAACCTTTATAAATAGACTGCTATATGTTTAGACGATGCTATACAAAGCTGAAATTTTCCTAAAACTCTAGTTCCTTTTTTGCTGGTATTGTTGCGACTGGCTGGTGATGTGACCTATTTAGGGTTCCGTACCCGAAGGCCCCAAACGGCGCCCTTTTTCTGTCACTTATTTCGTACACGAGATAACAGCAGCTGCGAGGATAGGACGTAGATTTGTATAAAGAAATTCTTCCAGAAACCCTATCGATGTTCAACAATAACTCAAATATTGTTGAGAGTTTTTACGAATGAGAAAACTTAGTAGTTTTCTTTATACAGAGTTTACACGTGGCGTCTAGTTTTTCTTCAAACTAATTTAGTAGAAGATGTAGGAGTTTTTAGTAAACTAACAAGTGATGAAAATAAAAGAACAATGAAAACACCGCTCTAAGGCTGCCTGTCCACTTCGCACGGAACGAATAAAAGAGGTACGGAACCAACTATTCGAATTGCATAAAAACTCCGCTCCGCTTTAGTGGACAGGGATTTGAAAACTAGTTTCAAAATTCACATATTATAATTATGCGGATCGGGGCCGCGGAGATGAGAAGAGCAATGAGGCGGTAAAGCGAAATTTTGTGATAATGTTTATTACTAAGTATATTTTACTAACAAATACCAATACATTGATAAATTGGTACGGAACCCTAAATATGTGAGTCCGACACACACTTGGCCGGTTTTTAGGATCCCGTACCCAAAAGGCCTAAACGGAACCCTATTGCTGTCACTCACGTGTCCGTCTGTTTGTCCGTCATCTGCCACACAATTTTGTTTTCATTGATTTCAAATCAAACAATTTTTCAGCTTCCCGTTGACCGATGTACTTGAAATTTGATTATGTTTAGTATTATATACCTAAATATATTTTACTAACAAATACCAATAATATATTCTACATTTGGTACGGAACCCTAAATGTGCGACGTCCGAGACGTACTTGGCCGGTTTTTAATTGGTTTTATTTAGCTTGTCTTGTTTTTTGGGTCAAATCTAGTATTTTTTTTTATATTAGATTGCTTTTGACGGTTATATGAAGAACTAAGTGCACTGTGTTGATAATTTTGAGAAGTTACACTAAAACCAATCATAAAATTACTCACAGTATGCCATCATCCTCCCTCATGTCCTTGGAAGAGAAGTAGACGAAGGTGCCATTGCCAGGCCAGTCGGGTATAGGCTGTGGCTCAAAGGTGGCGACTGTGCCATACTCCTCCGCCAACCGCGACAGTATGAAGCGGGCCATCCATAGATCATCCGCTGCTCTGATGCCGGGACTCGGGCCTACCTATACATCATCATTAGATTAATATTCACACAGAAAGCAATACATCTTCCAAATGGTCCATCATTTATGCCCGCCTTCACCTGCGAGAGGAATGGCCTCGGCACGGAATCCGTTTAACTCGCAATGGCGAACTGGATATAAGTACTTCCACTGAATAAGAGTTGGCGGAACGGACTAAACGAGTTTAAGGCTGCGGTTCCACTGACGCGGAGCTGGGCGGAGAGGAGCGGTGACGTGCAGGAATCGTCCAATCACAGACGAGACGAGTGGCGCGACGAGGATTTCAACCATTGTAATTGGTCGCTTCCGCTCGTATCCGCTCTTCTCCGCCCAGCTCCGCGTCAGTGGAACCGCGGCCTTAAGAGTCACGAAAGTGTACGCAGAGTCGAGCGGATTCCATGCGGACTCCACTCGGCTCGCAACACTGATTTTCATACGGGCACTTCCACCGCGAGCGATTAAGCGGAGCGAATTGAGCGAGTTAAAATGGGTCCGCTGTGTGATGGCGTCGCACGCTAGTTTTGAACTCGCAAGCTCCGCAAAGTCCGCAGTCAGTAGAAGGCAAATGTTCGACTTCCACTTAAAAATGGTAATGAGCTGGGCAACGGAGGTAACGAACTGAGCGGACCGGCGTAAAACTTTTTAACAAAACAAATTAAACAGACTGCCAAAACAAAACACCACAAAGGGAAAAATTACTTTCATTTCCGAAGTCGATGTTTTTGGTACCTATTGTCTTCCGTTTTTTGTTTTGGAATTCGATTTGATTTAGTAGGTACCTTCAATTACCATGAAAATCATTTATAGCCAAAGTTCATCTCATGACGATTCCAATAAGCGCAAACACTATTAGTATACATTGTTTTATTTCGGAGTTCCAGTGCCTATACATTCCGGCTTCATCATCAGATCAGTTTGATGGTACCATTTTCATCAGTACCATTTATTTACATAAAAGTATTTGCTTCAATACTCGATTAACTATTCCTCTTGATCTATCTTATACCCGTGACATACTTAGCATTTAGGAGTCTTTGTGGTCACTTCACCAAATGATTCTTTCTGAGTGCAAATGCTTACCATGTTGATTAAATTACCAAAATCGCTATATGTATGTCTTTAATATTTGAGGAGTTCCCTCAATTTCTCCAGGATCCCATTATCAGATCCTGACCTGATGGCTATGGGACCAACTGGGAAGTATAACCTTTCAAACGAAAGAAGAATTTTTCAAATCGTTCCAGGCGTCTTTGAATAATCGGGGAAAAAGTAAAAAAGTTTCCGACGAATTGAGAACCACCTCCTTTTTTTTGTTGTTGTTATTAAGTTGGTTTATAAAAATAGTTGTGTACTTCCACTAAGAAAGAGATTCAGCATTAGTGGAAGTCATTCATACCTACCTACGTACAAAAAAATATCTGGTAGATAGGTAAACTTAAAACTCTCTGAAATGATTAGCAGATTCTAAAACAAACTCTCTAGCGAAAATTTGAATAGAACGTCTACTTATCAGCCGCTAAACAGCTTCGAGATTTTTATAAATAAGGTTAATCTAAGCTTACAGTTGATGGCCAAGCCAATTCAATAATTGGAGAGGCACCAGCATTAATGCCCACAGAAAATGTGTTGATAAAAACGTTTCCGCAATCCTGTAGCAAATTGTAATTTTTGTCACGTTCCGCATGTAGGTTAAATATACCAGTTCCCTCGATTTGCCTTCAAATTCGTCCAAAATTCAGCGTAATGTACTATTAGTACACACAAATGGTAGACTTGTAATATGGTTGTAGGAACGGAGATTGTGAAATCTCTGTACCTACATTAACATAGAAACTGGACAAAATTATCAGACGTTTTAAGATCTAATAAAAAATGATTATGTAACTATAGAGGAAATAACAGTAAGTACCATCTGGGCGCACGTGACAAACGAATTGAAGAGGGTTGAAAACCAAGAGCCCACAATCCCCGTTATGATATATAGGACTGTTCTGGGACTTTGATTAGCGAAGAAGCCCAGTTTTGTTTGCGACGAACAAGGTCAGGCATGCGAAAGAAAACCTGAAGGTAAGTTCCCGAACACTTTTCATTATACAATTTTTCTTTGCAAGTTCCAAACCAGTCACGCAACATAAATATAGCTACAGAAATCCTAATGTTAATAGATGTTATTCATTACGTTGTTTTGTTTACATTTGCCTTAAATCCAACCTTGGTAGTTCATAACTCGATATTTGTTTTATTTATGGTTCTACTATAAAAAAACAATAATTTTATATGTGTCGGGTTTAGTCAATAGTACGGACGTTAAAACAAATCGCAAGCACGCCATCTGGCGGCAAAGCAAGAACAACTACGCATTGGCGCGCTTATTGTAACCGCTGGCGTAGTGGGGACAGCAGAATATGGCAGTTGAGTACTGACAGCCGTAGAGCTAACACGTCGTAGAATCAGTGTCGATCCGTAATATTAGTAAGCAGGAATGTAACTGAGTTGTGGCTATTTAAATAAACCCAGTGTATCGAATAACTTCTGTGATTTCATTTGCACGATTGTACCCAACGACCTGCCCACACACGATGTCTTAACCTAAGGGAATACATCCTGACTTCCCGATGGTTTGCATCTATCGGCCAGCCTTGTTGCGACATCAGAATTGGGATTCGGTCGTGTTAATGAGATCACACGTAAAAACAATGCTAGTGAAAATGGCGGTTACATTCTTGCAAAAAAATTGCGGTGTCAGATAGAAACAATTGTGGTTCGTTTCTTCGACTACCCTCAGTTTTGAATAATGAAAAACCAGTCTGGAGCGGAGCAGCAAGGAGGCTAGTAACAACCAAGGAGCTTGACAGGACAAGGAGGAGCGTGTGGACTTGTGGAAAGATCCATACACACTGATCTTTATGCAAATCTGGTAAGTCGTTTTCATTTTGTTATGACTATGGAAAAGTGTGTTCATTATTCAAAATTCTGGTTTTGTGTACGGTATGGTGGTCAGTGGTTCGCCGGGGTAGCCCGTGTCAGGTCATAGTTTCATGCCAGTTATTGATGGTCAAGTTTTGGTTTTGTTGAGGGGTTATTATTCTACTATCACGGGCAATAGCCCTTGACTGGCCTTGGCTGGCTATCATTGTTTGGAAGTTAGAACGATATGGTGACAGTGACGTACCTACCTTACACTTCAGTCTGGAAATTATGAAAATTCCAAATGAAATATTTGGATTAGTTTTGTAGCGTGATAGTTTTATGTAGTGAGAATTTACTAAGTTTGAGAAGAAGCATAGTATTCTTCTTTTGTAGTTGGAGGGCCAAATTTTCTAAAAATTGGTAAACCCTACCAGGCTTCGTTAATTGCGACTTAAAACGCTATGGCATTAATTGGATTCTCTAAAGCCCATATACCTACCTGGGCACTTGGGACACTGTAATGTGTGATTCATGTTTTGGACAGGAAATCTGCACTCACATTCGGTGTCTATAATAACACATTTTGCAGGTTTAGGTTACTACTACTACTAGAAGCTCGTGGCTAAATATTAACAGCCGCGCTGGTCGATCATCTAGGTTGGGCAACGCTTGACGGGGTCGGTCCGTGGATGGGTGACCATTTCAATATACCGGGTTTCCGCCGTGCCGCTGAAAGCACGTTAAGCCTTTGGTCCCGGCTGTCGTTTGAGGATCTTTAAAGTCATTGCGGGTGGTCAGAAGCTTGAGATCTGACACCTGTCTTGCCAGGGGGTACCGTGTTACCCAGGTACTGGTTTGTGGAGATCAGATAGGCAGTCGCTCCATGTAAAATACTGGTACTCAGCTGAATCCGGTAGGACTGGAAGTCGACCCCAATGTAGTTGGGAAAAGGCTAAGCAGATTGATTGGTTTAGGTTAAATTCCTATTCCAATTAGGTTAGATAACTGTGTGAACAAGTACTCTCGTAGTGTTTTTCATGTTTCAGATACCATACTGTGTCGCAGTGGAGTCTCTGCTGCAGGCTTGCGGCTAGCGGTTCAGATGGTGTATGCGAAGGCTGACGTGCCACCATCTGAGAGGTTAAGAAGAACGGCAGGCAAGTAGTTCGCAGTTCGTAGCCGAACTTTACGAGCGCGCGCAAGTTCGGAATGGAATACTCGGTGAGTCGCTTCCATTTTATTTCGATAGTGAAGTCGAATATTCTCTAGTGATGAGATGCTATTTCGAGTTTTAAGAGTGTTCATGTTTGAACACTGAATTGGTAGTGGTTATACCTAGCACCATCACTGGGTAATTAAGACACACCTAGTAAAAAGCAAGCAGCTAATAAGTTACCTATTGGCTTGTTAGTACTTTCCTAGTTTCAACATTTGGTTCAGTACGAACTTTAGGATGAGATATCCCATATGAAGGAGAAGAGTTATCAAAAATTACTGAATAATTAGTCGTTTTCAGTGGCAAAGTGAGTTAGTGATGTCGTTGGGCTATCGCAATTGTATCGAGTTAGAAACTGTACTGGTCAATTGCGTGTATTCAGATCAGATCTTAAGTTGCGTAACGACGACGCTTTCTTTCAAAGTAATATTATGATAGTAGTAGATCTCGCGATCGTTTTCCTAACATAAAAACTGAGTTAGTGAGCGATAGTAAAGAGTTACTGTTGATAATCTTATTTTAATGATATTGATCACGAGTTAATTCGTGAAGCTCCTTAATATTATCAGGGTTAGTTGTTTCCCTTTTATAAGCCGTCAGTATGTTCCAAAATCTTTGAGTAAAAAGCGCGAATCTTGTGAGAAGGTTCCCCGATCACCAAGTTCTTTGAGAATTGTACGTCATAGTTGATGACAGTGTAACATGTCTGCTCGTAAGACCAATTCTGGACCGCACCTCATGCGTAACATGTGGCGATGGGTTTTTGAAGAGGTTTCATGAGTTGGGTATGCATTACCTTTGAATTAATTATAAGAAACCGTAACAGCATTGTTACTATTACTTTGTTTAGTTTTGAACTTGTTGATCGTCTTTTTCTAATGAATAGTGTTGTGTGGGAAACTTTAGTACGAAAACTAAATAGGCCCTTTATTAAGTCTGCGATAGGTTACCGGACGGTGACATTACATGACATGAGATTACAGGACGGTGATCATTATACACCGAAAGATTTAAATAGGTACGCTTAGAACCTACCAGTATGCATAAGGTAGGATAAGGGAGATGCCAGCGGGTCATGTACCAGTCGATGTTGATGTTAAAAGGATTTTAATGATGATGAGCAAGCTTAAAATGTCGAGTAATTGAGTCTATCAGCCGTATTATGTTTGACCGTACCAGTGGATTCTGGCGGAGGTCGGGGTCTTGAGAGACCGTTGTGTGAGAGCAATACAATTGCTGGTCGGCTATAGAGCCGTGGCGTTAGAGGTTTTACTCGAGGGTTTCTGTAAGCTTGGCAGTTTTTGCTGCAGAAGAAGTTTTAAAGTTTGATTTGAGCGACTGGTGGTACATGGCCCAGGGTAATGATTTAGTTAAAGATCAGAGTTCTAAAATTTCCCTATTATCACGAACCCAATGATCTAGTTTGGTCAGGAGTAGCCGAGCGTTTTGTGTTGGCCGATGTGGCAATTGTTGGCCTTTATGGCAACTGTTGGCCTGTGTGGCAACTAAAGGCCAGTGTACCAACTGGAGGCCTTTATGGCAACTGTAGGCAAGTGTGGCAACTGGAGGTCTTTGTAGCAACTGTGGGCCTGTAGGGCAACTGTAAGTCGGTGTAAAAACACGTTTGTGTAAGGAACCTTGCAGAGGATTTCTGTTGAGTTATGAGGTTAAAATAAAGTAAACTCGCATAGTCACGCGAGAGGTGAGGTCACCAGGTTAATGTTGATGACGTTCGAATCGTCAAGCCTTCATTACGAATATTGAAATAATTTTGGTTTTCTAATTTTGATTACTATGCGTAGATTGTGTTAGTAAGATACACAAAGCTCAAGTACCAATTGAGATAGTAGATGACGAATTGACGTAACATACGACAGGCTAAATGTCTGTGGGGAACTGGTTCTAAGTTCAGAGAGTTGAGTTGACTCGACATCGTGAGGATGTGCGAGTAGAGCAATTGTGATTGCTAAGAGAGCTATGTGATGGCTAAAGATCGTGAATAAGATACCTGGTGTCTTATTTCTTTTGTTTCATTAAATGTGACATTAATGACTGTCAGTGGTACTTGGACTTTGTAATCACGAAGATTAGGTGCTATCAGGTACCGGATCGATGATTAAGTTGATATTTTCTTTAAATTGGAAATAGAATTACTCGTTCCTTGCAATAGTGAACAGAGAGATTTAAATGATCATGTTTGATTGTTTCGAAATATTTCCTCACTCTAGAGTATGAGTCAGGATTGGACGAGTGAATATTGTTTGGAAATTTTGTGTTTCAGAAAAACATCCCTTGCAGCAACATCCCAGAACATACAACACAAACATCCCAGCAATAACTGACCATCTTGAGCTTCTTGGCGTTACGTTGACATCTACTCTCAATTTTGGCCCTTACATTGAGGCAAAGGCTCAGCTGGCTGCCAAAAAGCTGGGGATCCTTGCAAAGGTGAGACGGTACTTCACGCCGGAACAGCTCCTCAACTTGTATCAAGCGCAAGTTCGATCATGCATGGAGTACTGTTCTCATCTCTGGGACGGATCAGCCAAATACCAGCTTGACGCACTAGAGTCGATCGAAAAGCGAGCCAAGAGGCTCATCGGCGATGAGGCGCTGGTCAAGTCAAAGCTCCAGAGTCTTGAACATCGTCGCCGAGTTGCCAGCCTGTCGGTTTTTTATCGGTTACATTTCGGGGAGTGTGCGATGGAATTGCACGATATAATTCCACCTAGCCCGTTCCATCATCGGACTACCAGACGTACGGCGATGCGCCATCGATACATGGTAGACATCCCACCCATACGCACAAAACGTTTTGGGAACACTTTTATTATGCGTACAGCTAAGGAGTGGAATTCCCTGCCGGAGTCTGTGTTTCCCGATAGCTACAATCTAGGGGTCTTTAAGTCAAGAGTGAATAGGTTATTTCTAGGCAAGCGTGTTTCACCGTCGACCACATCATCGCTTACCATCAGGTGAGATTGTGGTCAAGCGCGAGCCTATAGGTTATAAAAAAAAAAAAAAAAAAAAAATATGCGCCTTTTATAATTTTAATATACATTATTTTATATGTAGTATTTATTAAATTAAATATTTAAGTATGTTTATTTTAACTTAGTTTATATATTTTTTTTATGCACCTGTCATGCTGTCTCTTCACCAACCTTGGTAGACTGGTAGAGAATGCCTCAGGCATTAAGTCCGCCTTTTTTTGACTTTTATGTTGCATGACATTTTAATAAATAAATAACTACTATTAAAATACATTCATCGTGGAAAATCGTTTTCAGGGCGAACGTATTTCGGAAATAATCTAACCACACAGTTAACTACAATACCAACTAAATCAAAGTGACAAGAAATTGCTATCGAGATAATAACTGAATCATAAATCAATTTCCTCGCCACTGGAATTTCCCTCTCGATCTATTTTACAATGGACGATTTTCACTACCTCTGCCATTTACCTGGAAATTCCATTGGGAAGGGGTAGTCCCTGGATTTATACCGTTGATCTGTATCCCCGCATAAAGGCAGCATCTGAAAGGTATTACAGAGGGTGAAAATGTGAAAAAACACAAATGTATCCCGAGCTATAGTTCAGAAATAAAGTACATTTACTTTATTGGGCAGATCCCTGTTTCTGTCTATCTTAGATAGAGTTATATTTTATTGTCTAAAGCTTTCGACAATACCCTCAAAGATAATAACGTAGTACAATAGATGGACTAGCTTTTCACGATTGAAAAATCCCGTACCTTTTCTTATGAAATGTTGAAACACTTGAAACCCTGAGAATGCCTGTCCTACGGAAATTTTTATAACAATTTGTTACAAGATTTAGAACTTTTTATTTTTTTGACAATCTTTGCCCCATACTAGGAATTTCTTCCTGTATCGTGGGTGCGTTTACAAACATACAAACTCACATACACAACACCCAGAACCGGAACAACTATCTGTAGGTCATACATATATTTGTTCCGTGCGGGAATCGAACCCGCGACACACAGTGCAGCAGTCAATCGCTCAACCACTGCGCCAACCGTGGGCCCACGTGTGTGTGTAGTATGTATCCATAAGCAAGCTATATATGTAGCTAAAGCTTATAATGTGATAACTTTAAGTGTAAATATTTAGCAGTACCTGTAGAAAGCCTCCATGAGATCTCTAGCGACTATTTTGTTGGCTCCAGTGGCGCAATAATACGGTCCCGGGGGGGCGGGGAAGCCACCCGGGGGCCATCCCAAGGGTCGACCATCTGTCGTCGTGAGAAAGAACTCCTGGTTGAAGCCAAACCACGGCTCCTCAACCTCACCCTTCTCGCACAGTATCAAGCAGCCTTTGCGGAAGTTAGTGGCTGTACAAAAGTTTGTTTTAATTTAGTATCTGGGAATGTAATGTTGTGACCGGTGTAAAGTTTCGACATTTAGAATTTGAGAGTTCTATAATCCTAAATGAAGAACACATTCTTTATTTCGAAAAATATAGTTCAGTATTGTTATTTTCGTAAAGTGTGATGATGATACTGAATTTAAGTGAGTATTGTGTTGGTTTTAAACAAAATAAAAAGGGTCCTAGTTTAAATTATGTCCATTGTCCACTTATTTTTTTATATATATATATTTGAGATTCTCGGGACATTAGGGTCCCGGTCCCCTTTGAAAGGTGTACCAGGGGCCGAAATCAACTTGCAGAGGCCTTGTTAGACATGTAGGATTAAATGTGACACCAGCCGGCGATTATTCCTGTATGCACTACCTACTACGCAAGAGCACCCAAGGACAATGCCCGGCTGGTGCAGGACTATTGCAGAATATGTAGGCTATGGGTTCGTGGATCGATTACCTAGAATTATAGAAGGACTATTGGACACTACTTGACCACTGTTGATCTACACGACTATAAAATGGCAGGGGATGATTCGCTCATGGGGCCCATAAACAGTCGCTAGCACTTTAGTGACGTAGCGCCAAGGGGGGCAACATATACGGAGGTGCTTGAGGAGTGGAGAGCTATGCCACGGGTATCTATTAGAATAATCCCGGTCGTACGGTCAAGATACCTACCAGCATCTTACTGGGTTAACTTCCTTCCTCCGAGCACTTTTGCTCTTAAGAAGCTCCACTCAAGCCAGCCAATTAAGGTCAGGCAGAGGTGGGAGCTCTGTTCCCCGTCAGTGTTTACGCAGACCGGCTAATAAAGGCAATCCAGAGACAAGGGAGATGACTTCTCAACTGAAACTGACTTCTCAAATATGGGCAACTGCCCACCAGCTCGCCACAAAGCTGCCCTGCTGATTGTATCTCTCTTAGTCTGGCCTCTCATCCTAGGCATGTTGCGACAAAGTAGAATCTACCGGCACCAACCTAGGGTTCACTGGAGTAAGCAAGCCCCACCACGACGCCCTCCTCCACACACTCTATTTCTAAAATCCACATTAATAGATCATTCTGATTTAATGACTAACATCAGCGTGTAAAAAACCTAAATATTCACAAATATATATTAATAAATTAGTTAGGTATCTTACTCTCAAGGATACAAAAGCCACAGAAAAGTTTACATTTTAATCCAATGGTTCAGATCAAATAAAGGGACTGTGAGCAAACCTCCTCATAATCGGACCGATATTAAAAAAATTAAGCTGAAATCTGTTAGACATTGATACCCGGACAATGAGGACTTTTCGTAAAACTTTATTATCGGGCCGAGTCGTCCGGTAAAATATTTTAATATTCCTGCTTAGAACACGGTAACACATTAAATCACAGATCACAGTAAAATTATAAGATATCTTTGTAACCTTCAGTGTGTAAATACATTCCAAAAGATACATAGTTAAGCATACAGAAGTTCAAGTTACGTTAGAATTTTCTTTTAAGTTTTAACAAACAGACATATTCTAAAGTTTATTAGGAAATCTTCGATTTAGTTACGGTTACTAAATAGAGTCAAGTGCAATAAATGAAGGAGGTTCGAGCTCGCCAGGGCATTGGTTTACCGGTCACGACTCAGAACTGCCACTGACAATTTTCATTAGCTCTAAAGTGTATCTACTGGCAGACTTATATACCAGATTTACAGTATTTTATCGAACATTTATTGGTTTAAACCGACACAGTTTTAATTAATAAAATAACATAGGTAAGTACAATATTTACATCCTTGAGAAAAGTTTACTAATAAGTAAATCATCTAGCTCAAGAAGCTATTCAAAAAGTTTCATTTCTAGTGATGATTGAATGATCCGTTTTCAAAAGTCATTAACCAGGCAAAAGACCGAAAGTTGTCTCAGTAAACAACAAAAGTAGTGATTTAGACAATTATTTTACAAAACGAAGATTTAGGCTAGCATCCAGTTTCACTTTGTGCCTTGATTTATTCGATGAATACTTTGTTTTTGTCTAATAAGATTTGTGAAATAATGGCGGTATTATCCTCGAATCATTACAACTCATTAAGCTCGTCTTTCGTAGGGAATTGTCGCCGTTGGCAACATCACCAGACGCACATTTTTCGTTGGATTCCAGTTGACTAATTAATTTGGTTGGGGATCCACTCCTGCAGGTGGCTAATAGCTGCTCTTTTAAAAAGACAACAAAAATAGTCACCAATCTATTTTAAGAGGGTTTAGGATATGAAGGTATTTTTACAATTGGGTTGTTGAATTTAAAAAAAAATACATTTTTTTAAATTTATTTCGAAACTTTACATAACTTAAATTATATTGTCGTTTCAAAAAACTCTTAAATATTTTTTTTCAATTTATTATAAGCAATTGAAAATCGATAAAATTATGAATAGAACCACGTGACCACAAACGGGCCACAATTGGTCGCCATGTTGGTGACGTCATAACGTTCAAGGAAATCATGATACTATAGTGTCAACTACACGTAGATTAACTAAAAATATCCGAAAATTAGTGCAAAAATATTAATAAACAACAAATTTTATTTAGTCATGTGTGATAAAGGATTTATAAAGGCTAATGTCGATAATATACCCAAGTGATGGACGAATTGGAAGTTTTGAGCTTAAATAAAGTAGTCGTAATAAATAATACGTGAGAGTGGACCGGTGTTAGATAATGTTGTTTACCAGGTATCATTCGGAAACATAATTGTCATAATGTAATCGTTTTTACATATAGGTAGGTGATATCGGTGTAAAATAAAAAGTAAACAAACACGATTGGCGCGAAACTTTGACTTTGGTTAACAAAAAACTTCATTAGATACCACTAAATATGATACATATACACATAAAATTTTTGGTAATTCCCATTATTTACATATCCCTTAATAGAGGAGCTCGTGGCTAAATAATAACAGCCGCACTGTTCGATCATCAAGGTTAAGCAACGCTTGAGGTCGGTCCGTGGATGGGTGACCATTTCAACATACCGTGTTTCCTCCGTGCCTTGGTCCCGGCTGTCATTTGAAGATCTTTGACAGTCGTTACGGGTAGACAGAAGCTTGAGATCTGACACCAGTCTTGCCAAGGGGTACCGTGTTACCCAGTTACTGGGTTAAAGGCAAGGCAGATTGACAATATCCCTTAATAATATTGAACACTAATATCTATATTATATATTTACAAACACTAAAAAGTTTGTAGAACAGAAACGTAAAAATATTAACTTGGTACTTAGATTTTCGTTACATAATTCTTCAGTAAATATCTCTTAAATACGTCGATCGATTCTCACAATTCAAACAGAAATGTTAGTTTTACATGGTTTTACGCCTATATCTGTCATTTAAGAATAAAATAATGAATATATCACCATAAACAAAAAATCATATTTTCAAGTTACGTAATTATACAACAATGTCAACTTTGCTCGAAAGTTCCCTTAAAAATTTACTATTATCAGTCTTTAATGATCAAAGTAAGAATTTTATACGAATCTAATACTAAATTAGAACAAGATAACAACAGAATTAACACATTATAATTGGAATCTAGTTAGACATAGAACATTGCTTAAATTTAGTAGATTGCTAGGTACTAGGCTATTGCGCGAAACACATATAATTGGGATCTTTTTGTAGTATTCGTACATCATGGTACGAAGCAAGCACGATAACTTTTAAGGTTCGATATTTATGATCAATATATTCGATATTCATCAATATATTGACGATAATAACTAGATTGAATCGGTTAAAAGTCAAAACAATGTATCAGCTATGTGCCACAATGAGTAGAAATGAACGTTGTGACGTCACACGGGCTCGGATTTGTTCGGCAAACTATCGGGGTGTTTTCGGTACTGGATTCAAAAATATATTTTCAATTGGATTTTACTTTGTAATTACAGTGAAAAAAAAAACTAAAAATAGTTTTGTACGGAAACTTATATGTGATCTTTTCATTTCTTACAAAAAAAAAATTGGTTCAACAAACCAATTTAATTGTTGCAGTTAAAGAATTGACATCTAATAAAGAAGAATACACTTTTGGGACGTGTGTCATATCCAATTAAGATAATTTTACAATTATAAACCTTAATCAAAATCAAACAAAAATATAAATTAACAAAGCCTGGACTAATCTACAACTTAGTAAATTAATTAAATTTTATATTACTGCGTCTTTATCTAAGCAGAAACCATTTCAGTTTATAGGTTACCGTAATAAAATCTGCAGCAACCCTTCCCGTAACACCGATAAAAGTAAGAATTTTTAATTATACTTAGTAGTTGAATTAACATCAGTACAACACAACATAAGTTAAACAAACCGAAGCAGATTATACAACATCATAAAATCTACAATTTGCTGAATTTGGCGCGAATTCTCATCAAACATTTCGCTAATATCAAATACATTTTCGCGCGAATGCGAACTAATTACAATTAAAACCATCTGTTGCATGCTTAATTCTGGACATGTTTCCGATTGATCATTTCAGAAACATTGAACTCAACTCACTTGGATGTTTCAATTCAGAGATATCTTCAAAAGAGGTCAATTGCAAACCCATTTCCAATTTCCTACAAATCGTGTTACTAGTTGCGGGGCTGCAAACCTATCGAGCTACAGAAAATCAAGTGAACCGCGACACGGTGCAATCGAGTTATGAAACAGGTAATGTAAATGGATTTCATGATATACTGGTTGTTCGCTCAACTAGAGCTGTAACTTCTAAAAGCCCCCATTAACGCCAGAGGGTATTATTGTCACTGACATATTGTTTTGTTTGCCTCACTTACTATGAAACGATTCTTCCACACATAAGACTAATGAAAAACTCCTCGGTAAATAATACTGCAAACGTATTTTTTTCTTTAATAACCTTATAATGAATCAGAGAAAAGTTCATTCAAAGCTCATACCATAAAAAATTATGTACATATATAAGATGATGTTTAAGCAAATATTTTAAATAAGTTTTGTTTTGACTGTTAAACTCGACACCTTTAGGGCCGATTTCACCAATGAAACTAATCGCGATTAGTTCAACTAAACTCAGTTTAGGCAAATACAGTTTTCTGATTGATAGTTTCAGCGATCTCAACCAATCAGAACGCTGTATTTGCGTAAACTGAGTTTAGTTGAACTGATCGCGAATAATCTAATTGGTGAAATCGGCCCTTAGAGGGTATTACATCGGTATGGTGCGCCCTTCGGGGTTGTTTGTTTACAACGCTGAGAATCGCGCCAACGCTCTGCCAGCAATTCTCGAGTGCGAAGTAAATATCCCAAAATATAATATTATGTTTATTATGTTCCGTATTGTGTTCATTCAGGTATTCGAGTGGCTTACGATGACAACTATATTTTTCCTGCGAATGGGATGTATTTACTCTTAGATATATTTTTGTTTGTATATACTTACAGCGATCTATTTTTATTTTGTAACATGTATATTTGTATTAACTATGCTTTCATAAAAATAAAACAAATTAACCATAATCAAGTGCATAACCCTTATAAGTTTAACTGCATTTCCTATAGCTTTATGCCATTACCTAAATATTATTAATAGGTTTAAAATGATTAACCATATAAAGTGAATAACGGTGTAAACCAAAATCAGCTGTTGCTTTGTACAATTTAAAATTGTACGATGTAACGTGTCCAAACGAATAAAATTACATAAATTCTCCCTCTAGCATGTTTCTCGCTAGTCATTAGGTGCACTAAATTATTGCTGAACGTATTAAAGATTATATAATTATGTGCAAAAGAAGATAAAGTGTAGTTCGACACTTAGTTAACTGCAATTTACAAATTAACGTTACCTTCGCTTAGCTCAGAGTTAGTTGCTTACACGAGGTTCAATTGAAAATATGTTACTGAATCGGCCAGTGTTAGCTACTAACTCGGCGTTAACAAGTATTATATTATCTGTGGCGTTAGTAAGATAACACAGGGAAAAAAGATTAAATAAGCTTCAAGGAGAATGGGCCACATTACACAAGGGCCTATCTCAAGTCACAGAAAATTCTCTAACATCCTAAATTTCTTTCATTATTAGCCAGGTAGTATTTTTGGATTATTCGGTTTAAGACAGATTCTGGTTTGGGCAGATTCTTGTTACGGCAGATTCTTGTTACGGCAGATTCTTTTTTTGGCCAAATTCGTTATAGGGCAGAAGTAGCATGACCAACATAAACCATACAATTTATGTAATGGTATATTTAAAGTAAATTTCAAACTAAAAACTTTATGAAATGTACTTAGCAAAGGTAACAAAATTACAGCAAAACATCTTATTCTTAAAACTAAAAACCTTATTAACGTTAAGGTAACAAAATGAGACTATAGAGACATATATATACTCATACATATATACTCATACATATATACTCTAATACATATATACTCTATACTATAGAGTATATATGTATATAGTGGCGACATCATCTATAGAGTCTATAGAGACCGCATGATATCGCTCCTGATCTGACCAAATCAGGCATCAAATCAGGTCGTGCGTGCTTCTTTCCGCAACAAATAGTTTTCTAATTACTGCACACTTTGGAATATAATCCATACTATTTCTGTAGATGGCTGTAATAATATCTGTCTTATCAAGAATCTGCCAAAGAAAGAATCTGCCGTAACAAGAACCTGCCCAAACCAGAATCTATCCTAAACCGAATAATCCGTATTTTTCATGTCGTCACAATTTATCTATATTGTATATATACTTTTAATTAAAGATGATCGGATCATGCAAACTAAAGTGAGATTCAATGTGCCAGATTTATTTCAAAACTTAGTTCGCGTCTCCTCCTGCAAGCAACTTGCAGGTAAGTTTAATTGCATTGCAGGGCACAATCGAGCGATTGATCACATTATACCTCGAAAACTCGCAATGTAGCAACTTGCAAAGAAGCTGCTTAAAGGTAGAAACATGGCCTGATAGATAATGCAAATAAATGCCTGACCTGTTGGTTGGTAGTTGAACATATAAGTGTCGGCCAGAACCATTATATGGCTTCCTCGTCTAAATGGATCGTGGTAAATCACTTGCGGGAATATATACGTGTCTGAATTTTCGTCTTTGGCTTGGCCCGTATTGCTGCCATCAAAGTACCAGATCGGCAGATCTGTAACAAACAGTAAACCCGAGTAATTAACGTGATTTAAACGTTTATAGACTTTGAACTCATCACTACTGCCCAAATAGATTAAAGCTCATTTGTTTTAAGACTACTCAGTATTTATCTAGATTTTTTGTTTTATCAGAGTTTGAACAGTTTTATTAAGGAATCTTCAGTGGCAATTCTACAATGAGAGGTATTTTTATGCGGGTCCATAATATATGACAATTTCGTGCGCCTTTGTCAGATTGTACCTCTGTACTAATATGAAACAAATGTCGTAGACTAGACATCAAGACTAACTAGATTAACAACAACATCTTTAGGCTGCTATCCCACTAGCGTTTTACGAGCGTTGCGAACGTCTGCGCAAAGTCGACGCTGCGCAGACGTGACGTTGACGTCGCGAGACTAGTAGCAAGCGTTACATTCGCTAAACGCAACGTTAACGTCGCGCACATGCTACAATTTGAGGCGTAAAATCAAAGACAAAATGGATTCCGACGAAGAAACACTATTGTGGACTTGTGCTACTTCCACGAAAAAATTACGTAAAAGAAAAAGAAAGTCTCATCGTCAATTTTGGGTAACTCTTTAATGGTCCAATCGATTACAAGTAAATATTTCGCACTGAACTCTAATAATATTAAAAATAATGAATCGGAATTTTATAAAAATATATGCGACTACATTTAACGAAATTTTAGAAGTGATTCAAAATAACATACAATTATTTAGACACTAAATCTCAGAGTTTCAGTATCACCAGAAGAGAGGCTTGTTATAACTTTGAGGTATGTATATATTTTATTTATTCAAAGACACTGGAATAAGTTTTACAATTATCAATGTACGGCGTGATTGTATCTGTTGCTAAAAAACGCAACGTTACCGTCGCGTTGACGCGTCGTTAACGTTGCGAAGTCTCAGCGCTACCGCTTGCCACTAGAGTCTCACGACGTCAACGACGCTGCACAGACGTTGGAGGAACGCTAAAGCTCGTAAAGCGCCAGTGGGGTACGGCCTTACTCAAAAGGGTCTCAAAGTAATCCATCTGACAAAACCGACAAATTCATTTTGACAGCATAAATATTTGAGTTTTTCATGTGACGTGTCGGAGATACACATTAAACAAATATGTTTGCAGTCGTCAAGCTTTTCGTAGACATGTCTGTTAAACTCTCTGAAGTTTCTCAACATGTTTCATGTTTACAAGATTTACTTGGTTGCTTTATTCAAGTTGTCTTTAGTATTACGACGAATATCACGAATAGAGTTTATCTTCAGTTTATATCGTCGCAAAAGGAGTTATGATAAAGGACAAAGATTGTGTACCTATCTACAAAACTAACATAAAAAAAAATATACTTTAGTACAACACATCAATCTATCCAACGCATGAAATAAAAGCGGAATTTATGTGTACAGCACCGATATTCATAAAACCGGACGATCAAATGTGGGCTAAACCAAACATGTCATGTGATTAGTTCTTCCTGGAATGGCAGAACGTTCGAATGTCGAAATAACGTCGATAAAACCTGAAGCTTTGGTATCTTGATCGGAACGTACAACGCTATAGTATGCGGTGCGGTGGTGCAAAGGAATACTCCCTTACAAGGCAACGCATTTATTAAGTAACTTACTGACTACCTATGTCATGGTTTATGTAAAAGTCATTTGTGTGACTCTTGGGACTTAAAAGGGTGTAACTTTCATACAGATCTATTTAGCCGTTGATGCGTAACTGACTTGCTTTGCACTGCCACGAACAATATCGTGAAAAGTTTTGGACCAAACTAATATGAATAACAGTTGCGCCAGCGCCAAACGTTCATAATATTAATATAATTTCCATAGTTTTTAAAATACCTTTAGCTATTTTTGGGATGAAATCGAAAGTCCTGTCTTTGCCGCGGACATTGCAGCCGGACCCGTCGATCCACACGTAGCTGGCGAGGATGGATTCGCACGGGATCTCCAGATCCTCGTACTTTCGCATCGCTGCCTTGTTCAGAAGTACCGGTGTGGAATTCATCGCGATGCCTGAAATGCTTATAACATATTAGTTCAATGAACATTTTCTTAACTCGATCACTCGCTGCTGGGCATAGGCTTCACTTTTTTGTGCTAACCTCAATTGCTCCTGTGCCAAATACATCCACATACACACCTTGTAAAAAAAACCTTCCAAACATATTTTATCTTTACTGGCACAATTTATAGGTTATATTATTATTTTACGCGCCCCTACCAGATCTGCTAGAATGCCCTTTCTTTTTCTTAACGTCCCCCGCTGCTGCACAAATTACAGACAGAATTCGTTCTTTATAAGATGCGCTAAATCTTACAATAAATTGGTTGACTTTTCTGAATTTGACTTATTCACTACTAAACCGCAAGTATTCATTCGAATACTCACTAAACATTGGTTCGAATTGGTTCAATAACTGTTTTTTATTGCAGCTCAAGACGACGTATTATTGTGATTGTATGTTATAGTTTAAAGTACATATTATCATTGTAATTCATTTTTTTTCTCTAACAGGCTTGCTCTTTATTAAATTAAATGCGAAAACATGTAATTGGTTACTAGTTGGTTAATCTGATGTTAAATTTGTTAGTTGTTAATACTGTTTGTTTTCCTATTACAATAAAATAAAAATAAATAAAATAAAAATAAAAATTATAGCGATGGTTTTTAGGGGTCCGTACCCGAAGGGCCCAAACGGAGCTGTCTGTTCGTCGTCTGTCACACAATTTTGCTCCGAAGACTTTTTTAACTTCATATTGTCCTACGAACTTCAAATTTGGTTATAATGTTCATTATTACGTATACAATACTAACAAATACCAATATATTATTGATAAATCTGATTTTTCTTTGGTACGGAACCCTAAATGGGTAAAGTCCTACACGTACTTGTCCGTTTTTAGGGTTCCGTAGCCAAATGGCAAAAAACGGAACCCTTATAGATTCGTCATGTCTGTCTGTCTGTCTGTCTGTCTGTCTGTCTGTCTGTCCGTCCGTATGTCACAGCCACTTTATTCCGAAACTATAAGAACTATGCTGTTGAAACTTGGTAAGTAGATGTATTCTGTGAACCGCATTAAGATTTTCACATAAAAATAAAAATAAATCAATAAATTTTCGGGGTTCCCATACTTGAAACTAAAACTAAAAATATTTTTTTTCATCAGACCCATACGTGTGGGGTATCTATGGATAGGTCTTCAAAAATGATATTGATGTTTCTAATATCATTTTTTTCTAAACTGAATAGTTTGCGCGAGAGACTCTGCCAAAGTGGTAAAATGTGTGTCCCCCCCCCTGTAACTTCTAAAATAAGAGAATGATAAAACTAAAAAAAATATATGATGTACATTACTATGTAAACTACCAGCGAAAATTGGTTTGAACGAGATCTAGTAAGTAGTTTTTTTTAATACGTCATAAATCGTAAACCGCAATTTACCAAGTACGGAACCCTTCATGCGCGAGTCCGACTCGCACTTGGCCGGTTTTTTTTTAATTACAGTTTTTGTTCTTACGGGAAAAATTTCGCCTTCATTGGATGATTAACTATTGGGATCCAGTTAGATAAAACACCGCCTTTTAGTACATGCACATGCTCATTTAATACATTACTAATACTTCAATATAAACACCACATCTTTCTATCAAATTAATACACTCCAAAATTATAACATTCTCTGAAGAAAATTCTAAAACCAATGGCTAGAATTTTCTTTTCAACCAACTGTCAAAAACACAACGTAATCCAAATTTGAAATCGTCTTGCTTTTAAAACATAGACTATAAGCGTAGACAATTAAAACTCAACCAATAACATCCCCTCTGAATTTTATATTGTCTCAAATAAAATTAAAATCAACCTGTATTTAACTTTGACATGTTTTCCTAGAACACCCCTTATACAATTTCCAACACTGAACACATAATTAATACAAAAATAAAAACCCATACTAGTATTCCCTACCTATCATTACATTCTACATAAATAAACCACCCTCTTAAATATAAGTTTCAAATTAACAATCAAAACAACCTTAAAACTATAACTAATACCTAAATTTCAAATAAGTTCCAAAACATTATCTCTACAAGATATAACATCTAACACCTATCTTAATTAACTAATTATTCCACTAAATTCACTTCATTAAAGTTCACATCAAACTCATTGATCACTCACAATATGCTTTCTTAAACGTAAAAACTTAGTTCTGTCTAATCCTTTTGTCAAAATATCTGCAATATTAGAATTGGTTGGACAATAGAAAATTTCAATTAAATTTTGATCTATCTTTTCTTTAATAAAATGATATTTCACATCAATATGTTTGCTTCTCCGATTTAAAATGCCGTTTTTAATTAAAACAATAGCTGACTGATTATCAACAAATAATTGCGTTTTTGGTGTATGACCTGTAATCTCCTTAATCAGACTTTGAACATAAAGTAAATCTTTAATACATTCTGCGGCAGAGATGTACTCTGCTTCCGTACTGGAGAGAGCGGTGACGGACTGTTTACGCGAGCACCAATGTATAGGACCACCACTGTACAAAACTACAAAGCCAGTCGTACTTTTCCTAGTATCAGGATCACCAGCGAAGTCTGCATCACAATACGCTGTCAAAACTAAACTATTACCACGCAAATATTCAATACCAGAAGATATAGAGCTCTTAAGGTATCTGAAGAGATTTTTAATGTTAGCAAAATCATTTAAATTAGGATTCTCTTGATGTCTACTACAATAACCAACATGAAATGAAGCATCTGGTCTAGTTTTATTTACTAAGTATAGTAAAGACCCTATCAACTGCCGATAACGATGCACATCACTACTATTACCTTTCCCCTCTTGATGTGTATCAACTAAAATATTCGGAAATATAATTTCTTTCAAGTCATTAAAGCCAAATTTATTTAACATTTGATCAATGTAAGATTCCTGATAAATTTTCAAATAATTTGCTCCAACCTTTATATCAATACCGATAAACTTCTCGACTTTATCAAATTTTCTAATTTCAAATTCTTTTTGCATTCCAATCATTATATTATTCAATTCATTTTCAGAATTTCCTATTAAAATTCCATCATCGACATATATTGCCAAATAAATTTCTTTTTCCTTACACAAAAACAAACATGGATCTAATTTCAATTGTTCAAATCCCAATTTCTTTAAATAATCAGTTAGCCGCTTATTCCACATCAGCGGTGCTTGTTTAAGACCATAGAGACTCTTCTTTAATTTCAATACTTTATTTTCACCATAATCATATCCTAATGGAATTTCCATAAAAATATCCTCATTTAACTCTCCATATAAAAATGCTGTCTTTACATCAAACTGTTTTAATTTTAAACCTTTCTGTGCAGCAATTGAAAGCAATAATCTTACACTAGTAGTATTCACCACTGGACTATAAGTCTCTTTATAATCTATATTATATTTTTGTAAAAATCCTCTAGCAACCAATCTTGCTTTATATCTTCCTTCCGATTTCACAGTAAAAATCCATTTACTAGTTATTATTCTTCTATTTCCAGCTTCTATTTTATCAACAACTTCCCAAGTTTTATTTTTCTCCAAAGAATCCATCTCTTCTTTAATAGCTTTCTCCCATAAACTTCTCTCATCACTCTTCAACACCTCGCTGTAAGTTAAAAATGATGTTTCTAAATCATAATCTTTCAACCTTATCGGTAATCTTCTATCACGTTTTGGCAAAATCCTTTTACCACTAATTTCTTCAACGGACTCCTCCGCATCCACAAACAACTCATTTCCATCCACCGTCAATCTACTATTATCTTCAATTTCATTTCCATTATTCACTTCTTTACTACTATCTTCCAAAATAACTTCTCTTCTACTATTATTATCTGATAATTCTTCAGCAATACTATCTTCAAAAACATCAATTCCTTCATTTTCATCATTTCGTTCTTCTTCTAAAATATTTTCTATGACATCATTTCCCTCTTCTTCTATGACATCATTTCTTTCTTCTTCCAAAATAGAAAATTCCTCTTCCACTGTTTCTTCGACATCTGTCTTCTTCTTCTGATCTTCTCTATAAAACCTTCCCCTCTCAACTTCACAACCACTATCAGCTGTAATGACTCTTCTCTTCTCATTTTGTTCTTCCACCTCCTCTTCTTCTTTAAATAATTTATATAAATCTGTAACTTTAGCACTCTTATCACATTGCTTTAAAAATTCCAAAACATCCTGCGCATTATTATTAAAAGTTACATCTCTTGAATAACATACCTTCAAACCCACCGGATCCCAAATCTTATACCCATTGTTCGTAAATCCTACTAGCAAACCCTTATTACATCTGGAATCTAATTTATTTAGTTTTGTATTTATTTTGTAATAAGCCAAAGAACCGAAAATATTCATATGTTTTAAGTTTGGAATTTTATTAAACCACATTTCTGATGGTGTTCTCTCGTTAATTGTATTTGAACACCTATTGGTTATGTATGTTGCTGTTAACACCGCTTCGCCCCATAACTCTCTCGGCAAATTCATGTCGAACAGAAGAGCACGAGTTCTCTCCATAATTGTTCGGTTTAGTCTCTCTGCCTTCCCGTTATGTTGTGGAGTATACGGTATTGTATAATCTATTGAAATTCCCTTATTTAAACAGTATTTTTTGAAATTATTTGATGTATATTCACCACCATTGTCACATCTAAATGTTTTAAGTTTTAAATTAAAATGATTTTCTGATAAATTAATGAAATTAGTTATTTTCGAAAAAGCTTCACTCTTAGTTCTGATGAGATAAATTTTAGCAAAATGAGTATAGTCGTCTAGAAAAGTGATAAAATATTTAAATCCATCATATGTTTCTGAACCTATTGGACCACAAATGTCACTATGAACTATTTCTAATGGCCTAGTAGCTCTATACCTTTCGGTATTGAATGGTCTTCTGCATAGTTTTGCACGTGTGCAGACTTCGCAGGTGTCAATTTTGTTGTCACTATCTTTTGAATTTATACCATACACTATTTTCTGCGTCTTTGAAATAGAAGTATGTGCTAAAGTACGGTGCCAAAAATTATTAATAGAACATAAAAAGTTTACTGACTTTGTAGTTGATAGAGTCGCTGTCATCTCTGCATAATACAGTCCGTCACTCCTTAACTCACCAGTCAGTAAGCAGGTACCATCTCTCTCGTAAATTTTACATTCTTTTTTGAAAAATATAATTTTATAATTATTATCCGCTATTTTTGAAATTGAAATTAGGTTCTTCTTCAACTTCGGGACTAGTAACACATCATTGAATGTAATTTTATGCGAACTGGCATTAGACCTGCATAACACCTTTCCTACAGTGTCAATAATATGTGTATTGCCGTCAGCTGTCGAGATTTTATAATTACACTTTTCTTTAAAATGTAAAAATACTTCAGAATTAATTATATGGCTGCTAGCTCCGGAATCTAATATGAACTCAATGATAGTTTCCTCATCATCATTTTCTAATTTTGTACAATTACTTACCGAAAATTGTGGTTTTTCTAAACAAAATTTCGAATAATGTGTGTTTGACTTACAAAACACACAATTATATTTTTCTTTACATTCTGTATATTTATGTCCATTTTTCAGGCACTTGAAACATATGATATATCTGTTGTTCTTCATGCTTTTGGACTCATCTTCTTTATTTCTGCAGAATTTTGCAATATGTCCTTTCTTTCCACACTTAAAACATTCTTTTATCGTTAAAAATGTTTCACAATTTTCTTTATTTTCTGAATTTTTATTATCTCTTTCTTTCATTTTAATTTCTAATTGAATCCTTGACATTAGATTTACCAAAGTTTTGTCCTCTTTAGCCGTAGATTCCCATGCTGTCCTGAAACTCGATAACTCCGTAGGTAAAATACATAGAATCTTTGACACAATCTCTGTGTCAGTTATGTTCATTCCAGTACTCTTTATTGAATTAACGATGTTCATGAGGTCTCCTATATCCTCTAGTAAATCATTTTTTTCGAATTTATAATTATAAAAATCTTGCAGTAAATAACATCTTTCCGTTTCAATCTGTCCCAAAAATATTCTATCCAGTGTTTCTAAACTTTCTTTTGCATTTTCACAATCTATTATTCGCCCAACATATTTTTGATCCACACTATTAATAATTATAATTCTGGCTTTAGCATCTTTGCTAATAAATTCTTCTTTTAGTTTTTGTTGAACATCTAAACCATCTAAAACTGATTTCAATCCTTTTGATAATAATAGTAGTTGTAATTTCTTTCTCCAAATTACATAATTTGAATTTTTGTCTAATTTTGACAATTCTTCTGTCATTTTTCTATTTTATTACTTCCAAAAATTATAAAATTATTACCATAGTAGTTGCCAGGGTAGGTAGCTTAGCTCATCCTCATCATCTTCGAAGGCAAAGGGCCCATGACCTCTTACGGGAAAAATTTCGCCTTCATTGGATGATTAACTATTGGGATCCAGTTAGATAAAACACCGCCTTTTAGTACATGCACATGCTCATTTAATACATTACTAATACTTCAATATAAACACCACATCTTTCTATCAAATTAATACACTCCAAAATTATAACATTCTCTGAAGAAAATTCTAAAACCAATGGCTAGAATTTTCTTTTCAACCAACTGTCAAAAACACAACGTAATCCAACTTTGAAATCGTCTTGCTTTTAAAACATAGACTATAAGCGTAGACAATTAAAACTCAACCAATAACATTTGTAAATAAAGTGGCGTGTTTATTACTGCAGTAGGCGTCAGCAGTTTATTTAATTTGTTTTTGTCAGGTAACAAAAACAATCACGCTTTTCACGTTAAATAAGGTAGCGTTACGGGAAGACTTGAAATTAATTCGACAATACAAAAGTACTAAGGTCTTTGATATAAAAAAAAGTTTTTGATTTTTAAACTTTAACTGTGAGTTCCTGGTTAAATCGGCCATACAAGTTAAGGCCCGACGAATGGACTCATACGGCGGTGGCCAAATTTGTTTTTGTTAAAATGTATTGGCAAGGGACCTTTGCATTTTACAGGCTATAAAATATGGTAAATGTTGATCTGAATATGTAATTTTTTACCTTCAGGGTTGTAGACTGGCAGTTCACACATAATTTTTACAACGTATCTGAAATTTAAAAAACGTTTTATTAGAAGAACTAGGTAGTGAAAGCTTGCAAAGCCCTTTCAAAGCATCTTTCCAGTGAACCCAAATTCATAGTAAGTTGGCTACATTTTCATAATAATAGTTACGTACGGTAGTACGTAAAGACGGTACTGGTAAGTACGAACGGTTTCTTCTGGTATAATTAAGTAAGAGAGCAGTGGTGGCCCAGTGATAACGACCACGAATTACAAGTTATATGTCGTGGGTTCGAACCCAGGCAGGCGCTTTATTTTGTACCCAAAAATTCGAAGACGTGACATCCACCAACCCACACTAGGTCCGCGTGGTAGATTACAACCCATTCCCTTTCACAGAGAGGAGGCCTGTGTCCCAGCAGTGGGTTAATAGGCTGATGATGAGTAAGTAAGTACTTCTATTGGTGGTAGAAACCAACTTATTTGTGCCATAAGGTCTCTAACTACTTATGTTTACTCTATAACTTAACCAAATTTGTACCTACCGGATAAAAAATCTGCTCACATAACTTCACAACATTAATCACACATAATAAATTTTTATGTCAAAATGTTTTTATGAAAACTGATGCCGTGTCGAAAGATGCGCTGGTTTATAGCATAGACTACTATTTATATACTAAAAGGTTAGCGTCCTGTTTTATTTATTCGAAATTCAAAATTACCATCAACTAATGAGTTCTTATAACCTACTACAAAAAAGTAAGATCTGTGTTACGCAACCTTCTTGCGGACATTTTCATATTCCTAGTTTATGATCATAGTCAGTGTGTCATACGGTTTGTAGGAGGTAGAAGGCAGGAGGTTTGCAGTACCACTGCAAACCTCCTGCCTTCTACTTCCTGCAAACGTCACGTCACTTATGTCACGAAGAATATTCATGACAAGATGTCACAATTATTATTAAATCTTTGTTAAAATTTTTGTGTACTCAGTACGTTTTATTAGCTATGTTTTAAAAAAAACATCATGAAACTAGAAACATGTCGTGCAATATTTTTGGCCCTCAGTTTTATTATAGTTCAAATAGCGGTGAAATCAGTTGCGGGCAATCTCTCATATGAAAACAAAAAATTCATTAAAATTAAACAAGATCCAAATAGGTTCCAACAGGCATCTGCATATCGAAACAATAATTATAATCATGCCCCAAGACTTAGTAACAATGTAACTACTCCAAGAGAAAACAATAAAATAAATGCTTATGTAATATTACACCGGGAGCCGGGCTTTGTGCACCGGGGCGGAAACTACAGCCAAGACAAATACAAGATCGGTTATAATCATGAAGCTTTTCCTAAGGCGAGTCAAATTAAAAAGTGGCAAGTAGGGAGAGTAAGCCGAAAACAATATGAAATCATAAACATGCTTTGGAGAAAAACAAAGATATTTGATGATGTGGAGTCCACTACCGCTAACTATCATTTCAAAGAGCATAACGATACTGTTGAAAGTAACCATCGACCTTTTAATCGGTTTTCGTCACGGCCTAGTTTGTCATCAACAACACCTAGTTTCATTGAATTTTATTACTTGGATGAGACTGATGAACGTGTCAAAGAGGTATCAAAGCATATCCAGCTAACATCAGTAACTGAAAATCGAATCAGAAATCATGGCAACCATAAGTTTGTTCTCTCTGATGCTCCTACATTTTCTTTTCGCATTCATGAACCAAACTACAAGCGGCCAGCTTTAACAACTAGTTATGCACAAGTAACGAACAAAATTAAGCGAAGAAAAACTAGAACCCGTGATTCTTCTCTGATAGGCTTTGATCCTCTTAATTCTCTGACACCTTCGTATAAATTTCCGCGTAAACGTACGGAACAAAATAAATATGTGACGAATTCAACGGCTTCAAGTAATCCTAAAAGACACGGTACTCTAAAAATAACAAGAACTACTTCTACTACAACTCCAAGCACCACTACTGCTGAATACTACGATAACGAGACATGTCCCACTACAGTAGATATTGATAAGACTGAAAGTGAAAATATAACAAGTGAAACAGTTAACGTGACTCAAACACAGAAATCTACTACTGCTTTTGACAAAATTAAATTTTTCGAATTGTATGATAAGCTAACTCCTGTCCCATATTATGATGAAAAGGGCAGATATGATACTGATAATGTTGACATAATTTTAAAAGACAACGAACTTGAAAGCAAAATTCTTTTGGAGCATGTAGATCAAGGCATTAGTAATGAGCACAGTCAACCTCACAAGGCAAAACCTGCTAAAAAACACATAATCGATGCTTATAAAAGGGAATCCAATAATCATAATAAAAGTTATGCTAATTCTGGAGTAAAAATAATAGTTAAACCTACGAAGCTAAACGTTTCAAATGTGCCTCAACCTGCTACCCTTATCCCAAGTGCTGTCAACAAAAACATTACCATACAACCAGTGATTAAATTGTTAAAGTCTGAGTTAAAAGTTTCTCCATTAGTTGAATATAGGAAGAGCCAAAATGTGGAATGGTCTCAGTATCCTTTTGCTGCTGCCTATGTTTATGAACCTTTACAGGTATTTTGTTATTTTTATTGTTTCCTATTTAAAATGTCTAATACCCTCATACTATGCGATAGGTACGACGTCGGCCGTCCAGCAGCTCGTCATCAGCGCCAGTTTGCGCGCACTGATGCGCCAGTTTGGCGTGTTATTTTATTCCGTGTTGAAGTTAAGTTGAAGTTAAGCTAAGTTAGCGTATTAAAATATCTTGTGTGTGTGGTAACGTGTGTTATAAAAACTTTTCTTGTCATGTCACATTATTTTATATATTTACATATTTCAAAACATCATATTCTACTTATCTCTAATAATATTTAATTTAGGTATTTATTTTGTTTACACAGTGCGGGGTGCCAACTGAAAACCAGCGCTGGGTGTTTTGACACCCAGCAAATGCAGAATTGTAACCTTTTCTGTATTATTTTGCACATTACTTTGCGTGCTGTTGTGCTGTGTCGAATAAATGTGTTCTATTCTGTATTCATCAAGTATTGTTTTAGGTACATTGTGATGCGGCTGGAATCAGTCCTCACTGGCTGATTACGTCAGGATCATGCTTATCTAGGCACCACAAGAACCCTAGCGGAGAAGGTCGTTCTGCCTTTGTGACGTACTGCGGAGTCACATGGTGGAACCCTGAACGGATGGCTTACGTGAAGTACAGCCTTGTACACCCACGTTTCCATCACAAGGATAAAGCACGAAGACATCTTTATAATATAGGTATAACTTCATCTTCGATAATCCAGCTATATGTTTGAAGTTCGTTCGTGCGACATAACGTAGTGTGATAGCAATGGCTGTTTAATTCTGTGCAAATCATGCACATCGTTTACGCACCATTCTTGTTTTTTATCTTGGTGAAATACTCATGCATACTGCGCTTCCACGGGGAGATAGCGCAGTTATGTGGGACGCCAACCTACTAAAACTCCTCGGTGTCCTCCTGTGCCGCTTATGCTGACAAAACGGGCACGCGTTAGCACTCACCACGATCCCGCCGCGGCTGTCCGTCACCGGACCTTCCTCTGGGGAGTACCCACATTCACTGGCCCACCAGAACACACTTTGCGCCAGGGACAAAACCAGCACATGGGTGCCAGACGACCCCGTGTATGGCACCCTTGGTCCCCTTGTGACGGATCAAGGTAAATGGCCCCGCCACCTACCATTTTACGGTCGCAGGGGATTGGGAGAGCGGCCAACGCTATACCGACGCTCCTCCTCCCCTGCGGCCCCACCGCGACGTAACCTATATGTTGGCCACTACGTCTTCGGCTTATTGGCAAAAGCCCTGACGAGCGGCCCCTCCTCGGGTTCTTCTTCGCTTCACGGTGGGTGACCAAGCCACGGTTACTGAGCCTCCTCGCCTCGACAATGCGGGGACCCACCGGGGGGGATCGTTTACGCACCTGGATCGAAGGCACGAGACAAAAGTGAGATATTCATAAACGCACACGCTTTTCCCCTGGGGGGGTATGCAGAAACTGCAGAACAACACCTGGTTACGAAACACTCGTGTTCTGCTAAAAACAACATAATCAACATCGATAACCAATTTGCAAAATTCGACCCCGTGCGGTTGGCAATAATGATTGTTTTTGTTGACATTAATACGCCTTTCTAAACAATACAGAGTTTCAAGTGGCTGCTTTGTAACTTAATTTAAAATACATCTTTACATTAATTTCCAACTCTGTTGACAGTACCCGACAACAGTATTAAGATGAAGGCTACGTGTTACTTATATTTCATAATAATATGTGATGACAAAATCTCTGAACTTATTACTAAGACCACACGTGTTTCGTTATAACAGGATCTTTGTCATTTCAATACTTTCATAATCTTCATACCTAACTCCATGTTATATGAATGACTTACCTCTGGAAATCTGTAATAGAATATATGCAAAGAGAAAAAAAACTAGAAAAAGATACTTTCTAGATTGCAATGCGATCTAGAAACTGTATTTTCAAATGAGGAGCTATGTTTACCTAATGTTCATTTAAAAGTATCTTATGACACCGAGTTTCCGTGTCTGACATACCGATGTTAAACCCGCGATGGTTTTTGTTGGTGTGTGCAGTCAACAAATATTTGTAAAAAAAAAATAGTACAAAATGATTAAAAAACTGTTCTTTTTCAGGACTAATTCAAGTAGTGAATTCGATGGCATCTGCCTGCAGTGGTTGGTCGTCAATCTCGTTGATGTCACATCAAATTGCAGCTGAAGGAGAGGGTGCTACGGCTAATGCTGTTGGTTGGGGTTTGGACAGGTGATCACTGGTCCTGGACGTTTGTATTACACATATACCTGTAGAGGTAATAAATGTAGGTAAAGTTACGACCACTGTACGAATCTTCTGAAATTCATAAACGTTTATGGTTTAAGCTTTCTTAACTTTCGCGTTTTTCAAAAGGAAAAAAGGAACCCTTAGGATCACTTTGTAATCTGTATGTTCGTGTGTCAAGACCTTTTTCTCTGAAAATCCTGGATGTATCAAGTTGAAATTAATATGATAGACTCAGGTCTGCAATCTCTTGGAGCTGTGAAAAAAAACAAACTTCTAAATCAACACATATTTGAGAAATCGTAATGGATTCAAAACCTAAGGAGTACTTCCAGCTGACCTAGAATCATTAAAATTGGGCAAGAACTTTCAGGACAAGTAAAGAAAAAAGTCTGATAACCGTAAATTTATACCTACATCAAAAAATTAAGATTATTAACTTATTTGCAGTTGGTAAACTGACCGCGACCTATATTGATGTATGGGGACAGTTAGCAGTTTACGAACGGCAAAGTTAATTTTGTCCCTTAGTTAGAGCAATGTTCGGTTCTTTTATTGTTCTTGAACGTCAGCCAAGTTACAAACGTTACGTATCGAATCTCTTCCTACAATCGTTAAAGCCTTCTATTTGTATAGTCTGACCACGTAACTTAACGTTCGGATGTGTCAATCTCATACATTGATTCATTTTCTAATAGCGTTATCGATTGTAGAATGTCAATTTGGCTACAGGTGCTGTAATGATATCTTACTATTTTGGTGAATGAAGCTGTTTATGCGGAACCCTCGGTGTGTGATTCCGAGTCGCACTGGACCGGTTTTTTTTAATACGCTGGATGGAGTTTACAAAAAGCTTCTTTAGATCGGTGTTGCCGGCGAACTGAATTAATTTACGTAATCCTTGCCTATGCCGGCAACGCGTAGAAACCTGTCCGCGCATGTAGACGTACCCTAGACAGAAAATAGCCGCCACTACGAAAGCGCGGGTAGGTTGACTTAATGAGTAAACTCCACCGTATTAGGGCCAAGGCGACTTTACTCAATGAGTTAAGGCCACTCATGACCTGATCAACTTCATATTTATCACAGCCTTTTTTCTAAGATCGATGTGTTGTATTAGTATCGCTATTATGTTTTCAAGATAAAAGAATATAATATTGAATTTGAATTACCAGAGATTCTGTAGCAAACAGAAGTAGTGTCAAACAGAAGTAGTGTCAAACAATATTTTAGCGTTGTTAGTCTTTAGCCTGTATTTTAGAGCGATCCTATACCTGAGACTGTGTGACATTGTTTGTAAAAGACCCTGAAATACTCATGACAAGACGAAGCTTAACATATTTTTATGATGTCAATATTTTCACAGATTCGATACCCGATATTCATCCAGTGATTTACCAAAAATACCGCTCACGTCTTATGAAAATCAAGTCTACTCTCATTCCTGCCCTGGAAACATTGGATATGGGTAAATTTCGTTTAACCAGATATTTTTGCCACACAGCAACTAATATAACATTGTAAATCATCTGTTTGATATACACGGATTAGGGTCCTCTTTCACCAAAAGTTAGCGAGGACAGCTAAGCTGTGAAAATATATGTGACTGTTTACACCAAAGCTATGTGGGATAGCACGGCGCCACGAGGATGCGTACCGAAGCTGTGAAAATTTGCGTAGCTAAGTGGTGCGAAGCGAAGCTATGGAACGGATGTAGCTAAGAGGTGCACCCATTCCTTGCACGTATCTCTCGCTATTTTGTTTGTATGTATGTTTGGCTCTGTTAGTTGTTTTCCACCAGTATTGTGCTAAGCTTGGCTAAGAAGATGTAGATGGGATAGAATCACCACCAGAGGATACTTTCGTCACTAACCACCTCGCTACCTCACACATCTTTGTGGATAAGCACCCTTACCGTGTCAGTGAAATTTTAATTTAAAATTAATTAATGTTTTCAGTAAAGCGAAGCGCCTTGACGAGGAAGGTGGCATCAAAAACGTGTACTGCCTGGCTTTGCCGCCATATTTAGGCGAGGCTACCGACCCGGTACATGGAGGCTTGCTCATTGTGGGAGGGAAATTAGTCGCCTTATACCTACAGGTTATTTACAAAACCATTCAAATACGTTAACGTTCGCAAATATTTATTTAAGCATATAATTGGTAATACATTTCGGCTGCTCCATTTAATTTGTTGCTAAAAATATAAGCTGAATTGTTTGCTTTTAGCTATTATTGGATTTGATTAAATTACAGAAATATCAATGGGGCTAGTAGGCATCTACATGTAGCAGTATCTATAGGTACCTATCGTATTTAAACCTTACAGGTTTTAAAGGCTTTATACCAAATATTTAATGAAAACGTGAATATGTTTCACATTTTTTTTTGTTTGTAACAGATCGAGTTTGTGTCGGGTGCTCCAATAGAATTTGCATTTAAATTGCTCGCGTATCCAGCTGCATTAATTGAGAGAATTTCTAACTGCGTTTGTTTAGGGACGACCTGAACATTAGCACCAAGATGCGCACATTTACAGTTGATTGGAAGTCAAAGATTGGTAGTAGCTATACTCCATTTGAAATAACATTACACTTTTATATAATCCCATTTTACAGCCCGTTCAAGCGATTTTGACATCTATTGCGTTGGTGATATGACAAATGGCAGCTGTATTAAACAGTTAGTTTTGGTAACAGGCTTATGCTTTAGTGTTTATGCCTTTAGTTTTAGTCCTTATAAATACGGAATAGAACTCAAAATTTGTTGAACGGTCTGTAAAAAGGGATTGTAAAAATTTCTAATATTTTTTCAAATGAAGTTAAGAAATTGTTGTTGTTATTTGAATTTATTTTATGTGTATTGTACAAGATAGTTTTTCCCCGCGGCTTCTCATGTCACAGAAAATGTGCATTTTTGGCAAGGAAACTATTATCTTTCTGAAAATATTCTCCTTTTTTGCGTGTCGATTTGATTCAAATTTTGTCCGACAAAAATGTGGCCGCCTGGATAGTTCTGCCGTTGGTCTCGTTGCGCAGTCATAGAGAGTGCAGGTGGTTGCGCTTGCTGGGCAGGAACGAAGAAGGTGCATTTCCTGTGTTTTTGGGATGAGTCTAGGATGCCCCATTTAACAAGTTATTTCTCTGCAGTGCTTTTTTTTTTGGTTTTTTAATCATATAATGACTTCTCCCGCTCTGGGTGAAGCGGAAGGGCGTGTCAGACTTTTACTGACTTACACCCACCCGTGTTCCTTTAGTTGCTTGAGCCAGGGCCGCGGTAACTCTTTTTTAAATTTATCCGCGACACAGACAGGCATCGGCCCTAGTGGACTCCGTCAGTTTTGCTGACATCTCTTTGAGGCGCGCGTGGAACCCAACGCGTCGTCGACTCGGACTTGGTCCTTATCGGAAGACAGCTCGTCCGACCCATTACTCTCCGTCCGGTAGCCCGCGCCTACGGTGGCTGGGAATCATCTTGCGACTCCCGACGCCCAGAGCGTCTCCTGCGGTGGCTAGGGGCGTGAGGCAGCGACCAACCTGGGCCCGCAATCGGTTTAGAGATTTACATATTGGCCACTGCCGTTCGTGCTCATGTGGGAGATGTTCTGCCCGATGTGATGAAGTGTGGAAGAGTGGGAAACTATTAGCTTTCTATTAGTGAATTATAGTAATCGGGTTAGAAATTACTTCAAGAGAAAAACAATCTTACCTCTTTATTATAATTTTAGTACACATAACTTACGATGGTATGTTAATCTAATAAATCGTACGGAAATATGTACACACTAGACATATCTAACACTAGCTGACCCCCGCGGCTTCGCTCCTGTCAACTAGCTACCTATCTACCATAACTACCCTACCCTACCTACCCTATGTTTTAAGATGTATTCTGCTATTTGGGGCGGAGACAAATCCAACGAATCAAAAACCATGAAAATTGGTCCAGCAGATCTAGAGTTATAAGTGTTGTAACAAACCCGTCTTTGGTTTTGTTTTATCCAATCTGTTCCCCTTTTGTCTCAGTGGTAGTTTGAGCTCTGCTTTGCGAAGCTTCTTATTTCCTGTTCTCATGTCGAATTAACTTGCAGAGAATAGTGGAGTCATCGGCGGCGGTGTCGGCATCGACTTACGCGGTCGCTTCATAATCTTATAGGCGTCAGATTCACGTTTATGTACCTACACGCAATATATCGTTGCTGTGTTTTTTTTGCTGCAACTATGGCTGATTATAGGGTTAAATAAAATTTGCCAGTGAATCGCCGTAGATATGAGCGATATCTGATCTCTGATATCGATGTCTTATGTATATCATCAATCCATACTAATATTATAAATGTGAAAGTAACTCTGTCTGTCTGTCTGTCTGTCTGTCTGTCTGTTACCTTTTCACGCTTAAACCGCTGCACCGATTTAGATGAAAGTTGGTATGAAGATAGTTTGAGACCTGGGAAAGGACATAGGCTATATAAGTAGGGTAGGGTAGGGTAGGGTAGTGTAGGGTAGGGTAGGGTAGGGTAGGGTAGGGTAGATAGAGTAGATAAATGTTTGGTCTTTTTATGGCAAAACAAAGTTTGCCGGGTCAGCTAGTCATACATATATAATAAATCTGTAGAAAAGACGTTTTTGCATATCGAAAATATTTCCAAAAAAAAACCTATACAGAATCCATAGCCAGCATTTTTGAATTTTTTGTTTCTTTTTCTGTTTATTTGTGCACGCATCACGTAAAATGTACGAAACCAATGTAGACAACTTTTATACATAAAAATGGTGCGCAACTTGAAATATTACTTAATTTTTATTTCATCGCAATCGGTTCACTCTTTCAAAAGTTAGATGAATTTTAAATGTTCAAGAAGTAAAATTATCACAACAAGCAATTCAGATACTCGGACAGTTAAGTGCATCCAGCTGGTACTTGGCAGATCCATCCCAGAGATGAGAGCAGTACTCTATACATGGCCCTACTTTTATTTTATCTATTGATGTCTGCAAAGTTTCGCTAATTAATTTAATTTCACCCTCTGTACGACCACATAGAGCTCAAACAAACAACCTTAATAGACATCGGTATTTTCTCATTTTCGTCAAGGCACCTACGCACTTAATCCTTTCATAAATATTAATTCAGAAACTCTTAATTTCGATCCTGTTTAGCGTAGCGTCGTACGGTACTCATTATGTAAATTGACGAAATAAATTAGTATCTTCTAAGACAGCATCTTAGAGAAATATTTGCACATTAAAATTTTAGGCATCATTAAGAGCGAGATTACTGAAGAACCGCTTGTAATCTTACTACAAGGCTTTGAAACATTTCGAACTGTGTACGACACCAAGTTACAAAGATCATTAAATTCATCTTACTTAATATGCCAACGAAGGTTTTCTGAAGAACAAAAAACTGTATTCGTTCGCAAATCCTCTTAAAATTGAATAAAATCTGGGCTCGCACTTTGGGTTCCGTAATGAGATAGAACAAACACAAGACGTTGTACAAATTTTTTTTTCGTGGTTCCTTTACTGTGTCATCATGATCAGCCTTTTAATATTTCCACTGCTGGGACACAGGCCTCCTCTCTGTGAGAGCGAATGGGCCGTAATCCACCACGTGGCCCTAGTGCGGTTTGGTGGATGTCACATATCTTTGCATTTTTAGTTCTAGGACATTTCGTTTCCTCACCATGTTTTCCTTCACCGTTTTGAGAGCATTGGTAATGAAATAATTTACATAAAGAAAGCGCCGGCCTGGGTACGAACCCACAACCATCACTGGGCCACCATTGCTCGTCTTTAATGTGTACCTCTTTTCATATTATACCAAGATGAAAGCCATAGTATATAGTACCTCACATGTTTCCCGTGAAAATGTTATACCTATTATGTTTACATATCATACTGCCCTATAGAAACACAAACGGCGCAGGCGGTCCATGTAGATGTAACCCAAAAAAAACAATAAGAATAAAAAAAAATATTCAGATAACTTTTAAACAAATTTAAATTAATTATAAACATCAGCATAATAATACAAATAATATGTAAAACCTATAGGTATATATATAGCCTTCTTTCGGGCGGAACAAGGTACGCGCTTTCAATATGTGTGTACTTACATTACACTCACGTCACACGTCACATTGGGTATTGATGTACTCTTTCGGCATACTTAAATGGACTCAAAAGAAACTTGACGCTCTGGATAGGCGGCTCCGTACACTGCTGACTGCATATCGAATGCATCACCCACGATCTTCGGTCAGGATTTGGGGGTAAGTGGAACAGGGTGGAAAGTCCCACAAACCTCCATAGAAAAGGGAGGATCCTCCGACCAGACGGGTGTTGTGTCTGGTCCGGGCAACTGCCCAACGGTTGTTGTCGGACTGTTATATGTGCTCTAATCGCGCCGAAAACTTTGCTTGCGCGATGCAGGATTTGTGTGACGTCATGTCATTCGTTCGTAAGTGGCGGCGTCAGTGCCGCTACATCACTCCCCTCCGGAGACGGGAGGTCGATAGCAGGTTAGGTTGAGTCGTCTGTACATCTTGTGATGTGTGCCTGGCCAGTGGAAGGTTGGTTCCAGTGAGTCGGAACCGGAAGTCGTAGAGTTCACGGTGAGTCGGAACTGTATGCGGTTGTGCCCCAGTGAGTCGGGGTGATGATATCCCAGTGAGTCGGGATAGAGTTGCTGGCTCCAGTGGGTCGGAGCGGTGATGATGTCCCAGTGAGTCGGGACAGTGGTGCTGGCTCCAGTAGGTCGGAGCGGTGATGAAAGAAGCTGAGGGTGATGACCAGGAATGCGCGTCCGCTGCATGCTGGTGGTCAGGATACCCCCGTAGTAGGTACTGGCTTGCTGTATGACTCACTGCTCGAAAGCTTGAGGAAGTGATGATGACGTCACGATGAAGTAGCTCTGCACGACGGCTGCGCTGATGTTCATGTTCGAGGGTCACCAGTTTGGGGGTAAGTGGAACAGGGTGGAAAGTCCCACAAACCTCCATAGAAAAGGGAGGATCCTCCGACCAGACGGGTGTTGTGTCTGGTCCGGGCAACTGCCCAACGGTTGTTGTCGGACTGTTGTATGTGTTCTAATCGCGCCGAAAACTTTGCTTGCGCGATGCAGGATTTGTGTGACGTCATGTCATTCGTTCGTAAGTGGCGGCGTCGGTGCCGCTACAAGGAGATTGTATATCCCGCGGAAATGTGGAGGCCAAGGCTTTTTAAATGCCAAAAACCGCCACAACCGTGAGATATACAATCTCAGGGAATATTTTCTAGACACTGACGTGGAATCGAGATATAGTAGCAGTGGACAAGGGACTCACCCCGCTCTCCTTGGCGAATGAGAACTGGCACAAGTCTGTAGTGCTTGACAATAACGACCGCAGTTAGGTATAGCAGAGTAAGGAGCTTCACGGGCGCTTTTTCCGATCTAGATCAATCAGCGCCTGGCTGCGTTTTAGTGACCTCTTTGGGGAAGCCGAAGGTTTTGTCTGTGCAATTATGGACTAATTTATCATGACGAATAACTACCGTAGATTTATTGTGAAGGATGGCACGGTTGACATCTGTCGGGCATGTCACCGTACGGGTAAATCGATCCGCCACATTCTCTGGTTGTTATCGTCTAGCTAACGAAGAGTACTTGCATAAACACAACCTTGTAGCCAGGATTATCCATCAGCAACTTGCACTGAAATACAATCTTGTGACATCGGAGGTACAGTACTACAGGTATGTGCCCGACCCAGTTCTCTAAAAGGGCAATATCACATTGTACTGGGATCGGCCCATCATCACTGACAGGACTATTGTAGCCAATACGCCTGATATTGTGGTGGTGGACCGAACCGAGAGGCGTGCAATGATTGTTGAAATTACCGTCCCGCATGACGGGAACCTCGTGAAAGCCGAGAAAGACAGCATATCAAGTATCTTGACTTGGCTCACGAGGTTGACGACATGTGGGATGTGGACACAGTGATCATTGTATCGATAGTCATGTCAGCCAATGGTTTAATAGCCACGAGCCTCGACCAACACCTTAGGAGGCTCTCGTTAGGTGGCTGGATCAAGGACCTGATCCAGAAAGCAGTACTGCTGGACACGGCTCGTATTGTTAAGAGGTTCCTATCTCTGGAACCATGACTCCGGCTTTGACCCTGTTCCCGATACCGGCACGCTGCTATATTTTATATTTAAAATGTTTTTTTTATGTGTTGTATAAAAAATATTTAAAAATATAGTAAATAAGTAATTTAATGTATAAAAAAATAACATCAGTTATAAAAAGGTTTAAACAAAAATCAAGTAATGTCACAAGTAGGGCATGAATATCGGTATCTGGTAATATCGGAATCTCGGAACGAATTTTGCGATATTTCAATTCCGATTTTGAGTGATCCAATATCAGAATCTCAGGATCAGAAAAAAAACAATATATTAGAGCACATTGTGAAGCGCCGAACGCGATGGTTTGCTTAAACCCGTTGACTACGGTGATGAGCAGTGATCGAATAATTGATAAAAGTGAGTTAAAATGATGATGATCGCTTAGATACTTTTTCATACTTTTGAGAAGGCTGTTTCGGAACAAATACCAATCCTTGTTAAACTTTCTCTCAAATATCTATTGAGTTACTTGTTTATTAGAAACCCACCATAAATTAAAGCTTAATATTTTTAAATCTTCTGCTTGTAATAAATACAACAAATTAGTATTTCCGATAACTAATCTGTTGGATTGATCTACTGCTTGACTACATTATCAATTATTTTATTGATTTTCCATTGATTTTGAATATAATAAAGATGGGACAATTTTATTTTATCATTGCTATATTTTATTAATTTTATTGTAGTTGTTTTACGAAATAAGATTATCTCGGCAATCCAGAGTTAATTTTTCTTAAATAATAATGCTCAAGTTGTACTGACAAATATCAATACGGTAACCGTCGATCATTACGATACTTATTCCAATTAAAAAACCGAGAAGAATTAATGAAGCGACATCCGAGTGCCTTACATTTATTACAACGCTCTTTTACATAAGAGTGATCAAAAATGTTAAACGGAATGTTTTTGACTTCGAACCGCAAAAACAGTCCCAATTAATTGGCTGTACAAGTAATGCAATTAAGAAAAAAAAAATATGCAAGATTACAGTTTACAACAGTTATTGTTATTCCAATTGTAAAAAAAATAATGTAAAAGTTACTTCTTATCACATGGATTCAAAGATTGCCGTAACTGCATACAAAAATAAAAGCTCACAAAAGAAAGGTGCCCCATGGAAAGCTTTTCAGCAATTCAGTAGCCGCAGATTCAGCAGTCCCGTTAAAATGTTCGCAAACATTTTTAACAACGGTGTCAAAGCACCATAAATCTTACAGAAAAAAGTCTTTTTTTGTTTTTATTTTTTCAGGGAAACCCGAGAGGTAATTTTTTTTCATCGAAGTTACTAAATAGAACAATTTGGGAACTACATCCTCACAAAGTTTCAACAAAATCGGTTTGAAAGCAGCAACAACGACGCAAGCAACGTTGACGTTTCGACCCGGTAAATTTTGCTACTGTTTCATGCACAGGCGCTCACAGGTAGTAATTATAGCGCACGACTGTATCGACGCTGCATCGCGTCTGCATCCATGCTGTATCGCGATATTAAAGATCCAAAATCGTGGTTACGTGATCACAGTCTGTTTGCGATTGTCCCGCTAGTGGACCGCTGCAAATAGGGTACTGGGCGACATGCCTTAACTGGTTAAAACATTTAATGAATTATGCAGTACTGGAAAGTTGCTACTTTGAATTCATTTAATGAAATTAAAGGTTTTGCTCTCTGCTATTTCACCTGAAAAATTTAATATAATTACTTTCAGTTCAAAACGGTGACGTTTTAATTTATTAAATCGTTTCTACTACTAAGTACCTTTCTGGGATTTATTACAGAACTAGCTGAGCCCGCGGCTTCACTCCCGTCAACTGCCTACCCTACCCTTCTTACCTACCTACCTACGCCTTACCTAACCTACCTACCTTCCCTACTTACCAACCTACCTACCTGCACAGAATATTATTTACTCTAGGGAGAAGAATATCAACTTCATACAAAAAAAGTTAAGAAAGTTTTACTGCGCGCCACCTAGTAGCACTCCAGAACACCACACCAATATAAAAAAATACCTAGCCTTAGCTGGGACTTGAACCCGGAACCTTGGGCGTAGTAGGCCACCGCGTTTATCATAAGGCTATCCAGACGGGCAGTAGTTGCGGCAAAATTACGAACCACATTGATTTTGATTACAGGCCCTCATAAACCGATAATTTTACTCTAGCCATACCTAAAATAGCCCTTAAACAGATGTAGTTGATTCGACGTATAAAGTTGACATCCCCTGCCTACCTGCCTACCGTGCCTACTTGACTTGCTATCTACCTACCAATTTTTTTGCGATTATCATTTTTCGCGGCGATTCCTAACACCGCCATTAAGAAAATGACGTCAAATGTACAACGCCATCTGTCGAATATGGAGTTCATTCAACTGTCCGAGTATCTAAATTGCGTGTGTTGTGATATTTTACTTCTTGAACACTTTAAACCCATCTAACTTTTGATAGAGTGAACCGATTGCGATGAAACATAAACTAAGTAATACTTCAAGTTACGCAAAACTTTTATGTATAAAAGTTATCTACATTGGTTTCGTACATTTTACTTAATGCGTTCACAAATAAACAGACAAACAGACAAAAATACTGGAAATGTGTTATGTTGGATATCCTTTAACACCCTGGCAATTTTTTTTTTTTATATTTTCCATGTACAAAACAGATTAACGGATTTATTATGTATTGATGTAAAATCAGTCGTTATTAAAAATAACTTCAAAGTCGTCTGTGGAAAGCATCCGTTGGAATTTCCTTGAAAATCATTACTAAGCAACATCTACATTTCGTTATGTCCCGTGGTTACTGATAACGTCGTAAATGGGGGTTTCATATTCTGATTTCCGTGACAATGTCACTTGGTCTTATCTGATGAAAATTAACGACATGAAGCGGGAATAATTGTGAAACCCACTGTTATTTAGTTTTCCCCAAACGTTGCCCTCAGGCTAAGTGCAATCTTGTGTAGCAGTTGTTCATTCTATAAACTGCAATAAGAATCCAAAGTGTTTCACTCAGTAGGGTACTATTTTTCTAGATCAAACTTTGTTTAAATGCTGAAAACTCGTTCGTAAATTTGTTAGTTCTTCAGAAACAACCTTTGAGTTTTTTGGACTATTGTGTAAACTTGCTAATAGAAATGATTAAGTCTGTAATTGTTTGTTTATTAATCATACCATGGCGGCAGGACGGATATGGATTAAAATGTAACACGAGTTTTCCACGGCCAGGATTAGGATAAAGGATACTTTTCATCGGGGTTGTATATTCCAGTGTGATAAATTTGATATTTTACGGTCGAAATCACAGGCATATACTATAGAAATAACCTCCTTCTTTTTAACGGCGCATAAAATAACTTTGACTGCTTGATCTGCAGGAGGAAAGGCGTCCTTGGGGTGATCAGTGTGCCCAGTACACAGGCACTTGGCGACTCGTCCCCTGGATACTCGACGTCGCTCGAGAAAACGATGACGTCAACACTTTCACCCTCGACATCTAATTTTGTTAGTATTCTATTTTTTATATTGTTTTTTTTTATAATAGCTTTTGTTTCTTGTAATTCTATTTTTATACATTTTTGTTTTCGTTAGTCTCTTCTTTGAGGTTGTTATACCGGTTGGTGTTTTTATATTAAGTAATAGTACATTACAGCAGAATCCAGTAAGTAAGCCTTCCTGGCCGAGTATGAGTTAACCGGACCGAACCGCAGGTGAGGTCCGGTTATATACGAGGCCAGGATGGCTTTCTTACTGGTTGAGGTTTGTATAATGCTTTTCTCAAAAATGAAAGAAAGTTTAACAACAAATTCGTTTAATTAATATTGAAGGTTACATTCATATTAGGGCAATTACTGATAGATATTGTGATCGATTTACCGGGGGCATTTATATTTGTTTGTTGTACATCTTGATTAACGGACTCTTTAATCCAACATGATTTATAAACTGAAATGACTAAATACAAACATAAAATCCCACACTATACTTCTACAACATTACTAAGTACAAAACGCAACGTGCATACTTTTTCTGCGTCGCGTTATGTGTCACAGACCCATAAAAAAAAAAAAAAAAAAAGTGTCACAGACAATAAAATGGATGTTTAAGGCTCCAAAATATATTATGTATCTCATAAAATGTCATACCAAAAAGAGATAGATATATATTTGGAGCCTCCCTCTAACCATGTTATAATGGCTAAACTCTAATCTGTGTCTGGTACTATGTTTTTTTTTTCTAAGCAGATCTAAAGAGGATGACCTAAACCGTGCGAAGCCATAAAAAAAAAAAGGGATGAAGGATGACCAAGTGTCCAGTAAGTAAATTACATACTTACTTACTGGACAGTAGGAGATTCCAAATTTAAAATCTCGCTTCTTACCGGACAGTTGTGAATAGTCTCCGGTAGAGTTCACTTTCTGGATACTTTTTAGAGATGTTATGTCAACATTACATACCATTTTTGAGAAAATTATATTATTTTGCATAAGAAATGTTTTATTTACCTGCCACCTGTCAGTGTGCAGAACGCCAATTAGTAATTTTGGCAGTATGACATTTACTTATTCAGAGTTTGCGGTGTTGCTCGTGGGTGAAGAAATAAGTGGATTGTAAACTTTATGCGAATGGTTTTAATGCCATTCTAGTCGACATACAAATTGTCTCGGACAAACTATGTAGATTTGGATAGAGAGGTGTCGAATCTCCCGGTGGAGTCCGTGGAAGCGAGTCGTTCGCCGAGCCGCCGCCGTGGTCCGCACTCACACCAATGCCGTGTGGGTCACGCAGATGTATTTGCAGTGTAAACAGCGCTCTCCGGCCGGCCGCTCGAAATTTTGAGTACAGTTCACAACACAAAGAAATCTTTACATATACCAATTCAATTATCTAATCATAATACAAAATTGAATCCCGATACGTTATTTTAACAAACAACCAAATTAACAGTAAATGTTGATAGCAATACTGCTTTGTAGTAAACTTGAAAAGGTAATACTGTAAGATTTTATATAAATTCAAATTCTATAGGTATTACCCATTCAAACCTGAAAAGAGGGCCATCGAACCTTGTTCATCTATGAAGATATCTAGTAAACGTGTTTTACACTTACCCAGAGTACTGAACTCTCGTCTCGACTTTAGTCACGACCTTACTACGTGCCTACAGCTGATGAAATCATAATACTTCGCTACCAGACTATGTCGTAGGTTGATAAATAAAACAACGCTATACAAAACTTAGAGAGACTTTATTTTATCAAATACCTAATAATTATTCACTTAGATTAAAACAAAATAGTTACAATGTTCAAAACAAGAGTATCGCAAAGTGCGCACACAATGTGATTTCAAATTCATATAAAATTTTAAACGAAATTCAAATTAATCTTGTATTTACATAACATTTCGCAAAGATAACAATTAATAATTTAATATATACTTCTTTTGCAAAACTTCTTAAGAACTTAAATGTAAACGGTGCTGTAAATTGTTTACAAACTCAGGTTAGTACATATAAAATTGTTTACGTGTAAGTTGAACAAAGTCTAGGTATTCATCAAGTTCGCCAAGATAACTATTGTTATGGTTACCGTCACATCAGGGGGTCCAATTAGTAACCATCAATCTTTTCATAAGAGAATATTCATAAAATATACTCGCTCTTAATAATCGATAACATATCGTTCGATAAATGCAATGTGATGATATGGGTTGGCTCTCAATATTACAATCATTATAATCGGTAAGCGATCTTTCAGTTGTAATCTTGAAACATTAATCGTTTTAATAACTTTCCAATTGGTCCAGTCTGTAAAATTCTCATCGTGAAAATTTGTCATTCCACTTAATGCTACGGATTAACAAATCACTTCCTAACTCGCTTCACCGTAACTTTTACAGTGAGAGCACTACTTAAACTGTATTGATATATAACTTTACTAAAATTTTCACAGTGAGAGGTTCACAGAATATCACAAAATGGCAACAAGACTAACTTTTTATAGCTGATACTAAGAGATTTTTGTTTGAGATTTAATAAAATCCTCCACGGACATCAACGGCTGACTGATCAATGTTTTCAGAACGGCTACACTTAATAAGATCATGCACAAGGTATGAAAAATAAAAATTAAAAGCTTCTATTTTTCTCCGTAATATTTGTATAAACTCGGACACGTTGTTTACATGTATCAATGTGGAATTAATAACATGCCTAATGAAAATCCTTTTGAATATTTTTTTCAATCTGCCCTCACATTTTATTAAAACATATTTCGGGTTATTACAGAACAAACGCCGCCCGTCAGAAAACGGATTAAATATTTGAGAGACTGTCTTATACATAATATGAATGGATTTCGCCAGATTTCGCACATTTTTTATACATCAGTTAATACTTAATACATAAGTAGGGATAAAGAAAGGTTCTTTTACTTCGTCCGGATTAGTTCTGGTTGAATTATCTGACAGTTAAAGTTCTGTTACGTTATCATATGAATAGTCCTCAAAAATCGGTGCTTGTGAAAACAGACCCTAAGCCTTATGAATGCATATCGATCAAAATTAGGCAGAATAACATGAATGCCCATTTACGGAAACGTATTTCACAAATGGGTCGAACAACCACAGTCATATAGGCAACCTGGAGGTGAGACGCTTCGTCACACCTTTTGTGGTTTCAATCAAAATACTTGTTGCTCATGACGTCACGCATCCACGTCACGTAGCCCGCGGTACGAGTGTAGATTCCGTACTTACCACGCTTGCCACAACCATCGCCGAAACTCGTGATGCCCTGTCAATGTAAAATTGTACACTTTAATTAACATGATTTAAATTCTCTAGTTAAGCTTTGAGCTGTTTTAATGTAAGATAGTGATCAGTTTTTGTTTGAAAAAAAATCGTGTCGAATATAGCTTTTTTAATTTGTAAAGCACAGATGAAGATTTTATTTCCATTTACTGTTCAGTGTAGGGAAAATATGAGCTTTTATAAGCCACAGTGTACAAAAAGAACATCCCTGCCCACAATAAAGTACCTATCTGTGTAACATACAGCGTTTTCAAATAGAAAATCAGTACGGGGTTGCTAGTGCAAAGCCGATTATCTAGTAACCCGCTAATTAGCAGACACAATAGAAATTACAATTGTCTTCCGCCTCTACGGGTATTGCGACAAATAAGGGGGTATCCAGCGGACTGCTGCCACCTTCACTACTTCATTCAAGACTTCGATATACATTTTCAATACAATATATTCTGACTGCATATAAAAAGGAACTTGCCCATCTGTTCCCCTAGACGCTAACATCAATCTAAAGCAGTCTGTACAATTATTTGTCATGATGTCACAGGCGTAACTTGGGATTCCAGCTAGACCTAGCAGTTATTATGCACATATAAATCAAGCCTATTTCGTGGTCTCTTCGGAATTCAACAGGTGGCAAGTGCTTAATCAGTGATTAAGCACTTGGTTACAACACTTAACATCTCATTGATATCAATGTATTTATTTTATTTATACGTATATATTTGATATTTATATATATTAAACTCCAATGAAATGATAGGAATATATGCGTCTGGCCCGAAAGAAAAGAAATACACTCAGTGAAAGCGCGTGACGATTGACTGAACGGAATGGGGAAAGAAAATGTGGCCCGACATGAGAGAAGGGCTGGAAGATCATAATACGTCTGGCCCGCACTGGCAAAAAACAAAATTGTGTGCGAAAGTTAGTCGGAGGCTTTTGTCATGCAGCGGGCAAACAGGATATTTAGATAAGATTAAAATGAAACAAGTAGTACCTACATAAACGACTACTTATTACTTATGGAGGTCCAAAAGTTTGCGGAATATGTTCCTTAAAATACATCTTTTACCCCTTGATAGGTCACAAGAAAGTTGTCCAACATTTTTCAAAAATCTAGTTTAGCTAAATACTTTATATAGGTCTATAATCTTACTACCGAAAATTGGTTTTTCTAGTCCCTACACGGCAGTGTTGGTAATATTTGTACAACACTTTTTTGAAGTATACCTGATGCTGGGACCACGCGCCTAAATCCCGATTAAACGTGCACCTACATACGTTCCCAGCATAACCAGCCATGTGGCAAGTTCACGCTTGCATTGGTATATTGTGCCATTGTTTGGCAATTTTTGATATAACTACCTACTTATAAGAAAGTACGAGTGTATAAAAGCTTTTCCGCCAAGCGATTTTTAGAAATTGCAATTACGTTCAAGGACGCAAAGCGATACAATTCGACTTACGATAGCGCGATTTCGTCTATCGACGCAATTTAAACTGCATCGCGCTATCAGTAAACAAAAACTTAAACTATTGGACTTGCTGGACCTATAGGCGTTACGATACGTTTCGCGATGGCGTGCGATTCAGTTGGCTTCTTCTAGCAATGTCATCTTGCTTCACGTCACGGTATGAGTTGACCCTGCAGGCTCACTTCTTCTCGACTAAAACACGTAAGCGACGAGTATAAAACCTTCTTTGCGCGAGTTCCCAGTGTCACGGCGTCAGTGTTGCCGGAGCCGCTCTGCACGGAAATAAATCGAAGTACATAATTACAAAATCGAAATCTCTGTTTTAATTTTCATAGAAAATACAAACTCGCAAAATTGCCGTTGTTTTTGGCAGATATCTCGGCTAACACAAAAGCAACAAATGAATCTCACCAAAGTCCTTTTTACAGTAGACATAAACAGTCCAGGTGAATATGAAAATATAAATTATATATCTAAAACGTGCTCGCAATTGCAAATTACAAAGGACATTACCCTCGTTACGTTTACGGCTCTGAGCCATTTAATTCGGCATCCTCAAAAAAAATATCCCTCTCTAATGTTCGATAAGCTTCTTGCTTTCTCGTCAAATTGTGAAATGTCACGTTCGTTTTATTGTGATTGAAGGGAAGCTTTTAAAAGGTAGGGGTTTAATGTAAAATCCCCAGTGTGCGGGACGGGGACATTCGTTATTGACACACGATAATCGTGGTCATAAATCATGCCAATAAGCCTGCCCAATCATTATTTATTTATCATAAAAACACCTACGGACAAGAATATTTTTCAGTAAAAATTTAAAGAAACTCACTGAAGCTATTTATTTGACCCTTAACATTATTCAAAAGAACATTTTTCATGATAAGGCCGCCTAATCTGTCTTATAGAGCCAGCAGAAATATTTAATTGAATGTCAGTCACCTTTCTGATTGCTTACCACTCCATCATTTTGCTTAAAGATCAATAATATCGAAGACGAAAGGGAAATATATATCAAATTCAAATTCATTTCAAATATATATTTTTTATATGCTTGTGAATTAAGTTATTATTCAACCAGAAACGGTGAATCGAATATAAAAAGTCAACTAAAAAGGATATTCATTCAGTGTGTTCAGGAAGTGGTCACCGGTAGCCACCCGTTTAGCATTGTAGAACGTTTTCTATAGAAGCGCACGTTTCTATTTATTATTAAGGAAACAAGGCTGAGCTCTCACGCAGGGTTGCCCGTTTCATCGTAAATATTCCTTAATAAATACCTTAAAATAAATACCTACCTTTTTCTTTTTATTTGGAAAATAGGCTACAAAAACAGAGCTTACTAAAAACTCAATACCACAATGTTATATGCCCGAGTTACAAATGGATTCCAGGGCATCCTGCTCATTTGAAGCGCTTGGGACCAGTATAGTAACGAGTTAGTTAAGGTTCAGGCTGTAGTTAAAGATTTAGCCGATATAGGGAGATATTTACTATAAACAATACGTACCCATAGATGACTCAATACACATTCCTTTAAAGTTCCACGTATAAATAATAAACACTTTAACGTATCTAACTATTTGGTTAAGTATTACAATTTATAAGCCTTAAATGCTCATAGAAACTCGCGCCTCCGCTTACATACTTTGTGTTAAAACTCTACATACACCCTTCATTAAACTTCAGCAGAATTCAAACTTTCTAATTCAAATTTTTTTCACGTAAGCACTCGAATACTTCTGCCATACGTAAGCGAATGTAATCGGTATTTCGTGGCACAAAAATGCATTAAATTCTGTTAAGAGTAGTTAAAGATACACCTAAAAACACCTAAAAAGGTAAACCAGGCAAAGCAACAACAATTTATAGGCATGTCAGTTTCTGTGGCAATTTTTTGTTTTAGCAGACTTACCAAAAAGGAGGAGATTTTACATTCGATTGGTATTTTTTATGTATGTACACCGATTACTCAAAGACGCCTGGACCGATTTGCAAAATTCTAGTTGGTCCCATAGTCATCAGGTCAGGATATAATGATGGGATCTTGGAGAAATCGAGGGAACTCCTCAAATATTATAGGCATACAGCGATTTTGGCAATTTCATCAACAATGCAATCATTTGCACTCAGAAAGTAACATTTGGTAAAGTGGAAATGGTGAAGAAGACCACAGATGGCCAATGGAACTCCTTAATGCTAAGTATGTCACTGGTCTACGATATCTTGAATAGTTAAACGACTATGATGAAGCAAATACTTATAAATAAATAGTACTGATGAAAATGGTACCATCGAACTGATCTGATGATGAAGCCGGCAGATAGGCTTTGGACCACCGAAATAAAACAATGTATCCTAATCGTGTTTGGGCTTTTTGGAATCCTCATGAGATGTACTTTGGCTATATTAGATTTTTATGGCAATTGGATGTACCTAACAAAACTAAAAAGGTAAATAAAAACTTTTTGATAAAGAAAACAATCCGACTTCCAAAAAAAAACACTACATAGTGAAGAATAACACCCTTTCCGAAGCCGGTGTCAAAAAACGGAAAACAATAGGTACTAAAGACTTTCATTTCTTTTGTTATTCATATTTACTTAGAACGTGTTCTTAAAAACTGATACAGATACCTACTCAGATATAATTCAGTACCTACAAAACAAATATTGAGAGAGGACACAAAATGTTTTTACCACAGACATAAATCTAACTAGATAACGCAAGTCCCTCTGTATGAAAAATAAGCGTGCCACTTTTTCACAAACAATTTAAAAACAAATTTATTTACTAATGAAAGAAAACATTTCCAATGCCTCTCCCAACTTTTTCTATACCTTCTTCACAGCTCAATATGGCATAAAAGACATTTTTCTAGACTTCGGTGGATTTCCGGTGACGATAATGTTAAATGAGAAGCTAAGATTACGCTCATTGATTTTTTTTTGGCACGCAAAGTACATACAATCGAGTCATCTGGTTAGATTTATATCTGTGGTTTTCATCCTTTCGAAAGTATCGTATCTACCATACAAATCTTTTCATTCTTTGCTGTTTAAGTTTAAATTAAAAACAAAGTTAAAGCAATCACCGTAACTTCTTAATTAATAGCGCCAAGAGATTATTGCAGGTTATATAGCTATGTAAATACTGGTGCTGTTCGGATGTATTAAATACCTCTCATAACTATGAGGGCACCTCGACACGGATAGGTTAGATTCGAAGAGAATGACGGAAGCTGAAGTGAGTGAGCAAAGCGAGCGAACTCAGTTTCCGTCATCTCCTTAACACTAGGTTAATTTAGACAATTTAGACCCTGCAGAAAGAAATAAGAGCTTGGCAAATGTACCTAAAAAAAAGTAACTATTTTGCTGTGCAATCTGTATTTATGATTGGAATTCGGTTTATTTTTGGAAACAGAAAGTTTTTTTTATTTGCGTTTAAATACTACATATACTTATTATAAATGTGAAAGCTTGTAAGCAATGTATGCATGGGTTGTTACTCTCACACGCAAAAAATAAAGAACGGATTTTGATAAAACTTTACGGTTATATAGCTTATATGCCAGAATAACAGAATCAATAATTTTTAATGATATTAGGGAAAGTACAATTTCCACGCAGGCAGAACTGCAGGCGGCACCTAGTATTTGCACTTTGCCCAGTTTACTTATATTTTCTCGTAACACCGTCGTCGTTAGATAGGTTCGGTTAGGTTAGTTATACAAATAACAAAACATATAACCTATGTCTCAGTGATAAATGACAATAAAATGAGGGTTGTGACAAAGTGAATCCCAGACGAGAGAGATATAATCACGTGGATCGATGTGGTTTAGGTATTGTGTCCGGTGTTATGGTGATCGATGAACGATTTAGATTGATTGTCGGATAAAGCGGTACATTTCCGGAACCAATACGCATTTGGAAAGTCTATTGACTATTCATGCATTGTTTCTGAGGTCCTCTGATAAACTATGTATGGGGAGATTTGATCATCCGTATGATCAAATCTCCCCATACATAGTTTGTCTAGTTAGGCTTGGTTCATAAAAATAATAATAATAAAAAAAACATTTATTTCAGGAAGTTTTGCCCATAAAAAGCACTACAAATTACATTACATTACATATAAAGCTACGTAGCATCTCAAATTGTTTTAAAAAGGTAATTCCAAGTCTAATAAAGTAATAAAGCCCGGGAAGTAGAACTATAGATAGTAGTTAGATTTCTTTTATCATCCGAAGATGTCTTAAGAGGCAAATCAAGGATCATTTTCTTTTGGAATGACATAATATTAGTATGTGTATATAGGTATATATATATATATATATTGTACTTATGTATGTATGTTTGCGCCTATTTATGATTTATTTTATATTATTCTATAATTTTACACTGGACTACTTCTCTTCTTCCTTTTGTAAACTCTATCTATCACTCTAAGGTTTGCTGGTAGAAAACTCTTCTTAGACTTAAGCTCGCCTCTGTACATCAACTTTATTATCACTCATGTTGTATATGTTATTTTTTGTGTACAATAAAGAATTAAAGAATGATAGGATGTTTAGGGGCTTTATAATATTTAGGTACCAAGTCTCCCGTAGAACCAATTCAGCCCAGTCTCCCTTACAGTATAATCATATGATTATATGTTATGATGCAACTGTTGGGACACAGGCGTCTTCTCTGTGAGATTGTAAGCTTGTGGGGCCCAGTGCATATATTTAGATAAGTTTACGTTATCGGATTTTTGTTTCTTCCATAATAAGAGTTTACAGAAACGTAGAACGTCAAGGATTCAAGATTGCAAAAGTCCTCCAGTTCGTATTTTCAGCAATATGTTGATGAACGATTTCGATCGATTGCAAGTCGGCTGAAACGCTACATTTTCGAATTCAATATGCTTTTGGCTATAGATGCATTCTTCAGATTAACTCTGAGTAGCATAATCATAATCAAACTACCTATAGTGTTCCTAATGTTTCAACATAGGCCTCTTATCTGAGAGAGAGAGTCCCCATAATTCGCCACGAAGGTCCGCAGGCTTATTACATGTCTTTTGCAAGACCAAACGATAGCGATCAAACGCTTTATGTCATAACCATTACAACCATATTTATGGCATTACCTGTAGTTTTAGGTATGGTAAGTCCTACACAATCGTTTGCTAATCGCTCGCTGTTTGTCAAATGCACCTATTTAAAAAAAATCGCTAACAACTCTAAAACTTCTGTATTGAAGAGCAATTATTGCGCACAAATCGCTATCGTTTTGCTCTTGCAAAAGATACATAATAAGCCTGCCGGTCAGGCCCCCGACAATCCATACAACCTTACGAGCGGAATAGCCTACTAGTACTACATAAAACATATAATGAACGCGTGTACACGTGCAAATGTGTGTGTGCGTGAACTTTTCAGTTTACTGCCTGGTTGACTGATAAAGTGGCGGGGGGAGGTGAGTGTCGCTTCTTTACGTACGTTTACGTTTTACGTAGTAAAAGTTAGAATTATTTGGTCCGGTTCTAGGGGTATATTCCCTAAGCACGAAGTCCGTAGTTTCGGCCCTCGTTTCGGGTGTTTCCTACTCCGTATCGCCTACAGAAAGATCATTCGTTCGGATTCCAAACTAAGAATTAATGGCAACACAATTTGACAGTCGTACCTACTCCCTATGTGTTTTCCCGTCCGAAACTGAACTGAACATGAACTTAACACTTTTTTTTTACTCCGAAGTTTCGGAGTAATTTCGGACGAGGCCCGTAATTTCGTTGACGAAGGTAGGGAGTAGACTTGCTTAATGGCTGTTTCATGTCTTCAAATTGCTGGTTTTTCCACTGAGTTTTCAGAAACGTAGACAGACCAAAATAAATGACCAGAAATGGTATCTATCCATTTAAGCGGCCTTATCATCATCCACAGCCCGACTTCGCCCACTGCTGAAAATAGGCTTTTCTTTTCTTGTGCCAATCCCACACTCCTGTACCAGCATCATCCATGTTTTACCCGCGATGGCAACAATGTCATCTGCCCATCTCGCCGCCGGACGCCCGTATTTCTTCTTCCAGTCACTTGGAAAAAGAAATACGGGACACCACTCGGCCACCGTCCACCTGTCATCATCGCGCCTTGCCAGGTGTCCTGCCGAGCTGCAGTTGAGTTCCGAAATTCGTTTTCCGACTGCGAAAACCTTTTTACGACTTCGGATCTCAAAGTTCGGCACTTGGTCTATGCCAAGCATGAAACGCTCCATTGCTCTCTGTGCACCTCGAAGCCATTACACAGCCTCGCGTGAGCGTCCACGTCTCGGCACTGTAAATCATGCGGCCTTATAACCTCCAACCTCTGGATGGATTAGAGTAAAGATTTTATATTAAATAAATAGTAGGTACTATCATTGATAAACTACAGGTGAAACCTGGCATCTATGAGGGAAAAATAAAACGATTATATTGACCGTCGCCCACCCAAGTTATTTATTTATTTTAACTTCATGTACAATGGTGATACATAGGCGGACTTAATGCAGCAAGTTATCATCAACAAGTTAACCGCTTCTCGCCGCAGGCTCGCTTCCCGTACTTTTAATAGATTCATTGATAAAGTCTGCCGTTCCATAATCATGTTGATAGCCTTGCAGCACTTTATCTTTCTTAGAACTTTGACGCCAGTAGCTGACTAGATCGTACGCTTAACAAGTACCTATTGATGATATTATAGTTTTTGAATAAATCTATTTTAGTAGTTTGAAATATGAATTTCATACTAAGCAATAACTAAATTTGTTGGTCAAGATGAAGAAACCCAACCCTTAGGCATAGTCTAAATGTAAAAGTAAAAACCAATCATGATTTTGCTGAAGAGCTTATGCATGACTAGGTTGCATTGACGCAAAATAAAATATTTATATTTAGGTATGTATTCATTAGGTCGATGAATTTCATTTAATCAATATTTCATCAAAAATTGACAAACTTTTTAAGCAATATGAAGAAAACAATCTAAAAAGCGTAGGTATATAATTATAAAGATATTAAAACGTGACCAAAATAGACACAGTCAAGAAAATAAGAACGATAGTATTGCTATTTTTGAATTGAGTACGTGTGTATACCTACTCAAATCTAAATTAATCATTTTGCTCTTTCAATTTACTTTATTTTCTGAACGTTTACTAAGAAAATAAGGAGATCTAAAGAAATTAATTTCAGATGAGCTCTCACGATCTCAATTAATATAATGACTTATCTACATAATATCTGAAGCTACGCCACAGAATAAATATACCAACAGTATGGAAACTACCTAAAAACCCTCGAAACGGCACACTCACACAAACATACGCACCTACGAGACACACTACATCACCCTCCTTAAAAGAGAAAAAATAAAAAATAATCAAATACATTTTTTTTTTTTTTTTTTTTTTTTTACCTTATTCCTTAAATGGTTTTGTACGGTTTTTATGTACCGTTTCTACATTACTATTTTTAATTATCTTAACATTAGGTCCTACTTCTTCAATTACAACATACGGTCCATTATACAATCTGTCCATTTTATTAGTATCTTCATTCCTTACTAAAATTAAATCATCTTTCTTATAACTAATAGGGTTTTTATTTCTATCATAAATTTCCTTTCTTTTCACCTTACTATCTATTAACCTTTTTCTAGCATCCTTATGTGCTAACTGTAGTCTATATTTTAATTCTAACGCATAATTTTCTGCATTATACAATGGCTCTAAATCATCTCTTAACCTAGTTGGAATATTACATGGCTTACCGAATACGAGTTCATACGGTGTGTAGTTAGTTGAAGTGTGTATTGTAGTATTAAAACAAAAACACCAAAAGGGAAGCCAATGGCTCCAAGTGTCTGAATTTTCGTCACATTGGATACGTAAAAAGTTACGTAAATTTTTATGTGTATTTTCTAATGCACCTATGCTTTGGTGGTGGTAAGCAGTGGAGTTTATTTTATCTATTTCTAATAACTTACAAACTTCCGTCATGGTAGAAGACATGAACTCCGTACCACGATCAGTTGCGATTACTCTCGGTACGCCATACCTTAAAATAAAATTACTTACTAAAGACCTCGCTACGATAGCTGATTCCTTTGTTGGTATTGGGTAAGCTTCCACATATTTTGAAAGCTCGCACTGAAGGGTTAATATGTATTGGTTACCTTCATCATCTCTGTCTAGAGGTCCCACAAGATCTAGAAAGATCTTTTCAAATGCTGAATTCGCCGTGGTTGTTATCACCATAGGCTCCTTGTAACTGGGTGAGTGTTTCATCACCTGACACTTAGTACACTTACTTACGTAATTTCTGACGTCACTTTCTAGTCCTGGCCAGTAGTACTTACTTTTAATATTGTTCACCATTCGTCGAACGCCGGCGTGTCCGCTCGAAGGCAATAAATGATAATCATTTAGTATGACTGTTATTTCGTCTCTATCGAGAATTCTCCTTACATTTCGTAAAATATGAATACGAGGTGGTCCGGACCACTCATTTCTACTATCTATTTCTTCACATAATTCTTTAATAAACATATCGTTATTCTTTTCTTTAATTATACAAACTTCTTTTACATTTATTTTCTTACAAAACTCACTTAATATATTCACAAATACGTCTCGCGTGAATTGTGACATATAATTAAGATTAATGTAAATAATTAATTGCTTTTCTATGTAAGCTAAACATTTCTCTTCTTTACTTATTAGTTTTTTCTCTCGAAGTCTATCTAACTCTTTACCTTCTATAAATTTTATTTCCACTGAGTCAATTGGCTTTTTTAATAGCTCCACGATTTTTGGTTGATCAGGCCTCAAATCGATGGGTTTACTAGAAAAATCCAGTGAACTTCCTTCCTCTTTTAATTCTTTTAATCTACTTTCCTCTTGTATTTTCTTACTCTGTGCTCGTGTTGTCACTAATATATTTTCATTAATTCGCTTCAAATCGTCCGAAGTTAAAGTTATTCTACTCAGTGCGTCTGCTATTACGTTATCTTTTCCTTTTATATAAACAATCTTATAGTCATATTCTTCTAGCTGTTACCTGAACTTCACTAATCTACTTGAGGGGTATTTTATACTAAATAAATATATCAATGGCTTGTGGTCTGTCATGATTGTAAATTTTCTTCCAAATAAATATGGTCTAAAATACTTCACGCTCCATACTACTGATAATAACTCTTTTTGGATTGTTGGATAGTTTAGTTCTGCTTTGTTTAATGGTCTGCTCGCATATGCGATTGGTCTTAAGTCTTTATTGCATAAAACTGATCCTATAGATATACCTGATGCATCTGTTTGAAGTATAAATTCGTTTTCTGTTGAAAAATCTGGGTACTGTAAAATAGGTGGAGTCGTAAGTGCTCCTTTCAAGATATCAAAAGAAGTTTCACAATTTTCTGTCCATTCAAATTTAATGTTTTTCCTACAAAGTTTATTTAATGGAATAGTAATATCTGCAAAATGTGGGATAAACTTACGATAATAATTACACATAGCAACGAATCGTCGTACATCGTCTGAATTTTGTGGTTTTGTATAGTTTTGTATTGCCTTTACCTTCTCTGGATCTGGCAAAACACCTTTAGCAGTTACAATATGACCTAGGTATAATAGTTCCTTTTTACAAAAATTACATTTGTTTGGATTTATTTTTAGATTGACTTTCCTTAATCTTTCGAGTACTTTTATCAAATTTTGATTATGTATTTCTAGGTTTCTACCAATGATTATTAAATCATCCATATATGTTATGCATTTTTCAAAATTTAGTCCCGACATAGCAATTGACATGATACGCGAGAATGCACCTGGGCTTATTTTCAATCCCATCGGTAAGCGCGTCATCTGATACTGCCCAGAGCTTGTAGTGAAAGCTGTTACGTTCCTGCTATTTAATTCAAGGTCAACTTGATAATAACTTTGTGATAAATCTAAATGGCTGAAATAAGTGCAACCGGAAAGAGAGTCTAGTATTTCTGTAATGTTTGGAAGTGGGAACTTATCATCTTGTATTTTCTCATTTATTTTTCTATAATCGACAACTAATCTCCATTTCTTATTATTATTGTCGCTTTTCTTTGGAACGAGTAGTATAGGACTGTTCCATTCACTATTAGTTGGTTCTATTATTTCATCATCCAACATCTGCTTAATTTGTTTATCAATTTCCGATTTCGTAGACTGTGGTAGTCTGTATGGTTTCGTATAGATGGGCGTAGCACCTAGCTTTAAGTTAATTGATTGGTTCATTATACTAGTAGTACTCAGCTTATCACCTTCTAATTGGAAAACGTCTGCGTACTTGGCACAAATCTGTTCAATTGTTTTTTGTTCGTCTGGATGTAAATAATTCAGATTTAAAGTAGATAAAAGTCTTTTTGCGCGCTTTGCATCCATTTCTGTGCTGCTATATTGACAAATAATGTAATCTGTCAATTTTTCTAATTCGGGTTTAAAATATGGTAAACTAATATCTTCTTCAGATGTGTTTAAAATTTTAATAGGAATCTTCCCATTACTTGGTTGTACTATACTTCCTGCCAAAAATATGTTTTCCGATAATTGTTTTGGAATAACTACGTAATCATTTTGTGAATTTGACTGAACTGTTACAAAGTGAATTGATTCACTTCTACGTGGTAAATACAGATTTCTATAAGATCTACTATTCTGATACATTTGTATTAAAAACTCTTTGTCATTACTTTGTAATTTTAAAACATTGTTTAATAAATCAATGTTTGCATTATACATTCTAAGAAAGTCTAGACCAATAATTCCATCCGCCTGACATGGCATGTTATTTAATACATGGAACTTAAATGTAAACATCGCCGATTCTCGGTAAGTTGAATATGACTGTGTTTGTGAGCTGAACAATTGCAATGTCAAGTTAGCGATTTCAGTGGAACTAATATTACCACCAATGCCTTTGATTATTGTATCATTACTTTGTAATGTTATATAATGTGGTATTTTATTTTTAGCTATGACTGATAATGTTGCCCCTGTATCTACCAAAAATGAACATAACTTATTACCTATTTTAAATTTAACGCAGTCTAGTCCCTGGCATGTTAAAAATTTATGCTCGAAAAAACGTATTTTGGCTACCCGACTCACGGTTTTCTGTCGCAATTTCTTGCTGCTGTTGGTTTGCTCGTTGGTCAGCAACATATGCAGCTTGTTGTTGGTTGTCTCGACCATAAAATTGTCGATTTTGACCTCTAAAATCTCGTCCACGTCCGTAACTTGCCTGTGATTGAAATCTTGGGGTATTATTTCCTCGTCCTCGATTGTAGTAATTATTACTTCGTCCTCTGTAGTTTGAAGTATTGGCACGTCCACGATAGGAATAATTATTATTACCTTGATTGTAGTTACTTCGATTGTAGAACCCACGGGCACGATTATTTTGCCATCTTCCTCTGCCCCTTGGCTTACCTCTTAAATGCATTACCGCTTGCTGGGCCGACTGGTCTGGCTCCTCATCCTGTGCTGCACGAATGGCGTCCTTCAGCTGTTGGTAATCGCGAGCCGCGATGATTGTACTGAGTCTTCTATTGCGAAGGCCATCTGAAAACCGTTTTATTGCATATTTTTCATTTATCGGTTGTAAAACGTCACTCGTTGCTTCGTTATCGTTAGATTGAGAAATAGTTAAATTAATAAAAAGCTCTTCTAACTTATTACCAAACTCTGCTATACTCAAGTCATTCTGTGATAATTTATTCATTTGCATGAGTATAGAATTTGCTGACTTTTTTGTTAAAAGAAATGATTTTATATCTGTTATTAAATTATTCATACTAGAATAATCTGTTTTTAATTTTAATTTCGCTAGTTTTGTTAGTCGAGTTTTAAGCACAAAAGTAATTAGTAGTTTCTTATCTACCGCTGAAGTTAAACAAGAATCATACATTTCCATACCTTGTATAATTTTTTCCGTGGTCTCCTCGTTACCATCCATCACAGGAATAAGTGAATTTGCCGTTTTTAAATCGAAACTTGCCATGTTGTCTGATGATTTAGACTCACTGTAACTTAATATTTTTATATAAGTTTCTTCTATAGATTTACACAGATTATCAATCAATAACCCTGAATATTCAGTAGTTAAGTGTTTTAGTTCTAATTCCTTAACACATATTTTATAAGAGTTATATATTTCTTTTGCTTTTCTTATTTTGCTTAGACCTAATTCTCGCAATCTTTTCTCTGGACCTAATTTCCTTAGGCTTACTCTGATATAATCTAACTTTGAGTATATATTATTAAACTGTATTTCCATAAATCACAATCTTATTACTAAAATCATTTAAAATTAATCACTTACAGTCTTATTACAAAAAACTCAATAAACCTTGGTTTAAACCTGGCCTATCAAGTCCAGGCTTATCTGCAAAACCATGGTCTAAATTTTTCCGTATTACAAAACTTAAAAAAACCCTGGTCTTCTTAGTACCGTCATTTGAACCATTGTCAATATATCAACCACAGATTAAAACAAATATCATTCGTTCAACATAATATCATTCAATTGCAACGTTCCGTATGCCCAGAAAAGAAAACTTTTTGATAATACGTTAAGGATTAAATGATGTTTAGGAGTGTTAAAATATTGACAAATTTGTTATTTTGCATGTATATTAACATTAGTTATTTTATCGATTGCAGTTTTGTTTAGGTTTAAGCACATTACTTGAATTTGTTTTAATTGCTAATAATACATCTACGTACGTGTAACGAAACGTAACATTCTCGCGCGTTACATGAAACAATAACAAACAATAAACAAAACCATCGCTCGTTGAACAAAGTTCATTTACATTAGGCTTTGGATTTTTAAGTTCTCCAAGTCTCTATTATAACAATTGCCTCTTTGTTAATAATGTGTTAATATAATAAGTGTTGTGATGGACCAACAAAAAAAACATCTGAGAATTGGAGTACCGAGGAAAAAGTAATATCCTCAATATCAATTAAATCCACCATGTTAATATCCATTTTCGGGTAAAAACAACACAACACAATGAAAAAGATTCTATAACCTAAAAGAAAAACTTTGACAGATACGACTTAGACCACCGTTAAACTAGGGGCCGCCGAGGTTTAGCGTTAGACCATGATATGGTCCATGGTTTATCGCTAAACCATTATTTGTAATAACATTTTTATTTAAACCGTGGTTTATAGAGATTTAAACCAGGGTTTTTAGTTAAACCGCTTTTTGTAATAAGACTGTTAAAGTTCTTAAAATGTTCACATTTTCGTAGACACAACGCAGTTATTTTAGGGTTATCTTAGTTTTTTGTTACACTTTTCACACTAAATGAACTTTATTATTTATTCATTTTTCACTTTTGCACTTTTGCTTATTCACTCGCATTGGCATTGGCACTCTTTCACTCCGTTGAATAATCTTTCTAAACTTCCTCCTCAGCTGGGCGGCCTCGTCCTTGGACCGACATTCGTTCTTGCATTCGCTTGATAAAATCCGCCTGCATGCCGTTTTGTATCCCTGTACGTACCCACTCACTGTGGCATCTTCTGTATTGGGCGTATAGCACGTACAAGACAGCTCCAGCACAAACAGCAACCATTACCCCCAGTAGGATATTGCTCGTTCTAAAGTGTGAAGAGACATCAGCACCTCCATTATTTTCACTGCCGTGTTGTGTAATGATGGTTTCCTTGTTTTCACATAAACACTTACTGCACTCTTTTCCCATTATTTTTAATTTAAAATGTCTGAACAAGCCGAGTATTTTTAACTGAACTGTTGTGTATTTTTCTTATAATGCAATGCAATGCACGGTGGCCGGTGGCCGACGCGACGCGGTCACACGGTTAAAAACGCTGACACCGTCACATTGTTTCGTCGCGACGTAATCCAACACCGTGCCCCTGGCAGGGTCGCCATGTAGAGGGACGAGGTTTATATTGAATTAAAAGGCGTCTGTTCTGTACGACGTATATTTAGAGACTCCCCACTTAAACTGAACATGTGTAACAAACAACTTAGTCTAGGTACTTAATGTTACACACTACAGTATATTTTTACTGTGGCTACGGCTAAGATTTACCTACATTTAGAAACATAATTAATATTGTACGTAAATGGTACCTACATGTGCGGCTTATGGAATGTGATGAGTTAAGAGGAAGACATTAGATAGATACTCAAAAATTATTTGTTTGTATAATAAAAAAGTTTTGGCTAAATAAATTTTAAATATGGCACCCTTCCCTAAAAAAAAGAAAGTGTTACAATGTTTTTTTCCTTTTCATAACAATATGGGTATCAAATGAAAGCTACTAAATAGACTATTCCTAAAATATATATATCGTAACACTTTTATGTAACTATTTCGCCACAAATTGAAGACAAGCGTACTTAGATAGATAAAATAAATAATCTTTAACTTCACAAATTATTTGGAAAACTCGTTCATTAATACAACTAAAAAATCTGATATGAACAAATGATTATAAAAACAAAAAACCCGACTGCTAAAAAATAATTAACTCAAAAGATAAAAGAAGACCTATCCATAGATAGCCCAATACGTATGGGACGTATGGGGTATCTATAAATAGGTCTTCAAAAATGATATTGAGGTTTCTAATAATTTTTTTTTCTAAACTGAATAGTTTGCGCGAGAGGCACTTCCAAAGTGCTAAAATGTGTCAACCCCCCCCCCCCTGTAACTTCTAAAATAAGAGAATGATAAAACTAAAAAAAAATATGTGATTTAAAACTTCCACCGAAAATTGGTTTGAGCGAGATTGGTGGATTGGTTTGGTTTTTTTTAATACGTCATAAATCTTAAACCGCAATTTACCAAGTACGGAACCCTTCGTGCGCGAGTCCGACTCGCATTTGGCCGGTTTTTTTTTATAATAATTTGTTTTCCGGTGCCTACCTTCCGGCTTCACAACCAGATCAGTTCGATGGTACCATTTTCATTAAAACCATTTATTTAAATTTGCTTCATCACAACTGTTCGAGATATCTTATACCCGTGACATACTTAGCGTGAGAGTTCCAGTGGCCAGAGGGGCAGTGAAAAATACTTTCTTCTCCCGATGTCGGTGTCGAAAAACGGAAAACAATAAGTACCAAAGACACCGACTTCGGCAAAGAAACTTATTTTTCGCTTTGTAGTCTTTTTAAATTATCTGTATTACTATGATGAACAATGACGAATCTTAATGGCAGAATAAATAGACTTAGAAAAACTAGACTAACTAGATTTTTGAGTAAGAAAATCTACATATATGTCTCTTATATTGCAAAAAAATGCAAGCCTAGTGTCAACGCGCGTCTATTTCTTTTGTATATAGTCAGACAGTGTTCGTGCTTCAGTACATAACACGGCCTTAAGTAAGGTTTCAATAAGACACAAGGTCAATAAATCCGGCGTGAAATTAAGGGATTTGGAGCACACTACATTTGTAAATAATGACTTTCCGTAATATACCGAAATTACGAGGATTTTCACATGGATATAGGTCACGACTCTTTCTTGAAATACGGGATCCTACAAAAAAATTATGAGCCCCTGGAGACACAAAAAAGGCTTCAACAATAGTATTTAGGACCATTAATATACATTCTGTCTGTGTCTGAGACGTGGTCGCTCAGAATGGGCCTCATCAGAAAGCTTACAGTCATCCAAAGGGCAATGGAGAGGGCTATGCTCGGAGTTTCCTTGCGTGATCGAATCGGAAATGTAGAGATCCGCAAGAGAACCAGGGATACCGACATAGCCGGAAGAATTGCAAACTTAATTGGCAGAGGGCAGGGCACATTGCTCGCAGAACGGATGGCCGATGGGGCAGAAAAGTTCATATTCGTTTAGGATATGAAGTTTCAGAATTCCGTTTTTGCGTGGTTGTGGGTTGAAAAAAGACAAACTGAGCCTTGAAAATGGACACGTAAAGCTACAAATTTATAAAGGTTTTGGGCTTTTCAGCGAATAAATATTATGTGTTCTAATTTAGGTAGCAGTGGTGGCCCATTAGTAATGGCCCCACTACTACTACCCCCTACTTTGTGTAAATTATGTCATCACCACTGCTATCAAAACGGTGAAGTAAAACGTCGTTAGGAAACTAGCTTGTCCTGATAATTCGAAGGCATGTGTCTGGGCCCGCGTGGCGGATTGCGGCTCTTTCTCTCTCAGAGAGAGGAGGCCGGTGTCCCAGTAGTGGGAACATTATAGGCGGATTACAATCATGTTTATTTATGTAACCAACAAGGACTAGTTGGTTGTCGGTATCCATTAACGCTACTGCCGGTGTTTCTAAGTAAATGCTCAAGTAGTTACTAAAATATTCGCGAGTCGACTTACACGAGCTCACGGGTTTGTAGTTAGTCTTTATTCGTCTCTTGCGGTTTAAACTGTGTCTCGTTGATAAACTGCGTACATGAACACAAAGTGTATCAAGTCCTTATCACTGTGTACCGTACAACTTGCTAGAGTCAATTGAGAAGTTTGCGATCCGTAGTAACTTGTTAACTACGGACTATAATGTAGTGGTGAACCAGTGTGTAGGGCTTATTATGATATTAACATTTCACAACATTGCTCGTTTGGGTTATAAGTAGAAGGGTGTTAGGTTATATGAGGGACATACTTAAAGGGAGTATAGTCCTCCTGTCCGATTTCGGACATTGCGGTCATTCTGAGTGCAGACGTTTGAGGTATGTGGGCCCTAACAGAATATCAGCGCAGCGTTATTTCTTTTTGGGATATCGCTGCACATGCTAAGATAGGAACCTTTTTGGTCTCGCACGGGGTTTTTATTTTTTAATTAATTTAGTTTCTTTTATATTTTGTACCATGAATTTTGATTTTTTTTTTTATTTGCTTTTATTGTGAATGTGAAGACTATGGGGATCATTATTTTGTTTTTAATTTTAATTTGTCTTAGTTTTTAATCATGGTCTGGCAGTTTGAGTAGTTTATGCGGCCTACCCGAATGTCCTTTCTTTGGTATTGTTCGTCAAATCGTTGAGCTCCTTAAATTCTGAGTTGAGCTGCTCGGTTATTGACAAATGCGTGCACTGACTGGACAGGTCCACTCAATCTGGCTGGTTCTTTCCTCAAAAGACCATTTCAGACATCAGTCTGCATGGTCTTCACATGATCTAACCAAGATTTTGTCAGGACTTTAAAAGAGACTGTGACCTCTGAGTCTGTGTCGGCCTTTCTTCTCAGAGTAGTCAGATAAAAAACGCCGACCTCATCTAGTTTTAAAAAAAATATGTTAGACATGTAAAAGTGTTTGTACAAACCAACTTACAGAAATAAAATCATTTATCATTATCATTTATTATTGTTTAATTTTATGCATATTTGTCGTGTCTCCTGTGCGGGTCACAAATAAATATTTTTCTTTCTTTCTATATTACAAATGTGCCCGCAAACACACATGTACCAGGCGGGATCAAAAAGTAGTGAGAATGAGATAGAATATAGTGACTATTGATAACATAATAATTTATTTTTCTACATAGTTTCCAAGTCTCTCTACACACCGAGTCCGGCGCTTTTCCTAGGCTTCAATCCCTTTCAGAAAAAAAGTTTTGTCTTGATCCTGCAAAAAGCGCTCCATGGCATCCATCACCTCGTCATCGTCTTCGTACCTGTTTCCCCTTAAGTATTTTTTCAATTTGGGGAACAGATAAAAACCGCTAGCCGCCAGATTTGGTGAATAAGAGGGGTGGGCAACAATTCGTAGCCAGCTTGCTAAATGTCAGCCATCGCAACTGCCGACCTGTGCGCGAATGCGTTGTCGTGATGAAACAGCACGCCCCTTCGAAGTTTCCCTCTCCTTTTCTCTTTTATGGTATTCCTCTACTTGGGAATTAAAGTTGCATAATATTGGACTGTAATAGTGGTTCCACGCTCCAGGTAATCAATCAACAATATCCCTTCTGAGTCCCAAAATATTGAGGCCATAAACTTGCCAGCCGATGCCACGACACGAAACTTGTTCGGGGTCGGTGATGAGGGCCGTTTCTATTGCGAAGATTGCTGTTTTGTCTCGGGATCAAAATTATGGACCCATGTTTCGTCCATTGTTACGAAACGAGACAAAACAGTTTTCAGAATCTTCTTGAAACTTGTCCAACAATATCTTCGAAATGTCAAGTCGATTTTGTTACTGACTGTCAGTTATTATTCTCGGCACCCATCTTGCGGAGACTTTTCTCGTAATCAAAGATTGTTTCAATATGGATCGAATACTTCCATTTGAAATGCCCGTTTCTTAAATTAAGTATCGGATGGTAACTCTTCGATCGCTCAATACAATTTTCTCGACTTTCGCAATATTTTCTTGGGTGACTGAAGTCGATGGACGGCCGCAACGATGTTCGTCTTCCGTGCTCGTTCTCCCTACTCAAAATTGAGAAGCCCACCTTGCGACAGATGAATACGGCGGAGCAGACTCTCCTAATGTTGCTTCCAAATCGCAATGAATCTCTTGCGTCGTTAACATTCCTTTTTAAAAACGCTTAAAAATAACTTCAACTGCTTAATCTGCTGGAGGAAAGGCATCCTTGGGGTGATCAGTGTGCCCAGTACACAGGCACTTGGCGACTCGTCCCCTGGATACTTGACGTCGCTCGAGAAAACGATGACGTCGACACTTTCACCCTCGACATCTAATTTTGTTAGTATTCTATTTTTTATATTGTTTTTTTTATAATAGCTTTTGATTCTTTTTATACATTTTTGATTTCGTGTGTCTCTTCTTTGACATTTTTATACCAGTTGGTGTTTTTATATTAAGTAAATTATATTATTTTGCATAAGAAATGTTTAATTTACCTGCCACCAGCCAGTGTGCAGTACGCCAACGCCAAATAGTAAACTTGGCAGTATGATATTTACTTATTCAGAGATTGTGGTGTTGCTCGTGGGTGAAGAATTAGGTGGATTGTATACTTTATGCGAATGGTTTTAATGCCATTCTATTCGACATACAAATTGTCCTTGACAAACTATATAGATTTGGCTAGAGAGGTGTTGAATATCCCCGTGGAGTCCGTGGAAGCGAGTCCTTCGCCGAGCCGCCACCGTGCTGCGCACTCACACCAATGCCGTGTGGGTCACGCAGATGTATTTGCAGTGTAAACAGCGCTCTCCGGCCACCCGAAATTTTGAGTACAATTTGCAACACAAAGAAATCTTTACATACTTACCAATTTAATTATCTACTCATAATACAAAATTGAATCCCGATACGTTAATTTAACAAACAACCAAATTAACAGAAAGCAATACTGCTTTGTAGTAAACTTGAAAAGGTAATACTACAAGATTTTATATAAATTCAAATTCAATAGGTATTACCCATTCAAACCTGAAAAGAGAGCTATCGAACCTTGTTCATGTATGAAGATATCAAGTAGACGTGTTTTACACTTACCCGGAGTACTGAACTCTCGTCTCGACTTTAGTCACGACCTTACTACGTGCCTACAGCTGATAAAATCATAATACTTCGCTACCAGACTATGTCGTAGGTTGATAAAAAAAAACGCTATACAAAACTTAGCGGGACTTTATTTTATCAAATACCTAATAATTATTTACTTAGATTAAAACAAAATAGTTACAATGTTCAAAACAAGAGTATCGCAAAGTGCGCACACAATGTGATTTCAAATTCATATAAAATTGTAAACGAAATTCAAATTAATCTTGTATTTACATAACATTTCGCAAAGATAACAATTAATAATTAAATTGTTTACAAACTCAGGTTAGTACATATAAAAGTGTTTACGTGTAAGTTGAACAAAGTCTAGGTATTCATCAAGTTCGTCAAGATAACTATTGTTATGGGTACCCTCACTTCAGGGGGTCCAATTAGTAACCATCAATCACTCTTTTTATAAGAGAGTATTCATAAAATATACTCCCTCTTAATACTCGATAACATATCGTTCGATAAATGCAATGTGATGATATGGGTTGGCTCTCAATATTACAATCATTATAATCGGTAAGCGATCTTTCAGTTGTAATCTTGAAACATTAATCGTTTTAATAACTTTCCAGTTGGTCCAGTCTGTAAAATTCTCATCGTGAAAATTTGTCATTCCACTTAATGCTACGGATTAACAAATCACTTCCTAACTCGCTTCACGGTAACTTTTACAGTGAGAGCACTACTTAAACTGTATTGATATATAACTTTACTAAAATTTTCACAGTGAGATGTTCACAGAATATCACAAAATGGCAACAAGACTAACTTTTTATAAAATCCTCCACGGACATCAACGGCTGACTGATCAATGTTTTCAGAACGGCTACACTTAATAAGATCATGCACAAGGTATGAAAAATAAAAATTAAAATCTTCTATTTTCCTCCGTAATATTTGTATAAACTCGGACCCGTTGTTTACATGTATCAATGTGGAATTAATAACATGCCTAATGAATATCCTTTTGTATATTTTTTTCAATCTGCCTTCACATTTTATTAAAACATATTTCGGGTTATTACAGAACAAACGCCGCCCGTCAGAAAACGGATTAAATATTTGAGAGACTCTTATACATTTTATGAATGGATTTCGCCAGATTTCACACATTTTTTATACATCAGTTAATACTTAATACATAAGTAGGGATAAAGAAAGGTTCTTTTACGTCGTCCGGATTAGTTCTGGTTGAATTATCTGGCGGTTGAAGTAATGTTACGTTATCATGTGAATAGTCCCCAAAAATCGGTTCTTGTGAAACAGGCCCTAAGCCTTATGTAGGGCATATCAATGAAAAATAGGCAGAATAACACGATCGACGCATATCACAAATAGGTCGAACTACCACTAGTATATAGGCAACCTGGAGGTGAAAGGCTTCGTCACACCTTTTGTGGTTTCAATCAAAATACTTGTTGCTCATGACGTCACGCATCCACGTCACGTAGCCCGCGGTACGAGTGTAGATTCCGTACTTACCACGCTTGCCACAACCATCGCCGAAACTCGTGATCCCCTGTCAATATAAAATTTAACACTTTAATTGACATGATTTAAATTCTCTAGTTAAGCTTTGAGCTGTTTCAATGTAAGATAATGATCAGTTTTTGTTTGAAAAAAAATCGTGTCGAATATAGCTTTTTTAATTTGTAAAGCACAGATGAAGATTTTATTTCCATTTAGTGTTCAGTGTAGGGAAAATATGAGCTTTTATAAGCCACAGTGTATAAAAAGAACATCCCTGCCCACAATAAAGTACCTATCTGTGTAACATACAGCGTTTTCAAATAGAAAATCAGTACGGGGGCGCTAGTGCAAAGCCAATTTACTATGAAAACTATGTTGCAAAGACTTCGATCATCCAGCGGACTGCCGCCGCCTTCACTACTTCATTCAAGACTTCGATATACAACTTCAATACAATATATTCTGACTGCATATAAAAAGGAACGTGCCCATCTGTTCCCCTAGACGCTAACATCAATCTAAAGCAGTCTGTAGAATGATATGTCATGTTGTCACAGGCGTGGCTTGGGATTCCAACTAGACCTAGCAGTTAACATGCACATATAAATCAAGTCTATTTCGTGGTCTCTCCGGAATTTAACAGGTGGTAATCAGAAGGTTCACATTCATAGGGTAGCTATATATATATATATATAAAAGTATGATTCCCAGGTATACTCAAGGAACTATTCTTACATATTCATCAGTGACTAAGCACTTGCTTAAAACACTTAACATCTCATTGACATCATTTAATTAATTGGCAAAAAACAAAATTGTGTGGAAAAGTTAGTCGGAGGCCTTTGCCATGAAGCTGGTAAACAGGATATTTAGATAAGATTAAAATGAAGCAAGTAGTACCTACCTACATAAACTACTACTTATTACTTATGGAGGTCCAAAAGTTCGCGGAATATTTTCCTTAAAATACATCTTCTTTTCCCCCTCGATAGGTCACGAGGAAGTTGTCTGACATTTTTCTAAAATCAATTTTAGCTTAATACTTTATATAGTTTTATAATCTTACCACCGAAAATTTGTTTTTCTCTAGTCCCTACACGGCAGTGGTGGTAATATTTGTACAACACTTTTTTTGAAGTATACCTGATGCTGGGACCACGCGCCTAAATCCCGATTAATCGTGCACCTACATACGTCCCCAGCATAACCAGCCATGTGACGAGTTCACGCTTGCAATGGTATATTGTGCCATTGTTTGGCAATTTTTGATATATCTACCTACTTATAAGAAAGTACGAGGGTATAAAAGCTTTTAAGGGTTTCAGTGTCCTAAAACGGACTATTAAACTTAAGGTACAAACAAAGTTCCCATTGGGATGTTGGTAACGTCCACCATCTTTTTATAACTTTAGAAGGTATGCACGTTTTCGGAATCAATCTTGTACGTAGATTTAATAAAATTCGTGTGGATGACACCGTAAAATTAAATCTTAGAATGAAAGGGAAAATTCGACGCTGTTTTCCCTTTTCAGCGTTAATTGATTTTACCCACACGGATTAAAAGTACCTAAAGCTTGTTAAAATGTTTCCACGAAGGTAATGCAACCTATGAAGCGTTAGATAACACCCCGTCTAATACCAGTTAGATAATGGATAGGTAGTGTTAAGTATGTTAAGGGATACGAGGAAAACCACAGACTGCTCAAAGCACATTAGCACACTGTTTATTGCAAAGAAAGAGTGGGATCACAGCCCATATATACATATGCGCATACGCATATATACAGTCGAACATCCTGATGGGTCGATGTGATTCAATTTATATTACACCGCCAAGCGATTTTTAGAAATTGCAAGTACGTTCAAGGACGCAAAGCGATACAATTCGACTTACGATAGCGCGATTTCGTCTCTCGACGCAACTTAAATTGCATCGCGCTATCAGTAAACTAAAACTTAAACTATTGGACTTGCTGGACCCATAGGCGTTGCGATACGTTTCGCGATGGCGTGCGATACAGTTGGCTTCTTCTAGCAATGTCATCTTGCTTCACGTCACGGTATGAGTTGACCCTGCAGGCTCACTTCTTCTTGACACGCAAGCGACGAGTATAAAACCTTCTTTGTGCGGGTTCCCAGTGTCACGGCGTCAGTGTTGCCGGAGCCGCTCTGCACGGAAATAAATCTAAGTACATAATTACAAAATCGAAATCTCTGTTTTAATTTTCATAGAAAATACAAACTCGCAAAATTACCGTTGTTTTTCAAATGAATCTCAAAGTCCTTTTTACAGTAGACAAAAACAGTCCAGGTGAATATGAAAATATAAATTATATATATAAAACGTGCTCGCAATTGCAAATTACAAAGGACATTACCCTCGTTACGTTTACGGCTCTGAGCCATTGAATTCGGCATCCTCAAAAAAAATATCCCTCTCTAATGTTCGATAAGCTTCTTGCTTTCTCGTCAAATTGTGAAATGTCACGTTCGTTTTATTGTGATTGAAGGGAAGCTTTTAAAAGGTAGGGGTTTTATGTAAAATCCCCAGTGTGCTGTAGGACGGGGACATTCGTTATTGACACGATAATCGTGGTCATAAATCATGCCAATAAGCCTGCCCAATCATTGTTTATTTATCATAAAAACACCTACGGACAAGAATATTTTTCAGAAAAATTTAAACCTCACTGAAGCTATTTATTTGACCATTAACATTATTCAAAAGAACATTTTTCATGATAAGGCCGCCTAATCTGTCTTATGGAGTCAGCAGAAATATTTAATTGAATAACAGTCACCTTTCTGCTTGCATCATTTTGCTAAACGATCAATAATATCGAAGACGAAAGGGAAATATATATTTTCTAAGCTTGAAAATTATGTTATTAATCAAACAGAAACGGAAAATCGAATATAAAAATTCAACTAAAAAGGAGCTATTCATTCAGTGTATTCAGGAAGTGGTCACCCGTAGCCACCCGTTTAGCATTGTAGAACGTTTTCTATAGAAGCGCACGTTTCTATTTATTAATACGGAAACAAGGCTGGGCTCTCACGCAGGGTTGCCCGTTTCATCGTAAATATTCCTTAATAAATACCTTAAAATAAATACCTACCCACTTTCTTATTATTTGGAAAAAGCCTACGAAACAGTGAGCTCTGTTTTTGTAGCCTATAAACTCATACGCATTAAACGTTTTGGAAATACTTTCATTAAGGATACTGCTAAGATGTGGAATGCCCTGCTGGAATCTGTTTCCCAATAGCTACAACCTAGGAAGAACCCCTATGAACCCCTAGAAAGCTAACCCCTAGTAATGGGGCGTCTGGGCTCTAGATTATTTGGAAATAATCTAATTGACATCTGCAATGTAGCCTGACGTCACTAATTGTTAGCAAAACATCTCCGTTTTGCACACTCATCGTCATCATCATTATCCTCATCCTTTGACTACTACGCAGCATGTCTCCTTCTTCCAAAACAGCACTTGCTGCCATCTCTGTGTTACCCCATGTCAAAGCATATCATCTTTTATGCAATCAATCATCCTATTTCCTCTTGGCCTATCAAGTTGAAGCTTTGTATGTTATTGCCAAGATTGCCATTGCACAAATTGCAAACTCTAAAAGGTCAACTATCATTGAGAGAAAGTTATACGTATTCACGAAATCGTTATGTCGTCTGCAAGATTTTATTAAGGGCTTTATTAGTAGAAAAATTAAATTCTGAGAAAACGAGACTCGGCCTTTCAGACCACCATTAAAACTACGACTAGATTTTTTTATTCCAACTAACTGGAACACAAAAAGGGATAATCAGACACCTTTGACTCAAACGGAGTGGGCGTACTATTCGCTCATGCTATAATTTTTGCGGCGTTGAATATAAAGCTAAACGACTTGTTCAAATAATTGTAGGTGCAAAGTCTTTCATTTTTATCTAAACGTTTTTGAAATTCATTTTTATCTGTGCACGACTACTTATTATTTTCTAAAGTTTTATTCTTAAATTTTTGTATTCTAAAAGCACGCACAAAAAACATTTCATTCTATTAAGAAATTTGCTCTCAGTTACTTGTTGACAATCTTAGTGTTCGATGCGGGTCTTTGAAATGGAAGCCTCTTGAAATCTGCAGAAAATAATGTTTGTATTGAAACTAACCTACTTGGGTGAATTTCACAAGGCTTAAATCTATTTTATATTATCCTGCAATTTACCTGTTTTCGTAACTTTTATGAAGGTTGGGGATCACGGCTTGAGGACAAGTATCTTGATCAGCAGTTTGAGAAGACCATATTATTCATCAAAAGTATCAAAGGGTTTAATAAGAAGAGCGACCACGTCTCAGAGCCATAGGGCATAACTGGCAACACACACTGGTCATAGACTTTCGTCTTGAGACACTGTGGTAAGTTGGACGTGAAGATACCGCGTAACTTCCCGAACGCTGCCCAGCCGAATCTGATTCGACGGTTGACCTCTTTCTCGAAGTTGGCCCTACCCTACTGGATCGTTTGTCCCAGGTAGACATAGTAGCCCACAACTTCGAGTGTAGAGTCTCTAACCTTGATGGAGTGGGTGTAACATGGGCATTCAACATCACCTTGGTTTTGTCCATGTTCATCCTAAGACCCACTCTTTCAGAAGCTCTACTGAGGTCATCGAGCATTGTACAGAGGTCCTCCATAGTCACAGCCATGACCACTATATCGTTGGCAAACCGAAGGTGAGTGATGTACTCGCCATTGACGTTGATGCCTACTCCTCTCCAGTCCAGAACCTTGAAGACATCCTCCAGTGCAGCGGTGAACAGTTTCGGAGGTATGACGTCTCCCTATCTCACACCTCGCTGCAGAAGGACAGGTGCCGAGGTATGTTCCTGAAGTCGAACTGACATGGTGGCGTTTTTATACAAACACCTCAACACCTCGATGTACCGGTAGTCGATTTGGCCCGTTGGAGAGACTGCAGCACAGCCCAAGTCTCGATCGAATTAAAGGCTTTTTCGTTGTCCACAAACGCTAAGCAGAGAGGCAGGTTGTACTCAAGAGAATAAAGATAGATAAACCAGAGGTAAACCTAAGAGTTTGCAGATCACAGACAACAAACATACTGGCTGTCTAATATCGGTCTGGAACACTCCCAAAAAATCCTCGGCTCTACGTTCAAAGCACAGGAATGCATTTGGAATATGAGCAGGGGGCAAATCCGCTACCTGCTTGGAGCCTTTACTGGCTACATAGAAACCAACGACATGCTCAAGAATATGGGTCTAACTGCGACACCAACGTGCACGTTGTGCGGGGAACATACGGAACGCATGGAGCACCTTCTGTGCACATGCGATGTACTGGCTAGTAAGCAAATGAGTCTTCTAGGGGTAGGATATCCAAGACCAGAAGATTGTAGACTCATTTCTCCTTGTCTCGTTGTAAACCTCATGTAGGAAGTTTTCATTGAGATTGGGAAGTAGTAACCTATCTAGAGGACCACAAATGATCCCAATGGGTCAAAGGATACATAGCATTTCTATCAAACTTTTCCTTAATCAAAGGCATTGTAGGTAAATACATCATTAAAATAAATTAATGCTCATATTTTCCAAGATATATTGAAGACCTAGCCAGTGATTGAGAGCCTTGAGTGAGACATTTTGAACAGATATAAAAAGATGAAAAGTTTTGCGATATTAAATACGTACAAAAAACACTCAAATTAATAAGTAGGCTAAATAAAGAATCCTTCTTTTATATTATTCATAGGACACGTTATCGTTTTAGGGGCGTGACAGACAAGATTACATTTGTACTAAGCGCCATTTATGAACAGGTTGTTTTTTTTTGTGTTACTTCAGATCTTTATTTATTTGAAAGCTGGTGTTTCTCATGTGGCCCCATTTAAATTTGGTGAAGATCTGAAGATAAACAACATAACTCTTCAATAAATGACGGCAAATCTCTAGAGATTGCTGCAATCGTCTGTCTCTCATTTAAATTTGGTGAAGATCTGAATATAAACAACAGACCTCTCCAATAAATGACGGCAAATCCCTCGGGATTGCTGCAATCGCCTGTCTGTTTATTGTGTACACCATTTCATAATATAACATCACGCCGGTACGCTCTAAAGGGGTACGCAGATGTGTACAGTTCACCCTGGTACACTCTCATGCATTATCGGTACCTTTTACTAAATAATTTGCCCATTATGGACCACAACTAAAAGTGAATAAGTTTTCCAATTAAAAAAAACTTTTTGTAAACAAGCTTTTAGGTTACCGTGCATTGTCATCCAAACCAAACGTGTATGCAAAATTTATTCTTAATCAGTTGGGGATAACTGCTTTAAAATTAAGTTTCAAGATTTGACCCGAACACACTTACATACATACATACATTGTAAGTTAATAAAGAGCTTATAAAAATAAAAACGTTTTTACAAAAAATATTGAATGCAAAATCACACAGCAGTAAGCTTGTGTCGCAGTAAGCTAAAACTCTTTATCACAAAGTACATTGATATACTAGGCGGACATTTCTGAATGTCGTCCCAGTCATCGCTCTCAGATTCTGTAGAGGAAGAATTGTTATCCATCCCATACCCGTCATTTCTCGAATTTTCCTTCAAGCCACCACTTTTTTGTGCGCATATTTGTAATCCACGTGTCCAACGGCATATAATTTGGTTTAATTTCGTATTAAATTCAAACATATTTCTATACTAGCTTATGCCAGCGGCTTCGCCCGGGAGAAAAGTGTTTTCTTATCCCAAGGTAACATTATATCGCGATGAAAAGTAGTCTATGTGCTATTCCAGACTATAATCTATCTGTGTCGAATCCGTTTGGCACAAACATACACACATCATTTATTATTATTTATTTATTTATTATTTATTATATACTTTATTGTACACCAAGATAAAAAACAATAACACATATGGAAACCTTAAAATAAAAACAAACATACAACAGGCGGCCTTATCGCGTTCTGCGATCTCTGCGATTTATAATATTAGTAAGATTTTTGGCTTCCATTATGCGGAAATCTGTCCGCTTTGCAATGCGAAACACCACTGGTGAAAAGTCGGCGTCTGTGTTATGACAATTTCAGAGTTACCTGCAAAACAGTACCGACACGGACGCAACTATCTCATCTCGTTTTATAGAAGAGTGCAGAGCATAATATGCGAAACGCAGTCATACAACTTATTTTTTTTTGTGTCGTCGGTGTACTAGAGGCTTTAGTCTCTAGATCGGAAGGCACAACGCTGCGGTATACGAAATGCAGTAACGCACCGAACATACATTTAATTCTCCTCACTGCTAACGCACGAACGTCATACTCAGTATGCATTAGCAGTGAGGAGAATTGCAGTATACCATACTATACTGCAAAAGAACAAAATACCAGTTCAGCCGTTTTTATACAATAATGTGTCCGGCACCGCAATGTTTTGCGTTCCCGCCTAGCAAAGCTTCAGCTTAGAAAATGACGACAACGTTTGTTGACACCCCTAAAACTATTGTTCTGGAGTGTTTGTCTCTTGAATATTTAATAGTTTATTCTTGATTTGCCGTCGTTCTCTCTTGTATTATTCTATTTCATGAAAGGGTCAGCAGTAACTACTGGGCGGCTACCGCCAATTCCTTAATTTTCTTTGTTCTAACTTCATTTCTTTTCGTGAGACCCCTTTTGTCTATTTTTTTTTTTTATATTCTAAGAAAAGGCGAACTAATAACTACCGTTATTAATGTTAATTCAATGATTAGTTCTAATGAAAATCTCAAACTTTGTAGAAGATGACGTATAAAGTCCTTTTTGTGATGGAAAATCTGTTTTATATTTGATAAAGGGTTAAAACGCCTGTTTTAATAAAACATTTGAGACCTTATGAGCTTGGCTGGATCCACAAGGTCGCAGTAAAACTTAATATTATGAGAAGACTTTAGTTCCTTTTTGTTTATTTGTCAAAGGGTTGCCCTTTGAGACTATATTGAAGCAATTTCTAAGAAAATAGGATTCTTAAAATGTTTATAGGCACTTTCACTAGTTTTTCATTAAACTTACATTTTCTCGGTTTTTGAAACTTTATATCGTACATAATTTAAACCTTTAACATGGTTTTGCTGGTTCCAACTATTTGCAATCGAATCAAACTTCCAGGGATTACCTTTTACAAACACACAAGCTCGCAAAATGTACTTTACCTCTTTATAAGATTACGAGCTGACCCGACACACTTTACACTTTTTCAACGAATTTTCTATGCACTTTTCAAAATTTCCTCCGATCAAAACATGATATTAGGGTTGCCCTAGTCGACAGGACGACTTGTGACGATTTTGTGCGCGGGGTTAAAATGCATGCTATCTCATCTGACAACACGTGCGAAAGAGAGATGCTGTGATGATCAGTTAGAAACTAGTTCGCGGACAAATACACAGTTTCGCAAATTTGTAGCGAAATGGATGATGATTTAGAACGAAAACGGCCTCGTGAAATTTATCATAACATTACGGTATTTATTTGCGCCCAAAGATGCGTTAAAATAAGTGTCCAAATATGGCTCTTTCGACGCTCATAACTTTCAAATTGTTTTAACTTTTTGTTTCCATACAGGGCTAAATAATGATGAGACAAATTGATATCATTTTTATTTTGAACGTACACCGTCAAACAGTGGAGTAATCGCAAGACTACGTTTGTATGGAAGAATGATCGTCTAGACAACCTTAAGAAAGAACATTTAAAAAAACTTCAATTAACAACATTTGAATTATTTTAAGTTATACACAAAATATTTAGTAGATAAATCTTTTACCTGTAAGAAATATCTCATGGTACGATCCCTGCAGAGCAGTGGGCCTCCAGAGTCGCCGGCGCAGGAGTCTCTTCGTCCTCGCTCCGCGCACACCATATCATCTGTAATGGCGTACTGCCAGTACGAACGCCGACAGACGCCTTGCTGTATCGTCGATACCTGGAGATAAGGTTGTTGTTATTGTCTTTCATTTTATTAGAAGCTTTTATATATTTGCACCTAACCCGGTGTCTGTAATAAAATCTTACAAGTTAAATTTGACCTAGTGTCCAATTATACTGAAATTTTGTAAACACGTTTGTTTTGCGTGACATATTTAAAAATAAATAAAAAATATACTAGTGTAAGCAACGGTCATATAATAGGGGTTATTAAAACATGTGTGTGATAATAGTATCACACAATCGTTTTAATACCTAATTATATTTGCAAACACAATTTTATCTTCGCTCATACGGTTGAAATAAAACAAAAGTGGAAATGGAAAAAGTATGTGGTATGACCAGGTATGACGGAAAATTTTGATTCTCATTGCGCAGCGCGCAATATAGAAAATAGAATATAGACAATGAAAATATGTTTAGCCTTTTTTGCATTTTCGATGCCAAAAAGTCATGATAGCATTTATATTTTTTATAGTATGATTTTCTCGACTTTGAAAGAGAGAAAGTAAAATATTTATTTGTGACCCGCACAGGAGACACCAGTTAAGCAAAACACAAACAATAATAAAAAATAAAAATAAATAACCCCATGCGAGACCAGAAAGGCTCCTATCTCAACATGTGCAACGATATTAAAAAGATAATAACGCTGCGCTGATATTCTGATAGGGCCCACTGTTGATGCCACGGACACATTCACGGAAACGGAACATATAATATTTAAATATTATATGTTCCGTTCCGTTCCGTTGAAGCCGTGAATGGGTCAGCTAGTTTGAAATATTATTCTTATTATGAGCCTGTTAGGGTAAAGGTTACCTTCCCCCATTGACAATATAATAAGATAAATAATAACAAAATATTAGGTCACATAAATGAAATTGGCGTTTTGTAAGGGAGGAACATAAAGTCGTTTTTTTTTAATATAATCTATACCTATATTTAATCATAGTATGTACCATTGCTATCTATGCACTTTTGTCATCTCATAGATAGTTCATTGATCCCTTTGCCAAAAAAACCATTCGGACGGGAATCAATAAAATCTTTGAAGGCGCTTTTGACTGCCTGCTGATTCTGGCAGGCGATATCACCCATGACAAACACTTACGTTACGAATTGATGACATTCAGAGTATCATCTGCGTTGTGGACTAGCTAGGGATGCATTTATAGTCATTCCCGGATTCCACGAAGCCTTAGGTAGAAGTTTAGCAGATAAAGAACACACACGTTTTAACTCCTGTCGGAAAAAGAGGTGTGTTATAAGTTTGACGTGTGTACCTGTGTGTTCGTGTATATGTGTATTTGTCTGTGGCATCATAGCTCCTAAACGGATGAAACGATTGTTTTTTTTTTGTTTTAAAGGTGACTTTATCGAGAGTGTTCTTAGCTATGTTTGAAGTAAATCGGTTCAGCCGTTCTAAAGTTATGGGTGTTTTACTGTTTAAATCGGGGTGTTTTCGCAAGATATCGTGTCATAATTACTTGTTTAATAGGTTGTCGATCGAAGCGGGTCTACTAGATAAATTATGTCATCATATCAGCCGAGAGACATCCACTGCTGGACATAGGCCTGGTACCAAGCGTCGCCACATTGATCGGTCCCGTGCGTCTCGTATCCAGCGGATCCCCGCAACCTTCACCAGTTTTAATTGTGCCCGTTATGTATAATTCTCATGTTATTTGGGAGAACATAGTGCCATCAATCGATTACAAATCCGGACTCCGAGTTGCTACTGAGCTAAGAACCCAGTACCACAATTCCCGATTTGGGAATGGATACAGGTCATCCAGCTCATTTGAGGCGCTTGGGACCACTACACTAACTACATAGTTAAGGTTCAGGCTGTGGTTAAAGATATTGCCGATATAGGGGGATATTTACTATAAACAAACTATACCAACTCATAGATGAGTCAATACCACAGACATTTAATCTAAATAGATAACGCAAGTCCCTCCATATGTATGACAACCAAGCGTGCCACTTTTTCACAAACAATTTAAAAACAAATTTTCTTACCAATGAAAGTAAACATTTCCAATGCCGCGGCCAACTTTTTCCATACATTCTTTACAGCTCACTTTGGGATAAAAAGACATTGTTCTAGATTTCGGTGGATTTCCGGTGCCGATAATGCTAAATGAAAATCTCAGATTACGATCATTGATAATAAAAATAACTTTAGTCCGTTTTTTGGCACGCGAAGAATATACGATCTCGTCATCAAGTTAGATTTATGTCTGTGGTCAATACACTTTCCTTTAAAGTTCCACGTCTAAATAATAAAGCCTTAAACATATATATCTATTTGGTTAAGTATTATAATTTATTATTATATTATTTTAATTTATTATTTAAGTATTTTCCGTTTCCGTAAGTGTGTCCGTGGCATCAACAGTGGGTCCTATCAGAATATCAGCGCTGCGTTATTTTAATTTTTGAATATCGCTGCACATGCTGAGATAGGAGCCTTTTTGATCTCGCACGGGGTTTTAATTTTTTATTATTGTTAATTTTTATGCATATTTCCCGTGTCTCCTGTGCAGGTCACAAATAAATATTTTTCTTTGTTTCTTTCTTAATTTATGAGCCTAAAATGCTTAAAGAATCTCGCACCGCCGCTTACTTACTTTGTGTTGAAACTCTATATACATCCTCATGGAGAGCAGTGGTGGCCCAGTGGTATCGGCCGCGATTTACAAGTTGTCGGTCGTGGGTTCGAGCCTCAGGCAGGCGCTTTACTTCGTGTAAATTATTTCTTCACCACTGCTCTCAAAACGGTGAAGGAAAACATCGTGAGGAAACCGGCATGTCCTAGAACCAAAAAATCGAAGACATGTGACATCCACCAACCCGCAGTGGGCCCGCGTGGTGGATTACGGCCCATTCCCTCTCACAGAGAGGAGGCATGTGTCCCAGCAGTGGGAACATTAATAGGCTGATGATGATGATGATGATGATACATCCTCATCAAACTTAAGCACAATTCAAACTTTCTAATTCGAATCTGTTTCTCGTAAGCACTCTTATATTTCTGCTTTAGGTAAGCGAATGGTATCGGTATTTTGTGTCACAGAAATATATAAAATTCTGTTAAAAGTAGTTAAAATTAAACACTACAACACTACACAAAGTTAAACACTTTAACTACTCTTACTTTTACACCAGGCAAAGTAAGAACAATTTATAGTCATGTCAGTTTTCTGTGGCAATAAATTTAATTTTTAGGGTTCCGTACCCAAAGGGTAAAAACGGGACCCTATTACTGAGACTCCGCGGTCCGTCTGTCTGTCTGTCTGTCTGTCACCAGGCTGTATCTCATGAACCGTGATAGCTAGACAGTTGAAATTTTCACAGATGATGTATTTCTGTTGCCGCTATAACAACAAATACTAAAAACAGAATAAAATAAATATTTAAGTAGGGCTCCCATACAACAAACGTGATTTTGGTACCGTTTTTTTTGCGCAAATGGTACGGAACCCTTCGTGCGCGAGTCCGACTCGCACTTGGCCGGTTTTTTTAATAGACTTCCCAAAAAGGAGGAGGTTCTCAAATCGATTGGTATTTTTTTTATGTATGTACACCGATTACTCAAAGACGCGTGGACCTATTTGGAAAATTCTTCTTTTGTTTCAAAGGGTATACTTTCCATTTGGTCTCATAGTCATCAAGTCAGGATCTGATTATGGGATCTTGGAGAAATAGAGGGAACTCCTCAAATATAATAGGCACACATATAGTGATTTTGGCAATTACATCAACAATGCAATCATTTGCACTCAGAAAGTAACATTTGGTTAAGGCGCCGATTCCCTTGAGTAGCTCATTTTAAAATGAGAATCACGTCTTAACGGCTAGTCGTAATTTTTTGGAAAAAATATATGTTATATTAGACAATTTTTTTAATAATTTGATCTGAGCAAATTTAGAGTTTTATTCGTATAACATAGTGTAATTAATTTGTAAAGTTATGCCTTAAACGGACAAAAACACGACAATCACACTAAAACCGCTAGGAGTATGTTAATGAAATTGACACTATCTCAAAGACATTTTAATTATCTACATTTTCATCTGAAGTTTTTTTTTTAAGTCTTGGAATAATAAGGAAAGTACAAAAAACTACAAAGTTTTGGGTCGCGCGGGTGTGAAATGAGTGCGCGTTTTGTTCCCTCAAGGTCGTTGGCAATAGTCGTCGTCTTAAATGAAACTGGTGAAGATGGCCAATGGAATTCCCTAATGCTAAGTATGTCACGGGGCTACAATATCTTGAATGGATAAACTACTATGATGAAGCAAATACTTATAAATATATAGTACTGATGAAAATGGTACCATCGAACTGATCTGATGGTGAAGCTGGCAGGTAGGCTCTGGAACTCCGAAATAAAACAATGTATACTAATCGTGTTTGGGCTTATTGGAATCGTCATGAGATGTACTTTGGCTATATTTGATTTTTATGGCAATTGGAGGTACCTGTCAAAACTAAAAAGAGATAAATAAAAACATTTTAACAAAGAAAACAATCCGACTTCCAAAACAAATACTACATAGTGAAAAATCACTTTCTTTTCCGAAGCCGGTGTCGAAACACAGAAAACAATAGGTACTCAAGACTTTTATTTCTCGTGTTATTTATATTTCTTTATATTTACTTAGAACAATCAATCTGCCTAGCCTTTTCCCAACTTCATTGGGGTCGGCTTCCAGTCTAACCGGATTCAGCTAAGTACCAGTGTTTAACATGGAGCGACTGCCTACCTGACCTCCACAACCCAGTATCTACGTGGGACACTCAGAAAGTTTTGCGAAACTAAAAAAAATTGTTCTATACGTACATATATTTTTATTAAATCTTTTCAAAGTACTTTCCACCAGCCTCTATACAAAGATTCATGCGCCTAAACCAGTTTTCAAAACACTTTTTCCAGTCCGCCGCAGAAACCTCGTTTACAGCCTGCTCGAACGCAGCCAGCGCATCTTCCGGCGACGAAAATTGTATCCCTATGAGCTGACTTTTTATTTTTGGGAATAAAAAGAAGTCACACAGTGCTAGATCAGGGCTGTAAGGAGGGTGACCCAGGAGTTTGACTGGCGTGCTGTCCAGGAAGTCCCTCGTTTTGAGTGCGGTGTGCGCAGGTGCATTGTCGTGGTGGAGCAGTAGCCCGCGGAGCCCTGTGTTTGGTCGCTTGTTGCTTATAACAGAGAAAACTTCTGGCAAACATTTGGTAGTATACCATTCGGCATAAATGCTTCTTTGATCCCGTAAGGGAATTGATACCAAGTGGCCAGTCAAATTAAAAAAGCTAGCGATCAAAATCTTACCCCCGCTTCTAGATCGCTTCACTTTGGTAGGCGTTGGCTCATTTTGAAACACCCAAACAGTCGACTGGCGCTTGGTTTCTGGGTCGTATTGATAAATCCAGGACTCATCACCTGTAACGATGTCGTAAACACGCCGAGACGAGCCTGCTTCAAATTTGTTAAGCATATCACGGCACCATTCCACCCGGGCCTGCTTCTGAGCATCGGTGAGGTTGTGCGGCACCCAGCGTGATACTATCCTCCTCACGCGAAGATGGCTGTGTAGAATCTCGTGAACGCTTCCCGATCCAATCTTCAATATGTGTTGAATCTCCTGATATGTAATTCGCCTATTGTCTTGGATTAAATTTTTCACTGCTAGCACGTTTTCTTCGGTAACAGCCGTCAAAGGGCGACCGCTTCTTTCGTCATCCCCCAAAGTTGGTCGACCGCGCTTGAATTCGTTATACCAACGATACACGGTTGCCTTGGAAGGGCCTTCATCCATGAATGCCATTTGAAGTCTATCGTACGATTCATCCGGTTTCAGGCGACACTTGAAATCGTATAAAATCATAGCTCTAAAATGTTCCCGGCGCAGATCCATATTTCAGTGAGACACAATACTTTGAATTAACTCGCAAAAAATGTGGAGGGAAATTTTGAAATTGGAACTTACTTATTTTTACTTATAAATAATCATATTTTCGAAAAACATTATAACTGGCCAGTCTCCCATATATAAAAACTTTTTTTCGCAATACTTTCTGAGGGGCCTGGTATTACTTGCTTTATATTTACTTAGAACGTTTTCTTTAAAACTGATACAAATACCTACTCAGTTATAATGTAGTACATACAAAACAAATATTGAGAGAGGACACAAAATGTTTTCACCCTTCCAAAAATATCTTTTCTACGATCCAAATCTTTTAAATCTTTGCTGTTAAAGTTTAAATTAAAAATAAAGTTAAAGCAATCACCATAACTTCATAATTAATAGCGCCAAGAGATTTTTGTAGGTTATATAGCTTTGCAAATACCGGCGCTGTTCTCATAACTATGAATTTCATTCTTTTAGTATCCAAAAATAAACCGAATTTCAATCATAGGTGCTGATTGCACAACAAAAAAAATACCTCAAAATATTATTATTTTAGCAAAAAATGTCTGGAGGGTCTATACTGTCTAAAGTAACCTAGCATGAAGGAGTTGTATGATAGATTTATAATGATATTGGAGAAAGTACTTAAGACTTAACGAGCTATATGGCCTTAAGCCTTGTATTAACACTGAAACGTTTAATAAGTATGTTGCTACTTACTCAAGATTTTTTTAAAATACATGTAAGACAGCTAAGGCCTTGTACATTAGCAATAAGGTTAAATTTGCAGAAAATAAAATCCTTTGAGCCTTTGCCTCAATGAATGGACCAAAATTGAGGGTCAATGTTAACGTAACACCAAGAAGGTCGAGATGGTCCGTTATCGGCACGGTTACACCACGGAAGGTTGGAGCCGGGTGAAATTGGCTCTTTTTTGCGGAAAAAGGCACGCCTGGGTCTTAGCAGCATTGAAACTGACTAGATTGGCATTACCCCATTCGGAGACTGCCTCCAAAGACAGGTTCAAGCGCTCAACCATGGCCTCCCGAAGAGACCGGACTTGAGGCCCAGTAGCCCGCGGATTAGACACGTATCTCTCAGCAACAGTGCTGTCGTCTGCGTACCCAAAGGTTCCGGGTTCTAGAAGGTCATTAATGTGCAGCAAGAACAATGTTGCCGAGAGCACTGATCCCTAAGGAACTCCGGCGTTAATACCTAACTGACCGGACGAGCAGCCATCGATAACCACTCGGATGGACCGATCTCTCAGGAAGTCTGCAATCCAGTCACATAGACCACTAGGCAGACCGAAGGAAGGAAGCTTACCAATAAGGCTCTCGTGCCAGACCCTGTCAAAGGCCTTCGATATGTCAAGAGAGACAGCAAGCGCCTCCCCGTGCTTCTCGATGGCCTCACTCCAGATGTGAATGGCATACGCTAGAAGATCCCCAGTTGACCGGTTTCGGCGGAAGCCGTATTGGCGGTCACTAAGGAGGTCGTTGTCTTCTAGGTATGCCAGGAGCTTATTATTCAATACACGTTCCATACTCTTACAGAGGATGGACGTTACTGATATGGGTCTGTAGTTGGCCGGGTCAGCTTGACTACCCTTCTTGGGCACGGGCTGAACGTTAGCTTGCTTCCAAGCCTTCGGGACTTTTCCAGTCACCATCGAAAGGCGATATAGGCGTGTCAAGATCGGAGACAATTCAGGCGCACAAGTTTTAAGTACAATTGCTGGTATCCCGTCCGGGCCACTAGCCTTGTTCACGTCAAGGCTACGCAGCCCCTCCGGCCGTTTTCGCAACTGCGATTCGTAACCAGAGCACCCTACATACCTCCCTCTGATGGATGCGAATGTCCGACATACTCGTCTCACATCGAACAGCAGTAGCAGGGGGCGCCGTGCCATCAGTATTCAGACGCGAAGATTCCGCAAAGAGGGAGGCAAACAAGTTTGCCTTATCCTCAGCGGAGTGGGCCAGCGACCCGTCGGGTCTCAGCAGTGGTGGTAGTGAGGGGCGACAGAAGTTTGATTCAACCGACTTAGCCAGGGACCAAAACGCCTTGCTACCTGCGGGGTGTGAAGCAAGTTTGTCCCCGATTCTGCTAATATGGTCAAACCGTGCCCTTCGTATCGCCTTTTTGCAGGACTTGGCAGCCCTGTTGAAGGCTCTCTTCTTGTGACTCACGTCACTTGCTTTGCGCACACGAGCGTCGACCCATACCAAGTACGCCTTGTGTTTAACCGCGTTTGCACGGTCACACTCGGCACCAAACCAAGGACGGTCAACGCTGGACACCGTTACGTCACAGAACGGAATGTAGTACTCCATCCCCTGACGCAACACATCCGTCACTGCGTCAGCGCATAACGACGGGTCATCCGAAGAGAAGCAAGTGGGCCGCCAAGGATAGCATGCGAAGAAAGATCGCATACCATCCCAATCTGCTGACTTGTACCGCCAAACCCGCCGGGTGCCTCTTGGGCTGGGATCGGGCGGGGAGTAGACGGATACAGACTTCACCAGACAGTGGTCAGAACTACCCAAAGGTGATGATATCGATACTGAGTATCGGTCTGGATCAGTTGTCAGCAGAAAGTCCAAGCAATTGGCTGTATGTGAATCAAAATCCGGCACCCTCGTAGCCCCTTGGACCAGCTGGGTGAGATTTAGCGCAATCGAAAGATTTTGCATCACTCGTCCAGCGTGGTCAGTGCACTGGTATAGGAAGAGCCACTCCTGGTGGTGGGCATTAAAGTCCCCCAGTAACACTAGTTGGGCGGAGGGGTACCGTAGCTGAGCCACATCCGCCGCCTCACTAAGGTACTGTGTGAGCCTGGTTGTCTCCAGATCACCGCTATGCGATCGGTAGACACAGGCATAGATGATCTTATCCAGACCTGTGTCCACCAGGGCCCATAGTACTGAGTTATTTGAGTCTTCAAGGTCACGGAGACGCCGATAGCAGATGTCGTCCCGGGCGTACATGCATACACCAGCGCGTGGCTTGAACATGTGCTCCAGGGTAAACCCTGGGTAAGATAGGTACGCCACGTCTGACAGGCATCCGATCTGCGTCTCCGTAAGGAACAAGAGTGCTGGTTTCTCAGTCTCAAGGTGGTGATGGACTGCGACAATGTTAGAGTGCAGACCTCGGATGTTGCTGAGGTGCACCTTATGTGAGAGTGAGTGCTGCCGCTGTTCAGCTTTTTTTCTCTTGTTCCCTGGCATTTTTGATGTGAGTCAAATAATAATTAACAAAATTGGTGTTTCTAATAATAAAATAAAAACTGTGTGGCAAGTAATTAATAGAGAAACCGGAAAGACACAACTACGCGATCAGAATGAGTTGTCATTGAAAATAACTAATCAAACCATTTCTGATAAGCAAGAAGTCGCTGAGACATTAGAAAATTTCTTTACCAACATTCCGTTAGAGGTTACGAAGTCTCTTCCCTCCTCATCTAAATTAGCTGAAGCTCTTCTTAAGGAAAACTTTACTAAAGACTTACCAACCTTTAGATTTAAACCAATATGTATTGATACAATTAAAAACGCGTTCAAAATTCTCAATATAAAAAATACTGAAGACTTATGGGGGATATCCGTTAGGGTTCTTGGAGATATTATTGACTCAATTGCTCCTGTCCTAACAGGCATATTCAATCAATGTTTGGACAGCGGCACGTTTCCTGACTTAATGAAACACAGTAAAGTAGTACCAATTTTCAAATCAGGTTGTAAGAGTGATCCCTCTAATTATAGACCTATTTCCGTGCTTCCAGCATTGAGTAAAATCTATGAAAAAATCATGCTGGATCAGATGTTGTCTCACTTCAATTCAAATGGGATCCTGCATAGTCAGCAGTTTGGTTTCACGAAAGGTAGGTCGACAACGGACGCGGGAGTAAAACTCATCAGTCACATTTTGGAATCTTGGGAGAAGTCCCAGGATGCCATTGGCATTTTCTGTGATCTCTCAAAAGCGTTCGACTGCGTCGACCATAACACACTGATCTGTAAATTACACCACTACGGAATTCGAGGACAAGCTGCTGATCTTGTGCTTTCCTATTTATCAAACAGACAGCAAAAAGTAAATGTTAATGGGGCGACGTCCTCCGGGTCTCTAGTCAAGATGGGCGTGCCTCAAGGTTCAATTCTCGGCCCATTCCTCTTCCTTGTTTACATTAATGACCTCCCTTTTATGATGGCCAAATTATCGGATATAATTCTATTTGCTGATGAAACTTCGCTAATTTTTAATATAGATAGGAAAGATACGGATGTCTTACAGGTCAACAAAAGTCTAATTATTCTCTCAAAATGGTTCGCAGCTAATAATCTTTTACTGAATGCGAAAAAAACTAAATGTCTTAAGTTCTCTTTACCAAATGTACCACAACGTGACCTAAATTTAAATCTTGACGGCAAAAATCTTGAAGTTGTAGCTGAAACTGTATTCTTAGGGATTACTATCGACTCAAAACTGCAGTGGGGCGCGCACATTAGAACTCTTTCGGGTAGGTTAAGTTCAGCTGCATATGCAGTAAGGAAAATAAGGCAGTTAACTGATGTAGCCACAGCTAGGCTGGTATACTATGCTTATTTCCACAGTATTATGTCTTATGGCATTCTGCTGTGGGGATCAGCAGCAGACGTTGACTCAATTTTCATATTACAAAAGAGGGCAATCCGTGCGATCTATAAAATGGGTCCTCGCGAGACCCTCAGAGAAAAATTTAAAGAAATCGATATACTGACTCTACCTTCACTTTATATTTTAGAATGTATTTTGTATGTCCGCAAAAATCGAGGGCTCTTCAAAACTAGAAGCGACTTCCATAATTTAAATACACGCAGTAAACACGAAATTGTATTACCTAAATTGAGATTAACGAAAACTAGCAAGTCTTTTCTTATAAAAAGTATACGCTTTTATAACAAGTTGCCAAAGTCAGTTATAGAACTGACCGATGGAAAGTTCAAAAATCACATCAAACGTGTCCTTATTAAAAAAGCATATTATAAAATCAAGGACTACGTTGAAGATAAAAATATTTGGTTTTAGCTCCTTCAGCACATGCGGCTTCCCTGGTAACTCATAAACGGCACAAATATGTGGATGTCTCTAACTATTCTCAATCAAATTTTTCTTCATTTAATAAGACTTTTTACAATGGTTTTCAATTATCTTTATAGCCCTTTGCTACGAATAGTTACAGCACTGATAACAACATTTGTGCCACATGTTAAATTTAGTCTTGTTATACTTTGTATAGATTATTTTACCGATTGGTTTGTAAATGTGTGAACATTGTAGGCCTTCTAGATTCTATCGATCTCGTTTTACTTTTTTTAATCTTTGGTTTATTTATTATATAATCATTTCTTGTTTTAGTTTCTTACGACTTATTATCGGGCCTGCGTTGTCCCCCCATCTAAGTACTGCTGTAACATGGAAATATTGTAAAACCAAACAATTTTTTAAAAGAGTAACCATGGAGTTTCTTGCCGGTTCTTCTCCATAGGAATCGACCAACCCGAACCGTGCACATTGTCGACGTTTTATAAGTGCCCATGTAGGCCTATGTGAAATAAAAATTATTGATTTTGATTTTGAGTGAAAAGGAGGAAGAGGAGAAGGAAGTGAGATGAGGTTCCACGCTTGCAACCTACAGATACGCGCCGATAGGACGCCATCATTAGGGGACTGGTCTGGAGACTGCGGGGACGCCCGAGCCCCCCCAGGAATGTCCATCGGGCACTCTCGTCTGGTCGCCAACCAGCACGATGGCGCATTCCGGGATTTTTCGACAGTTGGCGGGGCAGCCTTTCATGTGTGGCTGGCACACTACTTGGGCCCCCAACTACCTGCGGTCGGCCAGCGGCGCACCGTGCCTCGGATCCCGCTACCTTCCGCGACCAGTCTCCCGATACGTCCATTACAGCGCGATTCAGGCCGGCCTGCCTGCAGTGGAACAACTGTCTCGACCCAACTCCTCTAGTGGCTGCACCAAGCATCATACCGGAACACAACTAGGCCGCTTGGCGGTACGTCTTTGCCCGGTGGGTGGTCGCAAGCCTTCGGCCGAAGCCTACCACCAGTTGTCACCTGATTTGCACCACCCGGGGACCACGTGTAGGGAATCGAGTGGGGTACACTCCTACGGACGTGGGTGACTCAGCCCCCAAGCTCAGCCACCAACATCCCAATTAAAACTACTGAAACCTTAAATTCTTCGCCCTCGCTGGCTTTTGGATTATTAAACGCGAACGTTTCAGCCTGCCCGAATGTATTTAACTTTTCACATATAAATCCCATAACAGTAATAAAAGCTTTTAAGCAAATCAAGATCAAACCGACTGAAGATCTGTGGGGAAAGTTCATCAAAGCTTGTACCTCCATTATTCAGACTATAGCGACGTACTAATGAAATATAGTATGATTATACCACTTTTTAAATCCGGGGACAGTAAAGACACAAATAATTATAGACCAGTGTCCGTGTTGTCGGTTTTCAGCAAGGTATTTGAAAAGATAATGCTAAATCAAATGCTCATTCATTTTAATACGAATAATATCTTGCATGATAAACAGTGAAATGGGGGTACCCCATGGCTCAATTTTAGGTCCTTTCTTATTTTTAATATACATAAACGATTTATTTATTGGAAAACAAACTAAAGATGGTGTTATTTGCTGATGACACATCTTTAATTTTTTTAATAAATAGACGTACTTGTCAGGTTGACGACGTAAATAACGCGCTACGGCAGGTTCAGGACTGGTTCACTGCCAATAATTTAGTTCTAAATGGTAAAAAAACCAAGTGCTTAAAATTTTCCTTGCCGAATGTCAAAAGTACTGATTGTGACATTATATTGAACAAGGAGAAGCTAGAATTCGTCGATAAAACGGTTTTCCTGGGGATCACGCTAGAGTCAAGGTTACAATGGGGTCCTCATTTAAAATCACTTGCAGGGCGTCTAAGTTCGGCAGCTTATGCTGTTAGAAAAAATCGTCAATTTACTGATTTAGATACCGCGAGGTTGGTATATTTTACTTACTTTCATAGTATAATGTCTTACGATATCTTACTATGGGGAAGGGCTGCAGACATTGAGTAAATTTTTATTTTGCAAAAACGAGCCATCAGAGCGATATAAAATCTTCGCCGGCGTGATTTTCTAAGAGAACTGTTTAAGGACATTAACACCATGACGGTTCCTTGTCAATATATTTATGAAAACATCATGTACGTGAGAAAGAATATACATATTTATAGTAGAAACGGAGACAGACATAATTACATTACTAGAAATAGGGACCAATTAGTTCAACCAGGTTTCAGACTGGCTAAAGTGGCCTCATCTTTCATGGGGTACTGTACAAAATGTTACAATAAAATTACTCTCAACATTCTAGAACTGAATGAAACGAAATAAAAAACCTGTATAAAACGCACACTATGCAGGCAGGCATATTATAAGTTGGGGGATTACATCACTGATAAAAATGCTTGGCTCAATGCTAGTCCTACTTCACAACCACTAGGGCGCAAAAACAAGTGATATGCAGAACATTATTTATTTGAAGTATTGTTGGACCTGCTGAAGACTGTATCAATACATTTGTATTATATAAATTCAATATCTTTTAGTATTATATAACTGCACACGTGCTGTGTGTGAGTACTATGTGCCCAATTGTAAATCTACCATTTGCTGTACCTATGTGTCGTTCGTTGAATTGTGTGGGCCCTAGCAGTTGAATGTGTCATGCTCTCTCAAATGTCTTGCTGATGGTAGCGCGTGTGTTGGATCATTCGGGTCCCTTCATAATGGTTGAGCTTGGTGGTGCCGATTCATGCGTCATGTTCGTGAACGGGCGCCGTCAGTTGGGATTGGTCATAACTTAACTGCTTCGGATGTTAATGTTTTAACTACTTTTAATACCTGTACGTAGTATAGTATGTAGTGATTCTGGGAGCATTTTCCTCACATAAATGAATTTATTAATGTATGTACTTATACTAAATATTGTAAAAAACTTTTTATTTTTAAAAGAGTAAGTATGGAGTTTTTGTGCATTCTTCTCCATAACAAGCTACTTTCCGAATGCATGGTAGAATCAATTTTTATTCCTTGTAAATTTTAATGTAACGTTCAAAAGTGCCGCTTGGTGGCCTAGTTGAAATAATAAATATCTTTGTCTTACTAATTCCTCGCAGGCAGAACCGCGGGCGGCACCTAGTATTTGTACTTTGCCCAGTTTACTTATATTTTCTCGTAATACAATCGTTAGATAGGTAGTTACACAAATGACAAAACATATAACCTATGTCTCAGTGATAAATGACAATTAAATGAGGGTTGTGACAAAGTGAATCCCAGAAGAGAGCGATAAAATCACGTGGAACGATGTGGTTTAGGTATTGTGTCCGGTGGTATGGTGATCGATGAACGATTTAGATTGATTGTCGGATGAAGCGGTACATTTCCGAAGCCAATACGCATTTGGAAAGTCTATTGACTATTCATGCATTGTTTCTGAGGTCCTCTGGAGACTGAAGAGATTTGATCCTACGGAAGATAAAATAATAAAGCTATTTAATCTCATTAAAAAAAAAAAGGTAATTCCAACTCTAATAAAGTAACAAAGCCCGAAAAGTAGTACTAATAGTAGAGTTAGGTTGTTTTTTTTTTAATCGACTGAAGGTGTTTAGGGGTTTTATAATTTTTATGTACCAAGTCACCCCAGTCTCCCTTATAGTATAATGTTATTTTTTATTATTATGTTATGTTGCAACTGTTGGAACACAGGGGGGTGACCATAAGCTCTTAGAGTAATGGTATTTTATATTAAGTGTGTGTTAACTGATGTACATAACTTGTATACATCTATTAACTTTAAAACTTTCGCGTTTCATAATTGAAAACAATATAATTATCACGGGAAATTTAACGCGATGATTTCGATTATTTGTTAACCTATTTCGCCCGAAGTTTCGGCCGTGTTGCAATGACCGTGGTCCTGAGTAGACTGGTAATAGGAAATAGGTAAACAAACAATAGAAATAATCGCGTTAAATTTCCCGTGATAATTATATTGTTTGTATACATCTGTCCAGTATTTTTAAATCTGGGGAGAGTAAAGACACAAATAAATATAGACCAGTATCCGTGTTGCCGGTTTTCAGGAAGGTATTTGAAAAGATAATGCTAAATCAAATGGTCATTCATTTTAATACGAATAACATCTTGCATGAGAAACAGTATGGTGGACCATATTCGATTTCGCGATACATATTCGCGAGCTGTCTGACCAAAACCAGATAAAGCCTCCGACTGCACAGCATGATTTTCTTCTTGTTTAGGTCTTTTTGGTTTTCTTCTTAAGCAGTCGGATTTTTTGAATTACCTTTTTTATTTATGATTATAAATTTTTAGTCAACATTTTTTTTTAGAATTAGTTACATATAAACATAAATATATTTTTGAAATCACCTCTTAAAATTCTTTATTGTGATACCCCCACAATGGGTTTGGAAGAAAAAAATAATAGGGCCATCACAATATGGCGCCCAAATTCCGCCATTTTTCTATTTTCCAATTTTAATGTAGCCAGTGACAATTGTAAAAGTTAAGACAAGTCGATTGACGTAAGAATCATCAAAATCGGCCAACGCGTTTGGTCAGTAGAAATCCACATAGGATCAATCATACATACATACATACATAGACTGATAAACACATTATCTTCTTTCGGCAGTCGGGTAAAAATAAAACGATTATATTGACCGTCGCCTACTCAAGTTATCATCAACAAGTTAACCGCTTCTCGCCGCAGGCTCGCTTCCCTTACTTTTAATAGATTAATTGATAAAGTCTGCCGTTCCATAATCATGTTGATAGCCTTGCAGCGCTTTATCTTTTCTAAGAACTTTGACGCCAGTACCTGACTAGATTGTACGCTTAACAAGTATTGATGACATTACTTAAGTATTACAGTTTATGTATGAAATTCAAACTATGCAATAACTAAATGTGTTGATCAAGATCATTATGAAACCCAATCCTTAGGCATAGTCTATATAACAAAGTAAAAACCAATTCATGATTTTGCTGAAGAGCTTATGCATGACTAGGTTGCATTGACGCAAAATAAAATATTTATATTTAGGTATGTATTCATTAGGTCGATGAATTACATTTAAACAATATTTCATCAAGAATTGACGAACTTTGTAAGCAATATGAAGAAAACAATCTAAAAAAGCGTAGGTATATAATTATAAATATATTAAAACTTGACCAAAATAGACACATTCAAGAAAATAAGAACGAGAATATTGCTATTTTTGATTTGAGTACGTGTGTCTACCTACTCAAATCTAAATGAATCATTTTGCTCTTTCAATTTACTTTATTTTCTGTACGTTTACTAAGAAAATAAGGAGATCTGAAGAAATTAATTTAAGATGAGCTCTCACGATCACAATTAATATAATGACTTATCTACATAATATCTGAAGCTACGCCTTAGATTTACCTACATTTAGAAACGTTATTAATATTGTACGTATATAGGTACTACCTATATGTGCGGCTTTCGGAATGTGATGGTTAAGAGGAAGACATTCGATAATACTCAAAAATTATTTGTTTGTTTGATAAAAATGTTTTGGCTGTATACATTTTAAATATGACCAAAAAGGGGGTGATAAATTTTTTTTTCTTTTTCATAACCATTTTATTTTCTTCTTTTCAGTTTTAGTAGATACCATAATAATCATTTATAGCCACAGGTATTCTCATAACAATTCCAACAAGCCTAAACTCGACTAGGATAAATTGTTTTATTACGGAATTCCGGTGCCTACCTTCCGGCTTCATCACCAGATCAGTTTAATGGTACCATTTTCATTAAAAACATTTATTAAAATTTGCTTCATCACGGTCGTTTAACTATTCGAGATATCTTATACCCGTGACATACTTAGCGTTGAGGAGTTCCAGTGGCCAGAGGGGCAGCGAAAAATACCTTTCTTGTCCGAAGTCGGTGTCGAAAAACGGAAAACAATAGGTACCAAAGACACCGACTTCGGAAAAGAAAGTTATTACGCTTTGTAGTATTTTTAAATTATCTGTATTACTATGATGAACAGTGACGAATCTTAATGCAGAATAACTAGACTTAGAATAACTGACTAACTAGATTTTTGAATAAGAATATCTATATATCTCTTATATTGCAAAAAGAAAAAAAGTTTTGTGTCAACGCGCGTCTATTTCTTTTGTATAGTATATAAAGTCTAACAGTGTTCGCAGTGCTTTAGTACATGCCTTAATTGAGGTTTCAATAAGACACAAGGTCAATAAATCCGTCGTGAAATTAAGGGATTTGAAGCACACTACATTTGTAAATAATGACCTTATCTAATATACCTACATTACAAGGATTTTCACATGGATATAAGAATCTTTCACTGACTCCTAAGACACAGGGTATCCTAGTTTAAGAGGCAGGTTTTAATAAATTAGTACGCCTTTCACAATTTGTAACACGAGCTAGATATTAAGCAAAAAATGTAAGGTATTTGTTCAATAAAGATATTATTATTATTATTAGTTATTCTCAGTTATTTAAACGCTAACAAAATTATTGGCGAAAATCAATACGGATTTCGGTCTGGTAAAAGCACAGAGGATGCTGTACTCTATTTGACTGGAGCTATTGCAAATAATTTGAATCATAACCTTAAAACAATAGCTGTTTTTCTAGACCTCTCGAAGGCATTTGTCTCTGTCCCTCTTTTGCTCGCGGAATTATCTCGGGTTGGGGTGAGGGGGTTGCCACTTTTAAAAGCTACCTTAGTAACCGCTCTCAGGTTATAAAAATTGGTAACCACACAAGCGATGAACAGTTTCTCACCTACGGAGTTCCTCAGGGCAGTGTGCTGGGGCCTACCCTCTTCCTTATTTATATAAACAGACTATGTAGACTGTCCCTAACAAATTGCAAAATCATAACATACGCGGATGACACAGTCTTGCTAGTTCATGGAAGTGACTGGGCAGATGTGCGCTTTCATGCAGAATCTGCCTTGCGGGATGTTATGAATTGGTTAAATAACAACTTGCTCACACTGAATTTAGAAAAAACAAAATTCATAACGTTTGCACCACGGCTCTACTGATTCCTCCTTCACACTTACTGCTCACAAATGCCTCTCGAATAGTACTGCAACCTGCAATTGTGCTACAATTACGCGAACTAATGAAATTAAATATTTAGGGGTCATTATAGATAGCACTATGTCCTGGAGTGAGCAGATTGAGTTATTGGTGTCACGTGTCAGAAAATTAATATTTGTTTTTAAAAACCTTAGAACCTCGGCAGATTTTCACACGTTAAAAACTGTGTATTTTGCGCTAGCACATTCTGTGATAACTTACTGTGTTACCGCATGGGGATGCTCTGGTAAATGCCTTCTACTTCGTCTGGAAAGAGCACAAAGAGCCGTTCTAAAAGTTATGGCACATAAACCTATTCGCTTCCCCACGCACGATCTGTATGTTCTTTGCAAAGTGCCCACTGTAAGACAAGCATTTCTAATAAGCATATTATTACGTAAGCATGGTGACATTAAATATGACCCTAATCTCAATACTTAAAAACGCAGAGTTAACAGAATATGTAAGACAGAGAGCGTAAATCTTGTTATCGCTAGAAGACACTATAACTTTTTGAGTCCTGTTATCTACAACAAAATTAATGAGAAATTAAATATCTATCCGCTCCCTTTAAGAGAGTGCAAACTGAAAATTGAAAAATGGCTCCAAAACCTGACTTATGAGGAAACAGAGTGCCTCATACAAACTTAATTTGTATGCTTAGCACATCCTTCACATACACATACACGCACCCTTCCTAAACGCATACACTCACAGTCACACGCACCTCCACACCCTCACTCACACACACACGCACACACACACGCACACACATACACTCACACACTCACCCACTTATACTGCTACAATCTATTATTAATTTATCTATGTCTAGTTTTAGTTTTTATTGTAAATGTTTGTCTAGTTTCTACCTTTAGTATAACCAGAATTTTGTCTTGGAACTAAGTTGTATTTTCGCTCCTGGGGTGGGCGCTAATATCTGCGACACAGTTACCTACTAAACTAACGCAGTATTATCGTACACAAAAATTGTATTATAGTTTTGTTCCAATAAATATTTGTATTTGTATTTGTATTGTATTAATCTTTCGTGAAATATGGGATTACTCCTACAAAAAATGAATGAGCCCCTGTAGACACAAAAAAAGGCTTCAACAAAATTATAATTAGAACCATTAATATCCATTATTTCTGTGTCTGAGACTTGGTCGCTCACAATGGGCCTCATCAGAAAGCTTACAGTCATCCAAAGGGCAATGGAGAGGGCTATGCTCTGTGTGATCGAATCAGAAATGTAGAGATCCGTAAGAGAACCAGAGAACCTACCGACATAGCCCGAAGAATTGCCAAACTTAACTGGCAGAGGGCAGGGCACATTGCTCGCAGAACGGATGGCCGTACTGGAATGGCGACCGTGAACCGCGAGACGTTGCGTTGGAAGGCCTCCCACCAGGTAGACCGATGACCTGGTGAAGGTTGCGGGGATCCGCTGGATGCGGGACGCACGGGACCGGTCAATGTGGCGACGCTTGGGGGAGGCCTATGTCCAGCAGCGGCCACGTCTTTCGGCTGATATGATGATGACGATTATACATTATTTATCAGAATTCATATCCGTTTAGGATATGAAGTTTCAAGATTTCAGTTTTGCGTGGTGAGGGTTGATCTTTTATAGTCAAATTGAACCTTGAAAATGGACACGTAAAGCTACAAATTTATAAAGGTTATGGGTCTTTCAGTGAATAGATATTATGTATTCTTATTTAGGTAGCAGTGGTGGCCCATTGCTAATGGCCGCAACTTACAAGTTGTAGATCGTGGGTCAAACCCAGGCAGGCCCTTTACTTTGTGTAAATTATTTCATCACCACTGCTATCAAAACGGTGAAGTAAAACGTCGGTAGGAAACTAGCTTGTCCTATTAATTCGAAGGCATGTGTCTGGGCCCGCGTGGCGGATTGCGGCTCTTTCTCTCTCAGAGAGAGGAGGCCGGTGTCCCAGTAGTGGGAAAATTATAGGCAGATTATAATCATGCTTTTTTATGTAACCAACAAGAACTAGTTGGTTGTCGGAATCCATTAACGCTACTGCCAGTAATGGACGTAATGTAAACATGTTTCTAAGTAAATGCTCAAGTAGTTACTAAAATATTCGCGAGTCGACTTACACGAGCTTACGGGTTTGTAGTTAGTCTTTATTCGTCTCTTGCGGTTTAAACTGTGTCTCGTTGATAAACTGCGTACATGGAACACAAAGTGTCTCCAGTATTATCACTGTGTGCCGTATAACTTGCTAGAGTCAATTGAGAAGTTTGCGATCCGTAGTTACTTGTTAACTACGGACTATAATGTAGTGGTGAACCAGTGTGTAGGGCTTATTATGATACTAACATTTCACAACATTGCTCGTTTGGGTTATAAGTAGAAGGGTTTTAGGTTATATGAGGGACATACTTAAAGGGAGTATAGTCCTCCTGACCGATTTCGGTCACAGCGGCCAATCTCTCTCTTCGTTCAGTCACATAGTCCAGTATGGGACACTCGGAAGGAAATCAGGCCAAAAGATATAACGTTCTTCTCGACGTGTCATAGTGCCATCCTCCAAACTCCGATGTGAGAAATTCTTCGTGGGAAAACCCAATATCACTTTCCCTAACCTGGAAGTCGAAGCCAGTACCTCAGCGGTCGCGCTTACGATCACGTAACTAACGGGAGAGAAAGGCGGCGTTTCCACCAGAGATGTGCGAGGATGCGTAGCGAGGGATGTATTTGTTAGGAAACAATATAAGAGCTGCGCTAAGCGAGGTTAGGTAAATTAAGTGATTCTATTGGACCTAGGGATCTCTGGTGGAAACGCAGCCTTAGGCAGTTGTAGGTACACCCTCCCTTAAAGTATATCCTTCATTCAAGCTAACATCCTGTATGTCTACATACACATAAAATGAGGAAAAAGATGCGGAAGATCACTCACACATGAATAGAGACGACGAAGACACAATTCTACAAACACCAACGGTATTCTTCGAAAAATTGTGGTGAAATGTGGACGTTCCTCTGCCTACCCGTTTGGGGATTACTAGCGTATTGTTATGTTATGTTGTATTCTTCGAAAAAATATTCGAAAGATCTTGTCATATCGTAGCATCACGGACTTTAACGGAATTATGAATTTGTCCCTCTTCGTTTTTCAGCTGTTTGTGTGGTTATACAAAAATATCCATCCCTGACCGACTTGGTTTTTAGGGTTCCGTACCCGAAGGGTCCAAACGAAGCCCTATTGCCGTCACTCACGTGTCTGTCTGTCCGTCGTCTGTCACACAATTTAGTTCCGAAGATTTTTTTAACTGCCCTTTGACCTACGAACTTGAAATTGTGAAATGAAGTGGTGATAATGTTTATTATTACCTAAACTTTTCTTACAAATACCAATATATTGATAAATCAGATTTTTCTTTGGTGTAGAACCCTAAATGTGTAACGTACGACACACACTTGGCCCGCGGTTTTATTTATTTTTTAACACCGTTGCTCGTAAAGCTGATGAAATTCCACCGGTTTTAAATATGTAAAGCGGGTCATAAAAAACGCGTGTGTTACCAAAGCAAATAGTTAAGTTATAGTCCATACAAATTCCATAACAGTATTATTTGCCATTTCGCGCGCTGTTGCTATTCAAATTTCGAACTAATCGCCGCGCGGCGCCAGTCAGTAGGCAGCGCTAGCGCACTGTTAAAATGGCGGGAAAGCAACAGTGTGCATTCACAGATTCAGTTTATTTAAAATAAAAAAAATCAGTTTAGTCGGTAATTTAAAAACTTGGCTGCATGCTCTAACGTCTTTGCCAACATTTTCACGCAGCTACGGCAGAAAATAATCCTCGCGCCATTTTTCTCAAATTTTCTTTTCTTTGTACTTGTATTTAGATATGACAACTTTCAATAATGAGGAAGAGCCAGATATTACTTCAACTCCACCGGATATACTAATAGAAGCGCGAACCGCATGCGACAGCTTGCTGCCGTCAATATCCAAAGACAGATACATAACCACGTATGAAAATTTTTTGAAGTGGAAAAACATGAAAAATGCCAAGTCATTTTCCGAAAATGCAGTTTTGGCGTATTTTAATGAACTAGCTAGTAAATATAAGCCTAGCTCGTTGTAGACAATATATTCGATGCTGAAAAGTACCCTCAAGATGAAAAATGGTGTCGATATTAATTTATATTCAAATCTCATTGCATTTTTAAAGAGACGCTCTGATGGTTTTATAAAGAAAAAATCTAAGGTACTGTCATCAAATGACGTCAAAAAGTTTCTAAGAGATGCTCCAGACAGCCAGTACCTGGCAACTAAGGTCAGTTTGCCTCCTTATTTTATGTATTGATCTACCTTCTGTACATACTCTTTTACATATTTTTTAACGACCGTCTGTAAGCTAAGTACCTATACCTTATCTTACATATTTTTATTTCTTTTCAGGTTGCGTTAATATTTGGTATTAATGGTGCATGTAGACGGCAAGAACTTTACAATATTACCACAAATGACATTGAAAATCAAGGCAAAATGCTTTTAATTAAAATCCCAAACACTAAAAACAAAATACCCCGATCTTTTATTATCAACGGCCCATTTTATGACGTGGTCAAAAAATATGAAGCTCTGCGTACGACTAAGGCAAAAAATAATTATTTCTTTCAGAATTACCAAAAAGGTAAATGTACTGCGCAATCTATTGGCATAAATAAATTCGGTGCCATGCCAAAGGAAGTCGCCAAGTTTTAAGAATTGCCGGACGCTGGTTGTTATACAGGGCAAATCAGATTATACAGGGCATCTTAAGTAGAAGATTCCATCCAAAACAAAGCAAATATAAGTGCCAAAATAACTCAGGCAATAAATTTGGAGCCACAAACGAAGAAGTTTTGCGCTGAGCCGCGCCCCTCTACTTCTACTGAGGATATTTTTTTATTTACAACTAATGACGAATTACAATGCTCTTCTGCCGCCTTTCAAGAAGTTTCGTCGTCTCCAACATTTACCCTAACACAAAACAATGACATTATGAATAGTAATAATAATAATAAAAACATAATTAAAAAACCGACTACAACTACGTATCATTTTAATAATTGTAATTTCACTAACTGTTTCAATAATTAGAAATGAACAAAATATAAAATGTATTTTTTTTCTGTTTCCTCGCAAATGTGTTAAAAAACGTCGTACGATATACGTGCGTATTGGTTATAACGCACTAATATCGTAATGTACTATGATATGAGATGTAAACATTGATATTAAAAAGAATAGCAACGAGGGAAGAATATTACCAAGTATTCATGACACAATATTCTACCAGAAAACGTGTGGGTTCATGGTAATAAGTACTGCAGCGTGTCCTACCTTATCCTTCGTTAACGCCTTTAGCCGAACAAGCGGTAATAGCCGTTCCACTCAAAAAAATTACGGATATGAACAAACCTGTGCCTTATGCAGCACTCGAGTCCCATGAACATCGGTGGGCCTCTTCTTGCCCCAACCCAGTATCACGCAGGAGGTATGAGGTGGCAAAGCCTGATGTGGTGGGGGCAAACACGCCACTCCGTGCCCCAGATCTGGCCGTGCAGGCCCAGGCAATCAGTCAATTAACAAAAAAATATATAATTATTAGGCAGTTAAAGCAAATCATGATTATTTTGATGAAAATATAATCACTCACTGCTCTTTAAAGTATCTATGAGAAAGTTTATTTTGGTGCTACCATGCTAACTTAACGAAGGTTATAAATATGATATTTACTTATGATCAAATTTTGCAACAGTTAAAAACCATTTTTTAGATTTTATCATTTCGTTAATAGTAGTAGTTACTTAACTTCTGTACCTTCTTCTACTTCACTTCTCTTCTCTCCTACTTCCTTTCTCTACTTTCGTCTTAAACTTAGCTGAATATTTGAATATATAATAAATATAATTTAATATATAATATCAGAATTTTTGTTATTTCAAGCAACCCACTCAAGATGTGTGGGTAGATACCCACTTGTGTATTTAGTTCATAATAAATATAACATATTTTATAAACACTACGCCGAAATGGTTGCAGACTACTTAGCAGTACCTACAGAATAATATATTTTGTAAAGTTAATACTAGGTTGGCATAATTTACGAGAAAAGCACCCGTTATTCCTATAATAATTTTTCATTCTCGAATTATGGAAATTTAATTCAATTTTTGGCTCCACATTTCGGTTTCAGTTCGCTTTTTACGTATGCATTACTTTCTTCACTCGAAATATTGCCAATAATAACTTTATTATTGTGCAACTTTGACGATATTAAGGAGGTAATAAAATTAATATAAACAGTGTATCATTTCTTCAGTAGAATAGATACTCCGTAAAATAAACTAATGCGTCTATATTACTGCGGAACAAAAAGCAGGGTGTTCTGTGTCAGAAAGTTTGGCAAAACATAATAAAAATCAGTCAAGAACGAGCTGGTTTTGTCTGGCTATCATTATTATTTTACCGACTTCATAAAAAAAAATTAAATCCAAAAATCAAAAAACCCGACTGCTTCAAAAGCGAACCAAAAAGTTGTAAACAAGGAAAAAATCATGCTGTGCAGTCGGAGGATACATATTCGCGGGCTGGCTGACCAAAATCTGGTGTATCCTCCGCCTGCACAGCATGATTTTTTCCTTGTTTACAACTTTCTAGTTCGCTTTTGAAGCAGTCGGGTATTTTGATTTTTTGATTTAACTTTTTTTATTTATAACTTTTTTTTTCGAATTAGATACATTTAAACATATAAGTGTTATATATTTCTGAAATCACCTCTTAAAACCCTTTATTTTGATACTCCACACGATGGGTTTGGAAGAAAAAAAAAATTGGGCCTCCACAATATGGCGCCCAAAATCCGCCATTTTTAATGTAGCCTATGACACTCGCAGGGTTAAGACGAATCGATTGAAGTATGAATTATCAAAATCGGCCAACGCGTTTGGTCTCTGGAACGCCATATAGGCACAAACATACATACATACATAGACTGATAAACACATTACCCTCCTTCGGCAGTCGGGTAAAATGGAGGTTATTTGGGAAATTATGAAAAGCTTAGCCGCGGTAGACCGCTATTAAAATAAAACCACGACATTTTACCAACCGCGAATTGTAAACAGTTGACAGGCTTCATAACTTTGTCATATTCTTGTAAAACTTTACGTAGCAAGATAAAGTACTTTAAGACGCCGACAGTCGCCAACGACCTTGAGGGAACAAAACGCATTCGTTCCACGCGACCTAAAATTTAGTAGTCTTTTATACTTTCCTTATTATTCTAAGTCTTTAAAAGCTTAAGATCAAAATGTACATAGTTAAATTGTCTTTGAGATGGAGGCAATTTCATTAAATACACCCGGTGATTTTGGTGCGATTGTCGTTTTTTTGTCCGTGTTAGACATAACTTTACAAATTAATTACACAATGTTATACGAATATATCCGGTATGTAAATGAATATGTCCGGCGCCATACGGTTCCGTATGGTGCCGGACGTTAAGAATTTCACCATCCCATATCTTCCCGTGGGTGTCGTAAGAGGCGACTAAGGGACAAACCAGAGAATGGGCAGCAGCGTTCTCTGTGCTTCTATAACAACCATACTGCGATCGCCAACCCGCCTGCCAAGCGTGGCGATTATGGCAAAACCCCCCCTATGAATAGCACAAATAAAAAATGGCCCCTAGTGCCCGGCAGCCTGCCTACCCTCGACTACGGTAGCGGTCGAGGTTACGGCATGGCAAGGGGTGCTAAGAATCGCCGGACGAGATCCGGCTACCCCAACAATCACCGACGACTGGACCTGGCAACGTACAACACGCGCACACTCCGGACCGACGAGAAGATCACCGAGCTCGAAGAGGAATTGAACAGGTTGCGATGGAGCATTATAGGGTTATCTGAAGTCCGAAGAGAGGGGGAGGACTCGATAATCCTCAAATCCGGTAACCTGCTCTATTTCCGAGAGGGTGACCGGCAGTCCCAGGGTGGTGTCGGGTTTATCGTCCACAAGTCCCTTGTAAACAACGTGGTCAAGATCGAGAGTGTGTCGACCAGGGTGGCGTACCTTATACTCAGAATATCCTCTAGATATTCGCTGAAGGTCATACAGGTCTACGCCCCAACCTCGGCACACCCCGACGACCAGGTATGAGGATATCTCCAGAGCCATGCATAGTTTCAAAACTCACTTCACCGTTGTCATGGGGGACTTCAACGCGAAACTGGGCAAACGAGACGAGGATGAGCTGCAAGTGGGGCAATTTGGAGATGGACGACGGAACCACCGGGGTCACCTACTGGCCAGTTTTATGGAGAAGGAGGGCCTCTATATGATGAACTCCTTCTTCAAAAAGCGTGAACACAGGAAGTGTACCTGGCAGAGCCCCGATGGTGCAACAAAAATTGAGATCGACTTCATCATGTCAACCAAGAAGCAAATGTTCAATGATGTCTCTGTGATCAATTCGGTAAAAACCGGGAGCGATCACCGCATGGTAAGAGGCACATTGAACATTGATATTAAGCTTGAAAGGTCTCGACTGATGAAGTCCACGCTCCGTCCAGCACAGATCCAGATCCAAAACCCCGAGAGCTTTCAGCTCGAACTCCAGAATCGTTTCGAGTGCCTAAGGAGCTCCGTGGACGAATACAGCGACGGGTTCGTGGAAGCTGTCCATACGGTCGGGTCTAAGTTTTTCAAGACCCGTCGTACAGATAGAAACAAAAAGCTCTCTGATCATACCCTCAAGCTTATGAAGGAGAGGCGTGAGGTGATCCTGCAGTCTTCAGATGAGGCGTGCAAATACCGGCAGATCAATAGACAGATCTCTAAATCCTTGAAAAGAGACCTCCGCCACTTTAATACCGAGCGTATTAAAGACGCGATTGAGCGAAATAAAGGCTCCAAGGTTTTTTCAAGAGATCTGTCTATTGGGCAGAGCCAGCTCACGAAACTGAAGACCGACAATGGCAGGATCGTATCCGCCAAACCGGAGCTTCTGAGGGCGATCAAGACTTTCTATGGACAGTTGTACACATCAATCAGCAAACCCGTTGCGAGTCTAGCAAACGACCCAAGAGCTAGATTGACCCGACACTATACCGAAGACATACCGGACGTCAGCCTGTACGAGATTATGGATGGCTCTGAAACAGCTTAAAAACAACAAGGCGCCGGGTGATGACGGAATCACGGCTGAACTCCTGAAGGCGGGTGGAAAACCGGTCCTCAAGGCCCTTCAGAAGCTTTTTGATTCCGTCATACTCGAGGGCGAAACGCCACAGGCATGGTGCAGTGGTGTGGTGGTACTCTTCTTCAAGAAGGGCGACAATGCCCGGCTGAAGAACTATAGGCCCGTCTCGCTTCTTAGCCATGTTTACAAGTTGTTTTCAAGAGTCATCACGAATCGTCTCGCGCGCTGGTTTGACGATTTCCAGCCTCCCGAACAAGCTGGATTCCGAAAAGGCTTTAGCACCGTGAACCACATACATACGCTGCGGCAGGTTACACAGAAGACCGAAGAGTATAACCTGCCTCTCTGTTTAGCGTTTGTGGACCACGAGAAAGCCTTCGATTCGATCGAGACTTGGGCTGTACTGCAGTCTCTCCAACGGTGCCAGATCGACTACCGGTACATTGAGGTGTTGAAGTGTCTGTACAAAAACGCCACCACGTCAGTCCGTCTTCAGGATCAGACCTCGAAACCAATTATTCTCCAGCGCGGCGTAAGACAGGGAGACGTCATTTTTCCGAAACTATTCACTGCTGCGCTGGAGGACGTCTTCAAGGTTCTGGACTGGAAAGGGCTTGGCATCAACGTTAATGGCGAGTACATCACTCACCTTCGGTTTGCCGACGACATAGTGGTCATGGCTGAGACCATGGAGAGCCTCAGTAAAATGCTCGATGACCTTAGTAGAGCTTCCGAAAGAGTGGGTCTTAAAATGAACATGGACAAAACTAAGGTCATGGTGAACGCCCATGTAACACCAACTCCTATCAAGATCGGAGACTCTATAATCGAAGTTGTAGACGATTATATTTACTTGGGACAAACGGTCCAGTTGGGTAGGTCCAACTTCGAGAAAGAGGTCAACCGTCGAATCCGACTCGGCTGGGCGGCGTTCGGGAAGTTGCGTGGTATCTTCTCGTCCAATTTACCGCAGTGTCTCAAGACAAAAGTCTATGACCAGTGTGTGTTGCCAGTGATCACCTATGGGACCGAGACGTGGTCGCTCACAATGGGCCTTATCAGTAAGCTTACAGTCACCCAAAGGGCAATGGAGAGGGCTATGCTCGAAATTTCCTTGCGTGATCACGTCAGAAATGATGATATCCGCAGGAGAACCAAAGTTACCGACATAGCCCGAAGAATTGCCAAACTTAAGTGGCAGTGGGCAGGGCACATTGCTCGCAGAACGGATCGCCGATGGGGCCGAAAAGTTCTGGAATGGCGACCGCGAACCGGAAGACGATACGTTGGAAGGCCTCCCACTAAGTAGACCGATGACCTGGTGAAGGTTGCGGGAAGGCGCTTGATGCGAGACGCACGGAGTCGGTCAATGTGGCGACGCCTGGGGGAGGCCTATGTCCAGCAGTGGACGTCTTTCGGCTGAAATGGTGATGATGATGATACGAACAAAACTCATAATATGCTTAGATCAAATTATTAAGAAAATGGTCTAATATTACATATATTTTTTCCAAAAAAAATCGACTCGCCGTTTAGACGTGATTCTCATTTTGAAATCAGCTACTCAGGGGTATCTGCACCTTAACTAGATCTAAAGAACAAATCTGACACGGCAAACCATGCAAACCTAACTGATCGACTGAAAGATGGACAAAATAGTAATCTTATAAGCGTTCCCCTTTTTAATAGAAAGAGCGACAATCTTATTAAATTTCAAATTCTTCGACAATATTAAAGAACTTACAAAATACCCTACTAAAGAATTTAATATAATTTTTTGCGGTAACTAGGTTAGAAAATTGCTTACAAACAGTTTTTATCGATACTTAATAATTGCTATAATCATTGAATAGAAACGATACTTTTTCATTATTATAAATACTCATAGTACAGATAATACCTGCCTACTAAAAGGTGTAAGAAAAATATTTCCACCTTATCTTATTGGGTCGGATGGACTCATAAGGTATATTGAAAAGGGGTCGGCTGGCCCCATATTGAAATGGGGAAGTGATGGCTTTGATATCTGTCATGAAATGTAATATTTATTCATGGCATGTTATATGTTTATTTTAAACGCAAGCTGGGTTGAATAATACCTAAGCCCAAAACAATCATAAAGACAACCCACATCAGTGAAACTGCTGGTCAATCCGAATTTATAAACCGGTTCAAAGGCCAAAATGTGATTAAGAGATGCTTCTCTTTATTTATTTACTATATAATTAAACATTCTAAAATACAGACTATATGTTATGTTGAAACATTCGACTATCTGGGTTTTACTCAAAGCATACTAGGGCTCAAACTTAGTCGCTGGAAATAATTTGATAGTCCTAATTGACCCTTCTTAGTCTATAAGTATATTCTAAGAAGGGTCTCACTAGGTACTTGGAAACGTCGGTCCGAAGAGTGCGTGTGTTGTACGTTGCTAGGTCCAGTCGTTGGTGTTTGTTGGGGTAGCCGGATCTCGTCCGGAGATTCCTTGCTATAACGTAACCGCTACCGTAGGGTAATGGTAGGCAGGCTGCCGGACACTAGGGGCCATTTTTTAGTTGTGCTATTCATGGGGAGGATTTGCCATAATCGCCACGCTCGGCAGGCGGGTTGGCACAGATAACGCTGCTGCCCATTCTCTGGTTTGTCCCGTAGTCGCCTCTTACTACACCCACGGGAATACATGGGATGGTGAAATTCTATACGTCCGTCATACGGAACTCCACTGTTCTTTTTTTTTTTTAGTTTATAGTCTCGCGCTTTAATGTGTACCTCTTTTCATATTTTACCCTGATAAAAGCCATCGTTTATAACTATATAGTATCTCACACGTTTACTGTGAAAATGCAACACGCTAGCAATTATACCTATTACGTTTAAATATCGTACTGCCCTATACACACAGACGGCGCAGGCGGTCCATACGGAACGCAAAAATAAATCGATAATAATAAAAAATAATATCAGTTATATAAAGGTCAAAACAAAAATAAAGTAATGTCAAATCAAGTCACAAGTGAAGTCAAATCAAAATTAAGTAATATCAAATCAATATAAACTAAATTACATTTTATAATATTTTCGATGTATATATAGGTGTACCAGAATCTCATGGCATTTTTAATTTTTTTTTAATTGTGATTTTCATATGGCAATGTCAATTGTCACCTGTCGAATCAAAGTACTTGATGTGTCAACCGCTGCTGAAATTTTTTGATATTATCTGGAAAGTTTGTTATTTTTGTGAAAATGTCGAAAAACCCACTTCGATCTCATGCGAGACATATTGTTTTCAGTGTGTATCATAAAATAAGGGAAGAAGAAGGCGTAAATCAAACTCAATCTATGATTTTAAAGTGCGTCGTAGAGTGGACCGGTAAGTTGGACTGACTTGTTTTGATACTTTTAGTTTAATTTATATTTTTCTTACTTAATTTTAATTTCTTTCCATTACTATTATATTATGGTAAATCGTAGGTCAGGGCACATCGAATGATGGCCGGAAGGAAATGGCAACAGTAATTTAACTGTTACTAATTCTTCGACAAGATATTGATTTTAACGGAGATTGAGAATCTTTGACGTAAGAAAAATATTAAGTAATAATCTGCGCCCTGCAGTGGGACGTGTATATAGACAGGAGTTTTTGGCGGGCTTTTGTCGAGTGAAGTTCAGTGGCTGTTAATATTATTTGCAAATTGATTCCTAGTGGATATTGTGATATATTATTGGTGTAGTTTTGTATCTCAACTGTCTCCGCAACTGGACAATTTGTAAAATCATTGACAAAAGCGATCTCGGGATAGTGGAGCGGTGTATTTTATTGTAGTATTGACTGCGTCTGCAAAGCTTACTGGGAAGACTGACTCGATACAATTTGCTGCCAAATACTCCAAAAAACATTAGAATCTGTTACATCCGCATTCTAATGCATACTAAAGAATAAATATAAGATCCAAAACTCTTTCCAAAGACGTGGCTAAAAGGTCCTAGCAACCAGGCCATAAAACTTACATAAAAAAATATATATATAGACTGATGATGATGAATGACTTTAAGTAACATGATACATTTTATTATTTTTTACAGACTTTATACATAAAGAGATTGGTTTTGAATATGTTAAATGCCAATGAAAAAGAACCATTTTGATGGAGAGAGATGACATAAAACTACAAAGATACAAGTTTTTGAAATGCCAGTGGAGTTCATGGAATCGTATTCTAGTTTTCTAGTTCTGAATGAGGTTTTAAGATAATAGTATGATTTAAATGCTAAATAATAAATTAGTACATAAATTAATATTCAATTGATTTATATTTCCTATGTTAAGAACACGATGTATAACAACATTATTCATAAACATACCTATAATACTCACAGTGGATCTTTGTGTCTCTGAATTGGTTGCAAGACCCCGCGCAGTAGCTATTTTTGTTTCAATGTTGAAGGTGAAGATAGCATTGTATAACTGTCTCTTTCACTCGCTTATGTATGTCACATAAGCTTACGGAGTTTCTTGTGCATTCTTCTCCATAACAAGCTACTTTCCGAATGTACGGTAGAATCAACTTTTATTCCATGTAAATTTAAATTGTGACATTCAAAAGTGCCGCTTGGTGGCCCAGTTGAAATAAATATCTTTTGTCTTTTGTCTTTTTTGTCATCGTCCTATCTCGCTTACTCTATGCAGTATACTCGATGACAAACTGTTTCTTACGCAATGGTTGGCAGGACCAAGTTCAAAGACACAAAGATCCGTTGTGACTACGATAATATAGGTACCTCATGTTCATTAATACTAAAGACATAAATAAAAATTAAACAGTATCAAGATCGTTTGATCCAATTTCCCCAGTATTGCATACAACAAATTTTTATTTCCCTTTTTGCCATGAGATTCTGGTAGACCTATACTTCGATTTTCGATCAACTTTCGATCACTTAGAATTTAGGGTACACACTATTTTTATGTTAGCAACATCTACATTTCATAATGTCCCATGGTTACTGATAACATCGTAATGGGGGTTTCATATTTTGATTTTCGTCTGTATTGTCCTGACAATGACACTTGGTCTTATCTGATGAAAATTAACGACATAAAGCGGGTATAATGTTGAAACCCAGTGTTATTTAGTTTTCCCCAATCGTCGCCTGCACCATGGCTAAGTGTAATCTTGTGTAGCAGTTGTTCGTTCTATAAACTGCACTAAGTATATAAAAGTGTTTTCTCTCTCTGATTATTTTTCTAGATAACACTTTGTTTAAATGCTGAAAGCTCTAAAATACTTACTTTTCATCTCTCGTTCGTAAATTTGTTAGATCTTCAGAAACAACCTTTCAGTTTTTTGGACTATTTTATTAGACTTAATATAAATGATTGAGTCTGTAATTGTTTGTTTATTAATCATACCACAGCGGCTGGACGGATATGGATAAAATTGGAACACGAGTTGTCCACGGCCAGGATTAGGATTAAGGATACTATTCATCGGGGTAGTACAGTCCAGTGGGCTAAAGTTGGTAATTTTACGGTCCTTCGACCGTAAAATTACCAACTTTAGCCCACTGGAGTATATGCCCGTGACTTCTCACGGGCATATACTATAGAAATAATATAAACTTCTTTTTAAAGGCGCATAAAAATAACTTCGACTGCTTGATCTGCAGGAGGAAAGGCGTCCTTGGGGTGATCAGTGTGCCCAGTACACAGGCACTTGGCGACGCGTCCCCTGGATACTCCACGTCGCTCGAGAAAACGATGATGTCGACACTTTCTTCCTCGACATCTAATTTTGTTAGTATTCTATTTTAAATCGTTTTTTTATAATGTATTTTGTTTATTATTATTCTATTTTTAAACATTTGATTATTTTTGTTAGTTTCTTCTTTGACGTTGTTATACCGGTTGATGTTATTATATTAAGTAAATTATATTATTTTGCCTAAGGAATGTTTAATTTACCTGCGACCTGTCAGTGTGCAGTACGCCAATGAGTAAGTTTGGCAATACGACAATTACTTATTCAGAGTGTTAGCTCGTAAGTGAAGAAATGCTTGAACTATATACCTACTTTAGGCGAATGGTTTCAATGCCGTTCTATTCGAAACACAAATTGTCCCGGACAAACTATATAGATTTGGATAGAGAATTGTCGAATGTCCCGGTGGAGTCCGTGGAAACGAGTAGTTCGCTGAGCCGCCGCCGTGGTCCGCACTCACACCAATGCCGTGTGGGTCACGCAGATGTGTTTGCACTTTGCAGCGTAGACAGAGCGTGCCGGCCGACCGCCCGAACTGTTAGGTACAATTCCCAACACAGAGAAATCCTTACATACTTACCAATTCAATTATCTACTCATAATTCAAAATTGAAACCCGAAACGTTATTTTAACAAGCAACCATTTAACAGTAAATGTTTAAAGCAATATTGCTTTGTAGTAAACTTGAAAAGGTAATACTATACGTATATGATTTGATATAAATTCAAATTCTATAGGTATTACCCATTCAAACCTGAAAAGAGGGTCATCGAACCTTATTCATGTAAGGAGATATCAAGTAAACGGGTTTTACACTTACCCAGAGTACTGAACTCTCGTCTCGACTTAAGTCACGACCACAGGCATAAATCTAACTAGATGACGCGATTGTATGTACTTCGCGTGCCAAAAAACGGACTATCGTTACGATCAATGATCGTAAGCTGAGCTTTTCATTTAGCATTATTGACACCGGAAATCCGCCAAAATCTTGAAAAATGGCTTTTTATGCCATATTGACCGGTAATGAATGTATAGAAAAAGTTGGCCGAGGCATTGGAAATGTTTTCTTTCATTGGTAAGTAAATTTGCTTTTAAATTGTTTGTGAAAAAGAGGCAAGCTTGGTTTTCATACAGATGGAGGGACTTGCGTTATCTATTTAGATTTATGTCTGTGGTCACGACCTAACTACGTGCCTACAGCTGATAAAATCATAATACTTCGGTACCAGACTATGTCGTAGGTAGGTAAATAAAACAACGCTATACAAAACTTAGAGAGACTTTATTTTATCAAATACCTAATAATTATTTACTTAGATTAAAACAAAGTAGGTACAATGTTCAAAACAAAAGTTTCGCAAAGTGCGCACACAATGTGATTTCAAATTCTTATAAAATTGTAAACGAAATTCAAATTAATCTTGTATTTACATAATATTTCGCAAAGATAACAATTAATAATTTAATATATACTTCTTTTGCAAAACTACTTAAGAACTTAAATGTAAACGGTGCTGTAAATTGTTTACAAACTCAGGTTAGTACATATAAAAGTGTTTACGTGTAAGTTGAACAAAGTCTAGGTATTCATCAAGTTCGCCAAGATAACTATTGTTATGGTTACCCTCACTTCTGGGGGTCCAATTAGTTACCATCAATCACTCTTTTTATAAGAGAGTATTCATAAAATATACTCCCTCTTAATACTCGATAACATATCGTTCGATAAATGCAATGAATAAGATATGGGTTGGCTCTCAATATTACATACATTTTAATCGGTAAGCGATCTTTCCGTAATAACTTTCCAGCTGGTCCATTCTGTAAAATTCTTATCGTGAAAATTTGTAATTCCATGTAACGCTACGAATTAAAAAATCACTTCCTAGCTCGCTTCACCGTTACTTTTACAGGGAGAGCACTACTTAAACTGTATTGATATATAACTTTACCAAAATTTTCACAGTTCACAGAACATCACGTTCACAGAATATCACAAAATGGCAACAAGACTAACTTTTTAGAGCTGATACTAAAATAAATTTTTGTTTGAGATTTAATAAAAGCCTCCACGGACATCAAGCGCTGACTGATCAATCTTTTCAGCACGGCTACACATAATAAGCTCATGCACAAGGTATGGAAAATTAAAATGAAAAGCTTCTATTTTCCTTCGTAATATTTGTATAAACTCGGACACGTTGTTTACATGTATCAATGTGGAATTAATAACATGCCTAATGAAAATCCTTTTGTATATTTTTTTCAATCTGCCCTCACATTTTATTAAAACATATTTCGGGTTATTACAGACCAAACGCCGCCCGTCAGAAAACGGATTAAATATTTGACAGACTCCTGTACATTTTATGAATGGATTTCGCCAGATTTCACACTTTTTTTATACATCAGTTAATACTTAATACATAAGTAGGGATAAAGAAAGGTTCTTTTACTTCGTCTGGATTAGTTCTGGTTGAATTATCTGGCGGTTGAAGTAATATTACGTTATCATGTGAATATTCCCCAAAAATCGGTTCTTGTGAAACAGGCCCTAAGCCTTATGTAGGGCATATCAATGAAAAATAGGCAGAATAACACGATCGACGCATATCACAAATAGGTCGAACAACCACTGGTATATAGGCAACCTGGAGTTGAAAGGCTTCGTCACACCTTTTGTGGTTTCAATCAAAATACTTGTTGCTCATGACGTCACGCATCCACGTCACGTAGCCCGCGGTACGAGTGTAGATTCCGTACTTACCACGCTTGCCACAACCATCGCCGAAACTCGTGATCCCCTGTCAATGTAAAATTTTACACTTTAATTTACATGATTTAAATTCTCTAGTTAAGCTTTGAGCTGTTTTAATGTTAAGATCGAAATGTTTAGTTTTTGTTTGAATAAAAATCGTGTCGAATCTAGTTTTTTTTTTTCAATTTTTAAAGCACAAATGAAGATTTTCTTTCCATTTTCTGTTCAGTGTAAGACAAATAGGTGCTTTTGTAAACCACAACGTATACAAATTAACATTTCTGCCCACAATAAGTATCCGTTTAACATACAGCGTTTTCAAATGGAAATCAGTACGAGGGTGCCAGTGCAAAGTCAGTCTACTATGGAAACTATGTTGCATAGACTTCGATCGCAGTCATCATCATCATTACATTTCAGCCGAAAGACGTCCACTGCTGAACAGGCCTCCTCCCGAGTGGCGCCTGATTGACCGGTCCAGTGCGTTTCGCATCCAGCGAACTTCACTTAGGTCAATCCTGCCACCTTCACTACTTCACTCAAGACTTTGATATACAACTTCAATACAATATATTCTGACTGCGTATAAAAAGGCACTTGCCCATCTGCTCCCCTAGACGCTAACATCAATCTAAAGCAGTCTGTACAATGATTTGTCATGATGTCACAGACGTAACTTGGGATTCCAACTAGACCTAGCAGTTAATATGCACATATAAATTAAGTATTAAGGGTTTTAGTGTCCTAAAACAGACTATTAAAATCAAGATACAAATAAAATTTCCATTGGGATGTTGGTAACGTCTTCTGTCTTTAAATACCTTTAGAAGGTATGCACGTTTTTGAAATCAATCTTGTACGTAGATTTAATAAAATTCGTGTGGATGACACCGTAAAATTAAAGCTTAGAATGAAAGAGAAAATTCGACGCTGTTTTCCCTTTCAGCGTTAATTGATTTTACCCACACGGATTAAAAGTACATAAAGCTTGTTCAAATGTTTCCGCGAAGGTAATGCAACCTATGAAGCGTTAGATAATACCCCGTATAGTACCAGTTAGATAATGGATTGGTTGTGTTATGTATGTTACGGGAGATGAGGGAAACCACGGCTTACAGCACACTGTTTATTGCAAAGAAAGGGTAGGATCACAGCCTACACACACATACGCGCATACGCATATATACACTCGAATATCCTGATGGGCCGACGTGATTTGATTGTTGTTTTTAGCATGAACGTATGTAAATTGCATGAACGTTCAAGGACACTATTCGACCAATTTACACTAGAAATTTTCTTAGAAATTATGTTTGCGATTTCGTCTATCGACGCAATTTAAATTGCATTGCGCTATCTTTTTTATTATATTGCATAGAGCTGACCTCGTCCAGCAATGTCGTCTTGCGTCACGTCACGGTTTGAGTTGACCCTATAGGCTCACTTCTTCTTGACTAGAATGCTAAAGCGACGCGTATAAAACGGCGTTAAAAACCTAATTTCCGCGAACTCGCAGTCTCGAGGCGTCAGTGTTGCCGGAGCCGCTTTGCACGCTTTAATTTTCATGTATCAATCACGTTTTAATTTTCATGTATCAATATAAATATAAATACGCGAAATCGCCGTTGTTTTTGGCAGATGTCTCCGCTAACACAAAAGCAACAAATGAATCTCACTAAAGTCCTTTTTACATAGACAAAAAACAGTCCAGGTGAATATTAAAATATAAATGACAAACCTAAAACGTGCTCGCAATTGCAAATTACAAAGGACATTACCCTCGTTACGTTTACGGCTCTGAGCCATTTAATTCGGCATACTCAAAAAAACAATCCCTCTCTAATGTTCGATAAGCTTCTTGCTTTCTCGTCAAATTGTGAAATGTCACGTTCGTTTTATTGTGATTGAAGGGAAGCTTTTAAAAGGTAGGGGTTTTATGTAAAATCCCCAGTGTGTTGTAGGACGGGGACATTCGTTATTGACACACGATAATCATGGTCATAAATCATGCCAATAAGCCTGCCCAATCATTGTTTATTTATCATAAAAACACCTACGGACAAGAATATTTTTCAGAAAAATTTAAACCTCACTGAAGCTATTTATTTGACCCTTAACATTATTCAAAAGAACATTTTTCATGATAAGGCCGCCTAATCTGTCTTATAGAGCCAGCAGAAATATTTAATTGAATGTCAGTCACCTCGCTGATTGCTTACCACTCCATCATTTTGCTTAACGATCAATAATATCGAAGACGAAAGGGAAATATATATTTTATAAGCTTGTAAATTATGTTATTATTGAACCAAAAACGGGAAACGAATATAAAAAGTCAACTAAAAAGGAGCTATTCATTTAGTGTGTTCGGGAAGTGGTCACCGGTAGCCACCCGTTTAGCATTGTAGAACATTTTCTATAGAATCGTTTCAATTCATTATTAAGGAAGCAAGGCTAGGGTCTCACGCAAACTTGGTCGTTTCATCGTAAATATTCCTTTTAAAATAAATACCCACCCACTTTCTCTCACAGAACTTACCATAAACTCATACGCACTAAATGTTATGAAAATACTTCATTTCATTAAGCGTACAGCTAAGAAGTGGAATTCCCTGCCGGAATCTGCGTTTGCCGATAGCTACAACCTAGTAAAGAACCCTATGAAGAACCCCTTTGAACCCCTAGAAAGCTATGAGTAATGTCTGAGGCGTCTGGGATCTTGATTATTTGCCAATAATCTAATAATTGACAGCTGCAATGTAGCCTGACGTCACTAATTGATAGCAAAACATTTCCGTTTTGCACACTCATCGTCATCATCATTATTCTCATCTTTTGACTACTACGCAGCAAGTCTCCTTCTTCCAAAACATAACTTGCTGCCATCTCTGTGTTACCCCATGTAAAACTAAATCATCTTTTATGCAATCAATCATCCTATTTCCCCTTGGCTTATCAAGTTGAAGCTTTGTATGTTACTGCCAAGATTGCCATTGCACAACTTGCAAACTCTAAAAGGTCAACGATCATCGAGAGAAAGTGAAACGTACTCGTATTCACGAAATCGTATGTCGTCTGCAAGATTTTAATAAGGACTTGCTTTATTTGTGGAAAAAGTTATGTTTTTAAATTCTGAGAAAACGAGTCTCTGCCTTTCACCATTAAAACTACGACTAGATTTTTCAATTCCTACTAACTGAGACACAAAACGGTATAATCACAGACACCTTTAACTCAAACGGGGTGGGCGTACTATTCGCTCGTGTTATATTTTTTGCGGCGTTGAATATAAAGCTAAACGACTTGTTCAAATTTTAGGTGAAAAGTCTTTCATCTTTATCTGAACGTTTTTGAAATTCATTTGAATCTGTGCACGACTAGGTACTTATAATTTTCTAAAGTTTTTTTTCAAATATTAGTATCCTAAAAGCACGCACAAAAATCATTTCATTATGTTAAGAAATTTGCTCTCAGTTGCTTGTTGACAATCTTCGTGTTTGATGCGGGCCTTTGAAATGGAAGCCTCTTGAAATCTGCAGAAAATAATGTTTGTATTGAAACTCACTTACTTGGGTGAATTTCACAAGGCTTCCTTTTTGTACGGTTTTTTTGTAAGCCAAGTGTCCAACGTCATATAATTCGGGATAATTACGTATTAAAATCAAACATATACTACTTATATATACTACTATATTTGCGGCTTCCATTATGCGAAAATCAGTCCACCTTGCGATTCGAAACACCACTAGCAAAATGTCGGCGGCTGTATAATGACCATTACGCAGTTACCTGCGAAACAGTACCTTCAAGGAGGCAACTGTCTCATCTCGCTATATAGTAGAGTGAGGTAGAGCATAATATACGAAACGCTGCCCTACAACACACGTTGCGGCACCGCAACGTCGTGCGGTGCCCAGACATTGTTCCTATCATCAAAGCTTCATCTTAGAAAATGACGACAAAGTTTGTTGGAACACCACTAAAACTTCTGTTCTGGAGTGTTTGTCTCTTAAATATTTATTAGTTAAATCTTGATATCCCGTCGTTGTCTCTTATATTATTCCATTTCATGAAAAAGTTGGCAGTAACTACTGGGCGGCTACCGTCAATTCTTTAATTTTCTTTGTTCTAACCTTCATTCATTTTCGTAGGACCCCTTTTGTTCATTAAAACTTTTTTTGTAATTCAAAGAAAAGGCGAATTTAACTACCGTTATAAATGTTAATTCAATGATTAGTTCTAATGAAAATCTCAAACTTTGTAGAAGATGACGTATAAATTCCTTTTTGTGATGGAAAATTTGTTTTTCTCAAAAATGGTATGTAATGTTGACATAACATCTCTAAAAAGTATCCAGAAAGTGAACTCTACCGGAGACTATTCACAACTGTCCGGTAAGAAGCGAGATTTTAAATTTGGAATCTCCTACTGTCCAGTAAGTAAGTATGTAATTTACTTACTGGACACTTGGTCATCCTTCATCCCTTTTTTTTTTTATGGCTTCGCACGGTTTAGGTCATCCTCTTTAGATCTGCTTAGAAAAAAAAAACATAGTACCAGACACAGATTAGAGTTTAGCCATTATAACATGGTTAGAGGGAGGCTCCAAATATATATCTATCTCTTTTTGGTATGACATTTTATGAGATACATAATATATTTTGGAGCCTTAAACATCCATTTTATTGTCTGTGACACTTTTTTTTTTTTTTTTTTTATGGGTCTGTGACACATAACGCGACGCAGAAAAAGTATGCACGTTGCGTTTTGTACTTAGTAATGTTGTAGAAGTATAGTGTGGGATTTTATGTTTGTATTTAGTCATTTCAGTTTATAAATCATGTTGGATTAAAGAGTCCGTTAATCAAGATGTACAACAAACAAATATAAATGCCCCCGGTAAATCGATCACAATATCTATCAGTAATTGCCCTAATATGAATGTAACCTTCAATATTAATTAAACGAATTTGTTGTTAAACTTTCTTTCATTTTTGAGAAAAGCATTATACAAACCTCAACCAGTAAGAAAGCCATCCTGGCCTCGTATATAACCGGACCTCACCTGCGGTTCGGTCCGGTTAACTCATACTCGGCCAGGAAGGCTTACTTACTGGATTCTGCTGTAATGTACTATAACATTTGTTATAGGATTGAAACGCCTGTTTTATCAAACATTTGACACAGGCTTATGAGCGTGGCTGGATCTACAAGGTCACAGTAAAACTTAATATTATGAGAAGACTTTAGTTCTTTTTTGTTTATTTGTCCATGGGCTGCCCGTTGAGACTATATTGAGGCAATTTCTAAGAAAATAGGATTCGTAAAATGCATATAGGCACAATCACTCGTTTCTCATTAAATCTACACTTTCTCGGTCTTTGAAACTTTATCTCGTAGATAATTTAAATCTAAAACATGGTTTTACCTCTTTATTGGATTACTAGCTGACCCGACAAACTTTGTCCTGTCTAAACGGAATCCATAAAAGGTTCCATAAAAAGATTTTTTAAATTTTAACGAATTTTTTTGTGCTACTTTTCAAAAATTCCTCCGATATAAAAATATTATATTAAGAAAGAACATTTAAAAAAACCTCAATGAAACGCATTTGAATTATTTAAGTTATACACAAAATATTTAGTACATAAATCTTTTAAAGATAAAAAGATATATTTATTTCTGAGTATATGGTACATTAAGATCTTAATATTAAACAGTTTCACATACACTACCGTTGCCGGTGTAGAAATATTAAAATTAACTTACAAATTCAAAGTGTCCATGTTCTAGGCCGCAGAAATATAATTCTAGTAAGTAGTTTGTCATCGAAACGCTAAGAAGAGGCTATATTCCCCTATTGCGCGTCAATAAGCAGATACAATAGAAACAACAATAGCTTACGCATACATGGCGTGCGCGCGACGTTTGAGGCGTACAATATTATAAATTAGTTTAGATAAAAAATAGTCAATTTTATACAATGTTATAATAATTATGCATGAAATGTCAAAATTTAATTATCATATAATGTCAAATGCCTACAAAATATAAAAAAAAAAACAATTCAAGTTAACAAGTGTAAATAAGTATTAATAAAATGTAATGTCAAAATTTATAATTTAAAAATTCATTAACTGAATAGAAACAATTGTCTAAAAGCCAGGCAAATATTGTTTTCCTAAATTTATTAGTGGGCAACACTCTGATGCGTGAGGGTAAATTGTTAAATATTTTGATTGCCATGCAATTGGAATTCCTGCTATACAATTGTAGTCTCTGGCTAGGTGCAAGTAATTTATTTGGGCTTCTGCTTTTCACTCTTTTAGAAATGTGCTCATACAATGGGAACATGTGCGAATACCTTTTAACAAACATACAAATCTCAAAAATATATAGGCAAGGAAGTGGAAGAATTTTCAGTGCTTTAAATAATGGCTTACAATGATCTAAATATTCTGCTCCATACACAGCTCTGACGCATTTTTTTTGTGCAATGAATGCACTGTTCACATCTACTGAATTGCCCCATATCACGAGTCCGTAACGCAGCACTGATGCAACATAGCCATGATACGCACTTAGGGCTGTTTCTTTGCTGGCTATTCGTCTCAGTTTTCGAAGAGCAAACACAAATTTGTCGAGACGAGTGCAGACCTTTTTTACCTGTAAGAAATATCTCATGGTGCGATCCCTGCAGAGCAGTGGGCCTCCAGAGTCGCCGGCGCAGGAGTCTCTTCGTCCTCGCCCCGCGCACACCATATCATCTGTTATGGCGTACTGCCAGTACGAACGCCGACAAACGCCTTGCTGTATCGTCGATACCTGGAGATAAGTTTGTTATTAGAAAGAAAAATACGTATTTGTGACCCGCACAGGAGACACAAGATAAGCAAAACACAAACAAAAGCAATATTAATAAATTAAAATAAATAACCTAATGCGAGACCAAAAAGGCTCCTATCTCAGCATGAAACGATATTAAAAAGAAAATAACGCTGCGCTGATATTCTAATAGGGTGCACTGTTGATGCCATGAAGGTGTTTAACTGTCATAAAACGACATACGATATAAGTACATGCTTATGCTAAACCCTTAACAATAGCATTAGTATAGTACTTATAGAAGATTTTATTTATCTACACATGTCCCGGTGTCTGTAATCAAATCTTTCTAGTTCAATTTGACCGTCGACCACATCATCGCTTACCATCAGGTGCCGCGAGCCAAAATAATGTACAAAAAACCTAGTGTCCAATTGAGATAATTTAAAAAAAAATTGATTATTAGCAACTAGCTGCCGTTGCTTACTACCCACGTTGAATTAGAAACAAACAATCACCCTTCTATCCTCACAAATAATACATAGCATAGGACTTATATAACGAGAGCTTTTGTTTCTGGCAGGCGATATCATCCATCTGGAAAACGCTTACGTCACGAATTGATGACACTATCATCTGCGTTGTGGACTGGCTCAAGATGCATTTATAGTCATGCCCGGATTCCACGAAGCCTTAGTTGTAAGTTTAGAAGATAAAGAACACAAACATTTTAACACCCGACGGTAAAAGAGGGGTGTTATAAGTTTGACGTGTGTACCTGTGTGTTTGTGTATTTGTCTGTGACATCATAGCTACTAAATGGATGAACCAATTTTGATTTCGTTTTTTTTTGTACCATTCAAATCGGTTCAGCTGTTCTAAAGTTATGGGCGTTTTATTGTTTGAATCGGGGTATTTTCGCAAGATATTTTCTCATTATAACGTGTTCAATAGATTGCCGAACGAAGCATGTCTACTACTAGTTAAATTATGTAGCATGAAAAAAAAAAGTGTCGGAGTTTTTTTAATTTTTCTCATGAAATATCGGAGATAGTGCCATCAATCGGGAACAAATCCGGACTCCGATCTGTTACTGTAGTGCTTGGGACCATTACACTAACGAGATAGTTAAGGTTCAGGCTGCGGTTAAAGATATAGCCGATATAGACAAATATTTACGGTAAACTATACCGACCCATAGATAGTCAATACACATTCCTTTAAAGTTCCACGTCTAGACGTCAATTGTAAATGCCGGCAAAACGTATGAACCGAGGCAATTGTAGTCAGTTTCTATCTATTTGGTTAAGAATTACAATTTATATGCCTAAAATGCTCATAGAAACTCGCGCCACCGCTTACTTAGTTTGTGTTGAAACTCTACATACACCCTCATCAAACTTCAGCAGAATTCAAACTTTCTAATTCGAATCTGTTTCTCTTAAGCACTCGAATACGTAAGCGAAGGGTATTTTGTGGCACAATCATGCAAAGCAGTGGAGTGTTCAACTGTTCATATTCACTATACCATGCAGTGTGTATTCCCGCAAATGAATTGGTATAGTCAACTATAGTCTTGTATCATGAGCTATCTGTCATTATTGTAAAATTATATCGTGATTTTTTATTTCGTAGACTAAACTGACAGCTGCCAATATCCTTATTTATATAAATTGTTGCAAACGCGGCGCACAGTGTTTTGGGTAAAGCTCGATCATAAGTGATTCATCGAATGGATGTAACACGACCCCTCAATTTAATTTCACTAATTGGTATAAATAAATGTTTTATGAATATTTCGTTGTACAGCAAGCATTCGATAAGGTTTGGCACTCAGGCCTGCTTTTCAAAATGAAGTACCAACTTCCACCCAACTTCTACTTCTTGTTAAAATCTTAACTGGAAGATAGAATATTTAGATGTCAAAATCAATGACACCTACTCTACCTTTCATGATATAAAAGCTGGGGTACCGCAAGGATCCGTGTTGAGCCCTACTTTATATCTTATATACACTGCAGATATACCCACAACAGAAAATGTCCTACCAGCCACATTTGCTGATGACACCGCAATACTTTGCAACCTTGTAAACCCTAGTGTGGCGTCGTTAATGCTGCAGAGTCACCTTAACAAAGTTAACGCATGGATGGAAAAGTGGCGCATCAAGGCCAGCTCCAACAAATCAGTGCATGTCACGTTTACTTTAAGAAAGGAAAATTGCCCCGCAATTAAACTCGGAAATGACGTTCTACCACACCAAGATTCAGCAAAATATTTAGGAATGCATCTTGATAGGAAACAAACATGGAAAATACATATTAAAATAAAACGCGACGTATTAAATTTACGGCTTAGAAACCTAAACTGGCTAATAGGCAGAAGATCACATGTCACCATGGATACTAAGATACTTATTTATAAAACCATAATCAAACCGGTTTGGACGTATGGCATTGAGCTATGGGATCAGCAAAGAACTCTTAGTAGAGATTTTACAACGGTTCCAGAACAAAATACTCAAAATGATTACAAATGCACCTCTGTTTATCAGAACCACTGAATTGCATGAGTACACAGAAATGAAAACCGTTAAGGAGGAAGTAGAACACAGAGCAAAAGCATACATAGACCGTATAAAAGCTCATACCAATACCCTAGCAACAGCATTATGTGAACCTATAATTGACAGAAGGCTGAAAATACAACACATATGCGATTTTTTTCAGTAACAAATCCTAATTTAGTAAGATACATCTTTCTCACTGGAGGAACAGTTCTTTCCTGACAATAACACCTACAACAGATCTGTTATGGGCTTGTGAAGCCGATCCCAGTATGAAAATGGGGAAAAAAATGAATATAAACGTAATTTATTTAAATGTGCCAGTATTAATAGGCAAAGTACATAAACTATTATTGTTATAAATAAGAAATCAATAATACAATAAATGCGATCGATAGAAGGAAGTCTGTCATAAATTTATTTATTTATTTCAACAACAACAGGTTATCTCAAGTAGAGGTCTTAAGTATAACTACAAAATAATAAGGCCGCCAGTATCAGTCACAATACCCCCTGTGCTAGTTGGTACTGTATTACAGTGGGGTATTATTCCTCATTACTGTGACCCATAAGACAACAAACTAGTCAACACTAAGATCTTTCAAACATAAGTCTTTAGAAAGTGAAATAAAGAAAGTAAAAGAAAAATAAAAAAAAATATTAACAATAATAATAAAACTTATAAACTTAGCAATAATAAGCTGCTACACTTAACACTACTTTGGCTTAACTGGCGTGTGTGTGAGTGTGTGTGTGTTAATTAGAAGGTGCGAAAAGGTGTGTAGTGTTTGTAATGAATATAGTATATCTAGTGTAAGTAAATGTATGTAGTGTATGTATTGTGTGTAGTGTATGTAATATAATTATGTAATGTATGAAGGCTTGCTATGTAGGGATTTTAAATGTGTCTTCAGTACTATTATAATTCAAGGTGAGTAGGTGTTTTCGTAAAATATTTTTGAATGTGTGTGAACCATAATTCCTAAAACGTAGGATGACATTAAAATTATTATAAATATACGGAGCCAGGAAGAAAAGAAATCGTTGGGCAAATTTTGTTTTACAACTAGGTTGTTTATATACCTTGTGAGCTCTTCGTACCGTGTCAGGAAAATCCAGTCGTTTTATATGTTGAGTACGTAAGATCTTCTCGATGTACAGTTGACGAACGCTGAGAACCGCGGTTAATTTATAAAGTTCGTCCGTCGGAAATCTATATTTTTTAAATAACATGGTTTTTAGAATTGCCCGTTGCGCTCTTTCAGCTTTGATAAGATGTGTCTTAGCACATCCTCCCCAGATGGATATCCCATACACAATCACTGATTGGCATAACGCGTAATAGGTGGTGGTGAGTAGCTTTGGATCACATACACATCGTAGGTTTCTGAAGAGGTACAGCAATTTTCTTACGCGCTTCGATAGGAGTGAGATTTGATTTTTCCAATTTAGTTGTTCATCTATTTGGATCCCCAGATACCTGACCGATGAAGCCACGTCAAGACAATAACAGTCACAATTTTGAATGGAGTTGCATGTGTGGGCTCTTATGGTAATATTTTTCGGAGATGGTCTGCTAAGTGCACTTATGTAGTAGGTAATTACTTTTGTTTTAGATTGGTTCAGAGTTAACAGGTTGTTATCTAGCCACTTAGTAACGACATTGAACCCCTTTTCGGCATTATCGTTAGCTTCGTTCCAGTCTCTGCAAGTAAAAGTAATTACCGTATCGTCTGCAAAAGTAATTATTTTTCCGTTTTGTAGTATTAAACTTGATAAATCGTCAATATAAATAAGAAACAAGGTGGAGCCCAAGATGCTGCCCTGTGGTACACCATATTCAATAGATTCTTCTGAACTTGAGTAACTATCAACCCTGACTATTTGTTTTCTATTGGATAGGTAGTCAGCAATCAATTGCAGCGCCAAACCCCGTATACCCTTGCATTCTGCCTTTTTTAACAATATGGGAATAGATACAGTGTCAAAGGCTTTAGCCAAATCCAGAAATATACTCAGACATTTTTTGTTTTTATCGATACTATTTACAACTTCTGCCATAAGTTGTTGCATGGCATCATCTGTAGATTTGTTTTGTCTAAACCCAAATTGATGCCGAGATAATAGGTTATATTTTTCTAAATACTGTTTAAGTCTATTATTTAAAGCTTTTTCTATTTTTTTTGAGAGAGAAGGTAGCAAGGATATTGGTCTATAGTTCGACACTACATCCCTGTCCCCAGACTTATGCAAAGGTACTAAAATTGTTTTTTTTAAGGCTTTGGGGAACTCCCCATAGGTAAAACAGAGATTACAAATAATTGTAATCGGCAAGGCTAAAACGGGCGCCGCCACTTTCAGAAGGTGGGAAGTAATACCATCCCAGCCACTAGAAGAAGTACTTTTTAGTGAGCCAATCAGTCTTAGGACCTCCAATTCGTCTATTGGAAGTAAAACAAAGGAATTGGAGGATGTTTGTAATATTCCCAACCTGTCAATAAGGTCCCTTTCATTGCGGTTTGTTCTACTTAGAATATCTGTAGCAAGCGTTTTACCGACATTAGCGAAATATTTGTAAACCTCATTAAGCGAGTCCAACGGATTAATTTTTTATTTTAATAATTCAGAAGCAACAGATTTTTTATTTTCGCAATTATTTAGTTGTTTAATAATATCCCACTGTTTTTAATATTACTTTTATATTTTAAAATTTCTGATCTATAGTATAATCTTTTTAATTTTTTTAGTAGTTTATTACATGTGTTTCTATATCGTTTGTAAGTTAGTTGTAGAATGCTATTTTCGCGGTCTTTTTTTAGCTTTTGATAAGTTGGTCTCGATTTCTCATGCAGCGCATTAAGCCTGGTGTTATCCAGGGCTTAATTGTTCTTTTTCTTCGTGTCACAGGTTTTATAGAGGTATGTTTGTTTAGGGATTGAGTCACAATGTTTATAAAAACATTCGTAGCTTCTTCTGGGTTTTTGTTGTATAGCATAGGTACCCAGTCCAACAAGCTCAGTTCATTCACAACGGTTTCGAAATCAATTTTGGTGCACGTTTTAGCAATGTGCTGGTATTTATTTTGTTTTTTATACATTACTAGTATTACAGTTGAGTGATCCGTGACACTTGTTTCACAAACAATAGTTTTAATAGGAAGCAGAGTTTTAGCAAAACTGTGATCCAAGCATGTTTTAGTGTGAGTTGGTAGTATATGTGTAGGTGCTAATCCATGCGAGGCTAATAAAAGAAGGTAATCATCTGATCTTTTATCATTATTATCTGGAGCTATGTCCACATTAATATCGCCCGTAATTATGATATTTTTGAATAGTTTCAGTTCTGTAAGTACGTTATCTAGAGATTGTGAAGAACGACGGTGGTCTGTATATGCAAAGCACAGCAAGATCTTGTCCCTTAGTCATCAGTAGACCACTAGCATCATTTAGCATTGGTTCTTCAACTTTACACTGATTGTTCTGTTTGACGTATAATACTACTCCATCGTTTTGATTTATATTGTTTGATGTTGAGTAGGAACGGTAATTATTTATTTGTGGAATATTTGAGACTTTTGACAGCCAACACTCGGTAAGTATGATCAAATCTATATCAGCGCTTAATCGTTCCAGAATAACTAGCATGTCATCAAAATTTTGATTCAAACTCCTTATGTTCTGTTGCAATATCTTCATACAGATTTGGTGTTTTTCTTGTTTAAAGACACTATTACACTCCTCGGGCAGGTCCACTACTACTGCATCACTGGCATTAATGCTAGCATCAATGTCATCTCCCAATAATATGTCGTTCATTTTTATTTGGAACTTTGGAAAATGTGTAGATCCCAGCGCAACACCAGCGACAACCGCAGAAGAGACAACCCGAAAAGTACAATAATGTCAATGTGTGAATGTGTAAATCATTGAGTTTTGTGTTTGATAATGAAAAAAGCCTGTGTGTAACTAAAACTAAACTATATGATAACTTAATCGGTGCATGCGAACCTAAACAAGCATAATACATCATGCATATACAATAAAGGATACAAATTAAATGTGAACATGAAGGAAGCGACAAACAATTTCTAAGTACAAGATTATCAATATTTTTGTATAACCAAACTAGTCATTGCGAAATAAGAAGTTCATTTAAACATTGTTCACTTTTAACACAGTAGACCTTTTTAGAGTCCTGTTCTTTTTTTAGATAAATTCTTCCTGATTTAGACCAACAAAAAGACCAATTATTTTTCTTCGCAAAGTCTTTAGCCTCGTGAAATAATTTTCTCGCGTTACCAGGCAAATATTCAGACACGTAAATCGGAATTTCCTTGTCTTCAATACCAATGTGCTTTGTACTTAGCTTTTCTTCCTTGGTTTTATTTTTGTTGAAGTTCCTTGTGTTATCTAGTGCGCCCGTTTTTAATGAAACTTTGGAGAACTCTACTATTATTGGCCGGGTCGTGTTTTGCTTGCCAGGAAGTCTATAGATATCCCTTATACTGGAACAGTCAATGGACAGGTTAATTGTTTTTCCCAATTTTGTGATATATGACGTAAGATCAGCCGGCGATTCTTCTGGCGTATTAGGTACATTTCTGATTTCAATAGACGCTGATTGCGAGTTGACGTCCAAATCATGCAGTTTGTTTTCCATAATTTGAATCTTATTCGAAAACTCTCTTCGTTCCTTTTCTAGAGTCTCGATTTGATTTTTGACTTCAATTACAGTTTTGGTTATCGATCCTAATGCATTTCCAATTTCCAGGTTGGTTGCTTGAATGGTTTTATTCTGAGCTTTAATTTCAATGACATCATCAATCAATTTATTCAACAAGGCTTCCTGTCCACTTTTCCAGGAGTTAAGCATTATCTTTACATCATTGAGTTCCCCTTTGAGGTCATCATATTGGCTTACAGGAGAAAAGTCCAGCTTTTGCCGCTTATTTTGACGTGAAGTTACATAGTGACCATCATTCAAAAGAGTTATATCAGACTCTGATGCTGATTGTAGCAGCATTGAGGATGAAGCCGCCGGAGGAGTTCGGTCTGCAGGCATCTTGGAATATTTATTTGGTGGTCTCAAAAGGCTTGGCTTCAATTTAGGAATTGTTTATGGCAGTCAACAGATTCTCAAAAGACCTGTTTTCAATTTCGTAATTGTCTATGGAAAACTGTCTGTTTGACAGTTGTCAACCAATCCAAACAAGAATTCTACCCGCAAAGACTACTTTATTTTACTGGGTAACCCGTTGTTTACCCGTAAGGAGAAACAACAAAATAATTAAATTGATATTTTCTCACTTGATCCTTTGAAAAATTGTCCTCTTTCTTTTCATTAACGTCGCAAACACACTTATTTAATATTATTGCAAGTTTCAAAGCGAAAGCGTTTCGTTTTATATTTATTTTTGCAAAAAAAACGTGGGAGCCGCAAGCAATACGTTATTTTAAGTTTGTTGTCAAAAAGTGAATGTTTAACTATGTTAACTTTGAAATGAGTAGAAATAAGATAAGAACCGCTAGTTTCTTAACAAATTGTTTTGCCGTGAATTAGTTCCATTTTCGATCTAATTCGATTTTCGATCCACTTTCGCTCACTCAGGGTACAACTCTATTTTTATGTAACGATAAAGTGACAACCCCCAAAATGTCAGTGTAGTCATCTACGAAATAAAAAATCAGAGATTAGATAATTTAAGTAGAAAGGACTAGGTGTATAGGCAACACTGGGCTTTTATTTCCCCTCTTAAATACGGTTATGATGAGTAGTTAAAGTAAAACACCTAAAAGGTACCTACACCAGGCAAAGTAAGAATAAATTATAGGCATGTCAGTTTCTGTGGCATTAAATATTTGTTATTATTTGTTACTTATATTTCTGTATATTTACTTAAAACTTTTTCGTAAACTAATTTAGTTACCTATGTACCTACTAAGATATAATCCAGTACCTACAAAATAAATATTGAGAGAGGACACAAAATGTTTTCACCCTTCCGAAAGTATCTTATCTGCGATCCAAATCTTTTAATTCTTTGCTGTTAAAGTTTAAATTAAAAACAAAGTTAAAGCAATCACCATAACTTCTTAATTAATAGCGCCAAGAGGTTTTTGCAGGTTAAATAACTATGTAAATACTGGAGCTGTTCGGATGTATTAAATACCTCTCATAACTATGGCGCACGGTTGGCGCAGTGGTTGAGCGATTGACTGCTGCGCTGCGTGTCGCGGGTTCGATTCCCGCACGGAACAAATATTTGTATGACCTACAGATAGTTGTTCCGGCTCTGGGTGTTTGTGTATGTGAGTTTATATGTTTGTAAACGCACCCACGATACAGGAAGAAATTCCTAGTGTGGGGCAACGTTTTTTTTAAAAAAAGAAAAGAAAAAAAAAGACCTCGACAAGGATAGGTTAGGTTCGAAAAGAATGACGGGAGCTGAAGTGAGTGAGCAAAGCGAGCGAATTCAGTTTCCGTCATCCCAATAATGCTAGGTTAATTAAGACAAATTAGACCCTGCAGACAGAAATGGGAGCTTCGCAATTGTTGCAAAAAAAATATAGGTAACTATTTTGCTGTGCAATCAGTATTTATGATTGGAATTCGGTTTATTTTTGGAAACATAAAGTTTTTTTTTTATATGCGTTTAAATACTACACATACTTATTATAAATGTGAAAGTTTGTAAGCAATGTATGCATGCGTTGTTACTTTCGCACGCAAAAACTACAAAACGGACTTTGAAGAAACTGTAGAGTAATATAGCTTATATGCCAGAATAACAGAATCTATAATATTTATAATGATATTGGGGAAAGTACTAATTCAGAAACGCAGGCGGCAGCAAGTATTTGTACTTTGCCCAGTTTACTTATATGTTCTCGTAATACAGTCGTTAGATAGGTAGTTATACAAATAGCGAAACATATAACCTATGTCTCAGTGATAAATGACAATAAAATGAGGGTTGTGACAAAGTGAATCCCAGACGAGAGAGATAAAATCTCGTCGAACGATGTGGTTTAGGTATTGTGTCCGGTGGTATGGTGATCGATGAACGATTTAGATTGATTGTCGGATGAAGCGGTACATTTACGAAACCAATAAAGATTTGGAAAGTCTATTGACTATTCATGCATTGTTTCTGAGGTCCTCTGGAGACTGAAGAGATTTGATCGTACGGAAGATAAAATATTAAAGCTATTTAATATCATAAAAAAAAAAATTAGTAATTCCAACTCTAATAAAGTAACAAAGCCCGAAAAGTAGTACTAATAGTAGAGTTAGGTTGTTTTTTTTTTTAATCGACCGAAGGTGTTTAGGGGTTTTATATTTTTTATGTACCAAGCCACCCCAGTCTCCCTTATAGTATAATGTTATTTTTTATTATTATGTTATGTTGCAACTGTTGGAACACAGGGGGGTGACCATAAGCTCTTAGAGTAATGGTATTCTGTATTAAGTGTGTGTTAACTGATGTACATAACTTGTATACATCTATTAATTTTAAAACTTTCGCGTTTCATAATTGAAAACAGTACAATTATCACGGGAAATTTAACGCGATGATTTCGATTATTTGTTTACCTATTTCGCCCGAAGTTTCGGCCGTGTTGCAATGACCGTGGTCCTAAGTAGACTGGTAATAGGAAATAGGTAAACAAACAATAGAAATAATCGCGTTAAATTTCCCGTGATAATTATATTGTTTGTATACATCTGTCCAGTATTTTTAAATCTGGGGAGAGTAAAGTCACAAATAAATATAGACCAGTATCCGTGTTGCCGGTTTTCAGGAAGGTATTTGAAAAGATAATGCTAAATCAAATGGTCATTCATTTTAATACGAATAACATCTTGCATGAGAAACAGTATGGTAGACCATATTCGATTTCGCGATACAAATTTGCGAGCTGTCTGACCAAAACCAGATAAATCCTCCGACTGCACAGCATGATTTTCTTCTTGTTTAGGTCTTTCTGGTTCTCTTCGTAAGCAGTCGGATTTTTTGAATTACCTTTTTTATTTATAATTATAAATTTTTAGTCAACATTTTTTTTCCGAATTAGTCCATATAAACATAAATATATTTTGGAAATCACCTCTTAAAATTCTTTATTGTGATACCCCCACAATAGGTTTGGAAGAAAAAATAATAGGGCCATCACAATATGGCGCCCAAATTCCGCCATTTTTCTATTTTCCAATTTTAATGTAGCCAGTGACAATTGCAAAAGTTAAGACAAGTCGATTGACGTAAGAATCATCAAAATAGGCCTACGCGTTTGGTCACTAGTAATCCACATAGGAACACACATACATACATACATACATAGACTGATAAACACATTATCTTCTTTCGGCAGTCGGGTAAAAATAAAACGATTATATTGACCGTCGCCTACTCAAGTTATCATCAACAAGTTAACCGCTTCTCGCCGCAGGCTCGCTTCCCTTACTTTTAATAGAATAATTGATAAAGTCTGCCGTTCCATAATCATGTTGATGGCCTTGCAGCGCTTTATCTTTTCTAAGAACTTTGACGCCAGTACCTGACTAGATTGTACGCTTAACAAGTATTGATGACATTACTTAATTATTAATGATATTTTTAAAATTTCAAAGTATGCAATATCTAAATGTTTTGTATCAAGATGATTATGAAACACAACCCTTAGGCATAGTTTATCTATCAAAGTAAAAACCAATCATGATTTTGCTTAAGAGCTTAGGTATTACTAGATTTCATTGACGCAAAATAAAATATTAATATTTAGGTATGTATTCATTAGTTCGATGAATAATAACATTTAATCAACATTTCATCAAGAATTGACGAACTTCGTAAGCAATATGAAGAAAACAATCTAAAAAAGCGTAGGTATATAATTATAAATATATTAAACCTTGACCAAAATAGACACATTCAAGAAAATAAGAACGAGAATATTGCTATTTTTGATTTGAGTACGTGTGTCTACCTACTCAAATCTAAATGAATCATTTTGCTCTTTCAATTTACTTTATTTTCTGTACGTTTACTAAGAAAATAAGGAGATCTGAAGAAATTAATTTAAGATGAGCTCTCACGATCACAATTAATATAATGACTTATCTACATAATATCTAAAGCTACGCCTTAGATTTACCTACATTTAGAAACGTAATTAATATTGTACGTATATACTACCTATATGTGCGGCTTTCGGAATGTGATGGTTAAGAGGAAGACATTCGATAATACTCAAAAATTATTTGTTTGTTTGATAAAAATGTTTTGGCTGTATAAATTTTAAATATGGCCAAAAACGGGGTGATAATTTATTTTTCCTTTTACAACAATTTTATTTTCAATTTTGTTTTAGTAGATACCATAATAATCATTTATAGCCACAGGTATTCTCATAACAATTCCAACAAGCCTAAACTCGACTAGGATAAATTGTTTTATTACGGAATTCCGGTACCTACCTTCCGGCTTCATCACCAGATCAGTTTAATGGTACCATTTTCATTAAAAACATTTATTTAAATCATCACGGTCGTTTAACTATTCGAGATATCTTATACCCGTGACATACTTAGCGTTAAGGAGTTCCAGTGGCCAGAGGGGCAGCGAAAAATACCTGTCTTGTCAGAAGTCGGTGTCGAAAAACGGAAAACAATAGGTACCAAAGACACTGACTTCGGAAAAGAAAGTTATTTTTCGCTTTGTAGTATTTTTAAATTATCTGTATTACTATGATGAACAGTGACGAATCTTAAGACGGTACCCTGACCAAAAAATCGGCATGAGATATGAGCGTTCCTATTGGTCTAGCGGCACTGGCGGCGCATGAATTACAGTAGTGAATACGCCCAGATTTTAGAATAAAATCTTTATAAAATCGAATTTTGGTATTTTGAAAAAAATAATTCTACAAAAATGTTTGTTATTAAATTGTCTATCCATTAGTGTTAGTACAAAAAATAATCAATGAACACTTTACGAGGAGATGCATAATATCAATAATTATTTCTCATTTTTATGTTTTTTTGGAAGTAGATTAGTGAAATATATACAACATTTAAAAAAAAACTAAATCTACCATTTTAGAATCAATATTATGTAGAAATTTAATGTATTTTTATTAATTGATATTTCTTTTTAAATAACGAGTAGATAGCTCCTAAAAACAGCACAAAAAACGGCTTGCGCGGCGTTTTGCTCGGGGAACATCCTTAATGCAGAATAACTAGACTTAGAATAACTGAATAACTAGATTTTTGAATAAGAATATCTATATATCTCTTATATTGCAAAAAAAAAAATAAGTTTTGTGTCAACGCGCGTCTATTTCTTTTGTATGTAGTCAGACAGTGTTCGTGCTTCAGTACATGCCTTAATTGAGGTTTCAATAAGACACAAGGTCAATAAATCCGGCGTGAAATTAAGGGATTTGAAGCACACTACATTTGTAAATAATGACCTTATCTGATATACCTACATTACAAGGATTTTCACATGGATATAGGAATCTTTCGTGAAATATGGGATTACTCCTAAAAAAATGAATGAGCCCCTGGAGACACAAAAAAGGCTTCAACAAAATTATATTTAGAACTATTAATATCCATTATTTCTTTGTCTGAGACTTGGTCGCTCACAATGGGCCTCATCAGAAAGCTTACAGTCATCCAAAGGGCAATGGAGAGGGCTATGCTCTGCGTGATCGAATCAGAAATGTAGAGATCCGTAAGGGAACCAGGGTTACCGACATAGCCCGAAGAATTGCCAAACTTAACTGGCAGAGGGCAGGGCAAATTGCTCGCAGAACGGATGGCCGATGGGGCAGTAAAGTACTGGAATGGCGACCGCGAACCGCGAGACGTTGCGTTGGAAGGCCTCCCACCAGGTAGACCGATGACCTGGTGAAGGTTTCGGGGATCCGCTGGATGCGGGACGCACGGGACCGGTCAATGTAGCGACGCTTGGGGGAGGCCTATGTCCAGCAGCGGCCACGTCTTTCGGCTGATATGATGATGACGATTATACATTATTTGTCAGAATTCATATCCGTTTAGGATATGAAGTTTCAAGATTTCAGTTTTGCGTGGTGAGGGTTGATCTTTTATAGTCCAATTGAGCCTTGAAAATGGACACGTAAAGCTACAAATTTATAAAGGTTATAGGTCTTTCAGTGAATAAATATTATGTGTTCTTTTTTAGGTGGCAGTGGTGGCCCATTGCTAATGGCCGCCTTAAAAGTTGTAGATCGTGGGTCAAACCCAGGCAGGCCCTTTACTTTGTGTAAATTATTTCATCACCACTGCTATCAAAACGGTGAAGTAAAACGTCGGTAGGAAACTAGCTTGTCCTATTAATTCGAAGGCATGTGTCTGGGCCCGCGTGGCGGATTGCGGCTCTTTCTCTCTCAGAGAGAGGAGGCCGGTGTCTCAGTAGTGGGAAAATTATAGGCAGATTATAATCATGCTTATTTATGTAACCAACAAGAACTAGTTGGTTGTCGGAATCCATTAACGCTACTGCCAGTAATGGACGTAATTTAAACATGTTTCTAAGTAAATGCTCAAGTAGTTACTAAAATATTCGCGAGTCGACTTACACGAGCTTACGGGTTTGTAGTTAGTCTTTATTCGTCTCTTGCGGTTTAAACTGCGTCTCGTTGATAAACTGCGTACATGGATCACAAAGTGTCTCCAGTATTATCACTGTGTGCCGTATAACTTGCTAGAGTCATTTGAGAAGTTTGCAATCCGTAGTTACTTGTTAACTACGGACTATAATGTAGTGGTGAACCAGTGTGTAGGGCTTATTATGATACTAACATTTCACAACATTGCTCGTTTGGGTTATAAGTAGAAGGGTTTTAGGTTATATGAAGGACATACTTAAAGGGAGTATAGTCCTCCTGACCGATTTCGGTCACAGCGGCCAATCTGAGTGCAGACGCGTGAGATATTACAAATATGCCCGCAAACAAAGATGTATCTCTCTCTTCGTTCAGTTACGTAGTCCAGTATGGGACACTCGGAGGGAGATCAGGCCAAAAGATATTATAACGTTCTTCTCGACGTCTCATAGTGCTATCCTCCAAACTCCGATGTGAGAAATTCTTCGTGGGAAAACCCAATATCACTTTCCCTAACCTGGAAGTCGAAGCCAGTACCTCAGCGGTCGCACTTACGATCACGTGACTAACGGGACAGAAAGGCGGCGTTTCCACCAGAGATATGCGAGGATGCGTAGCGAGGGATGTGTTTGTTAGGAAACAATATAAGAGCTGCGCTAAGCGAGGTTAGGTAAATTAATTGATTCTATTGGACCTAGTAGTTAAGTTATAGTCCATACAAATTTCATAACAGTATTATTTGCGTTTTAGTCCATACAAATTCCATAACAGTATTATTTGCCATTTCGTGCGCTGTTGCTATTCAAATTTCGAACTAATCGCCGCGCGGCGCCAGTCAGTAGGAAGCGCTAGCGCGCTGTTAAAATGGTTTTATAAAGAAAAAATCTAAGGTACTGTCATCAAATGAGGTCGAAAAGTTTCTAAGAGATGCTCCAGATAGCCAGTACCTGGCAACTAAGGTCAGTTTGCCTCCTTATTTTGTAGTACATTATTACCTCAATGCTTATTTTATATATTGATCTACCTACTGTACATACTCTTTTACATATTTTTTAACGACCGTCTGTAAGCTAAGTACCTATACCTTATCTTAAACATTTTTATTTCTTTTCAGGTTGCGTTAATATTTGGTATTAATGGTGCATGTAGACGGCAAGAGCTTCACAATATTACCACAAATGACATTGATAAATGATAAATGATAAATGATAAATGATTTTATTTCTGTAAGTTGGTTTGTACAAACACTTTTACATGTCGATCATATTTTTTAAAACTAGATGAGGTCGGCGATTCCTATCTGACTACTCTGAGAAGAAAGGCCGAAACAAACTCAGAGGTCACAGTCTCTTTTAAAGTCTTGACAAAAACTTGGTTATATCATGTGAAGACCATGTAGACATATGTCTGAAATGGTCTTTTGAGGAAAGAACCAGCCAGATTGAGTGGACCTGTCCAGTCAGTGCACGCATTTGTCAATAACCGAGCAGCTCAACTCAGAATTTACGGAGCTCAACGATTCGACGAACAATACCAAAGAAAGGACATTCGGGTAGGCCGCATAAACTACTCAAACTGCCAGACCATGAGTAAAAACTAACTAAGTTATAATAAAAAACAAAAATCCACATAGTCTTCACATTCACAATAATAAAAAAATAAAAAATATAATACTTTAAAAAGTAAATATTCTTGTCATTGCAAGAAAACAAAAAAAAATATCAAAATTAAAAACAAAATTCACGGTGCAAAATATAAAAAAAAACAAAATTAATTGGAGCAGCTCAATCCCAAGCCATTGAAAATCAAGGCAAAATGCTTTTAATTAAAATCCCAAACACTAAAAACAAAATACCCCGATCTTTTATTATCAACGGCCCATTTTATGACGTGGTCAAAAAATATGAAGCTCTGCGTACGACTAAGGCAAAAAATAATCATTTCTTTCAGAATTACCAAAAAGGTAAATGTACTGCGCAACCTATTGGCATAAATAAATTCGGTGCCATGCCAAAGGAAGTCGCCAAGTTTTTAGGATTGCCGGACGCTGATTGTTTTATACAGGGCACAGTTTCAGAAGAACGTCAGCTACATTACTTGCTGATTCGAGAGCTGATATATTGACTTTAAAGCGGCATTGCGGGTGGCGTTCTAACGCAGTAGCAGAATCTTATGTAGAAGATTCCATCCAAAACAAAGCAAATATAAGTGCCAAAATAACTCAGGCAATAAATTTGGAGGCACAAACGAAGAAGTTTTGCCCTGAGCCGCGCCCCTCTACTTCTACTGAGGATATTTTTTTATTTACAACTAATGACGAATTACAATGCTCTTCTACCGCCTTTCAAGAAGTTTCGTCGTCTCCAACATTTACCCTAACACAAAACAATGACATTATGAATAGTAATAATAATAATAAAAACATAATTAAAAAACCAACTACAACTACGTATCATTTTAATAATTTTATTTTCACTAACTGTTTCAATAATTAGAAATGAACAAAATATAAAATGTATTTTTTTCCTGTTTCCTCGCAAATGTGTTAAAAAAACGTCGTACGATATACGTGCGTATTGGTTATAACGCACTAATATCGTAATGTACTATGATATGAGATGTAAACATTGATATTAAAAAGAATAGCAACGAGGGAAGAATATTACCAAGTATTCATGACACAATATTCTACCAGAAAATGTGTGGGTTCATGGTAATAAGTACTGCAGCGTATCCTTACTTATCCGTCGTTAACGCCTTTAGCCGAACAAGCGGTAATAGCCGTTCCACTCAATAAAATTACGGATATGAACAAACCTGTGCCTTATGCAGCACTCGAGTCCCATGAACATCGGTGGGCCTTTTCTTGCCCCAACCCAGTATCACGCAGGTGGTATGAGGTGGCAAAGCCTGATGGGGTGGGGGCAAACACGCCACTCCGTGCCCCAGATCTGGCCGGGCAGGTCCAGGCAATCTGTCAATTAACAAAAAATATATAATTATTAGGCAATTAAAGTAAATCATGATTATTTTGATAAAAATATAATCACGCACTGCTCTTTAAAGTATCTATGAGAAAGTTTATTTTGGTGCTACCATGCTAACTTAACGAAGGTTATAAATATGATATTTACTTATGATCAAATTTTGCAACAGTTAAAAACCATTTTTTTGATTTTTCATTTCGTTAATAGTAGTAGTTACTTAACTTCTGTACCTTCTTCTACTTCACTTCTCTTCTCTCCTACTTAACTTCTCTACCTTCGTCTTAAAGTTAGCTGAATATTTGAATATATAATAAATATAATTTAATATATAATATCAGAATTTTTGTTATTTCAAGCAACCCACTCAAGATGTGTGGGTAGATACCCACTTGTGTATTTAGTTCATAATAAATATAACATATTTTATAAACACTACGCCGAAATGGTTGCAGACTACTTAGCAGTACCTACAGAATAATATATTTTGTAAAGTTAATATTAGGTTGGCATAATTTACGAGAAAAGCACCCGTTATTCCTATAATTTAATGCAATTTATGGCTCCACATTTCGGTTTCAGTTCGCTTTTTACGTATGCATTACTTTCTTCACTCGAAATATTGCCAATAATAACTTTATTATTGTGCAACTTTGGCGATATTAAGGAGGTAATAAAATTAATATAATAAACAGTGTATCATTTCTTCAGTAGAATGGATACTCCGTAAAAGAAACTAAAGCGTATATATTACTGCGGCACAAAAAGCAGGGTGTTCTGTGTCAGAAAGGAAAGTCAAGTTGGCAAAACATAATAAAAATCAGTCAAGAACGAGCTGGTTTTGTCTGGCTATCATTATTATTTTACCGACTTCATAAAAAAAAGTTAAATCAAAAAATCAAAAAACCCGACTGCTTCAAAAGCGAACCAAAAAGTTGTAAAAAAGGAAAAAGATCATGCTGTGCAGTCGGAGGTGATTTTTTGATTTAACTTTTTTTTCGAATTAGATACATTTAAACATACAAGTGTTATATATTTCTGAAATCACCTCTTAAAACCCTTTATTTTGATACTCCACACGATGGGATTGGAAGAAAAAAAAATTGGGCCTCTACAATATGGCGCCCAAAAGCCGCCATTTTTCTATTGTCCAGTTTTAATGTAGCCTATGACACTCGCAGGGTTAAGACGAATCGATTGAAGTATGAATTATCAAAATCGGCCAACGCGTTTGGTCTCTGGAACGCCATATAAGAACAAACATACATACATACATAGACTGATAAACACATTACCCTCCTTCGGCAGTCGGGTAAAAAGGAGGTTATTTGGAAAATTATGAAAAGCTTAGCTGCGGTAGACCGCAATTATAATAAAACCACGACATTTTACCAACCGCGAATTGTAAACAGTTGAAAGGCTTCATACCTTTGTCTTATTCTTGTAAAACTTTACGTAGCAAGGTATAGTATTTTAAGGCGGTACCCCGAGCAAAACGCCGCGCAAGCCGTTTTTTGTGCTGTTTTTAGGAGCTATCTACTCGTTATTTAAAAAGAAATATCAATTAATAAAAATACATTAAATTTCTACATAATATTGATTCTAAAATGGTAGATTTAGTTTTTTTTAAATGTTGTATATATTTCACTAATCTACTTCCAAAAAAACATAAAAATGAGAAATAATTATTGATATTATGCATCTCCTCGTAAAGTGTTAATTGATTATTTTTTGTACTAACACTAATGGATAGACAATTTAATAACGAACATTTTTGTAGAATTATTTTTTTCAAAAGACCAAAATTCGATTTTATAAAGATTTTATTCTAAAATCTGGGCGTATTCACTACTGTAATTCATGCGCCACCAGTGCCGCTAGACCAATAGGAACGCTCATATCTCATGCCGATTTTTTGGTCAGGGTACCGTCTTAAGACGCCGACAGTCGCCAACGACCTTGAGGGAACAAAACGCGCATTCGTTCAGCGCGACCTAAAATTCAGTAGTCTTTTATACTTTCCTATTATTCTAAGATCAAAATGTATATAGTTAAATTGTCTTTGAGATGGAGGCAATTTCATTAAATACACCCGGTGATTTTGGTGCGATTGTCGTTTTTTTCTCCGTGTTAGACATAAATTTACAAATTAATTACACAATGTTATACGAACAAAACTCATAATATGCTTAGATCAAATTATTAAGAAAATGGTCTAATATTACATATATTTTTTCCAAAAAAAATCGACTCGCCGTTTAGACGTGACTTTTATTTTAAAATCAGCTACTCAGGGGTATTTGCGCCTTAACTAGATCTTGAGAACAAATCTGACCCGGCAAACCATGCAAAACAAACTGATCGACTGAAAGATGGACAAATAAGTGATCTTATAAGCGTTTCCCTTTTTATTAGAAAGAGGGACAATATTATAAAATTCCAAATTCTTCGACACTAATAAAGAACTTACAAAATACCCTACTAAAGAATTTAATATCATTTTACGCGGTCACTAGCTTAGAAAATTGCTTACAAACAGATTTTATCGATACTTAATAATTGCTATAATCAATGGATAGAAACGATTCTTTTGTAATTATTATAAATACTCATAATACAGATAATACCTGCCTCCTAAAAGGTGTAAGGAAAATATTTTCACCTTATTTTATTGGGTCGGATGGAGACATAAGGTATATTGAAAAGGGGTCTGATGGCTTTCATATTTGTCATGAAATGAAATATTTATTCAAGGCATGTTATATGTTTATTTTGAACGCACGCTGGGTTGAATCATACCTAAGCCCAAAACAATCATAAAAATAAAGTAAAAAGATGACCCACATCAGTGAAACTGCTGGTCAATATCCGAACCGGTATAAACCGGTTCAAAGCATAAAATGTGATTAAGAGACGCTTCTCTCTATTTACTTACTAAATAATTAAACATTCTGCCTAGTCCTTCTAGAAATACAGACTATATGTTATGTAGAAACATTCAATTATGTGGCTTTTGTACAGTCAAAGCATACTAAGGCTCAAACTTAGTCGCTGGGAATAATTTGATAGTCCTAATTGATCCTTCTTAGTGATTAAGTATATTCTAAGAAGGGTCTCACTAGGTACTTGGAAATGTCGGTCCGAAGTGTGCGCATGTTGTACTTTGCCAGATCCAGTCGTCGGTGTTTGTTGGGGTAGCCGGATCTCGACCGGAGATTCCATGCTGTAACGTGACCGCTACCGTAGGGTATTGGTAGGCAGGCTGCCGGGCACTAGGGGCCATTTTTTAGTGTGCTATTCATGGGGGTGATTTGCCATAATCGTCACGCTTGGCAGGCGGGTTGGCACAGATAAGGCTGCTGCCCATTCTCTGGTTTGTCCCGTAGTCGCCTCTTACTACACCCACATGGGAAGACATGGGATGGTGAAATTCTATACGTCCGTCATCAAACGGAACTCCACTGTTCTTTTTGTTTATAGTCTCGCGCTTTATTGTGTACCTCTTTTCATATTTTACCCTGATAAAAGCCATCGTTTATAACTATATAGTATCTCACACGTTTACTGTGAAAATGCAACACGCTAGCAATTATGCCTATTACGTTTAAATATCGTACTGCCCTATACACACAGACGGCGCAGGCGGTCCATACGGTACCCAAAAATAAATCGATAATGATAAAAAATAATATCAGTTATTTATAGGTCAAAACAAAAATAAAGTAATGTCAAATCAAGTCACAAGTAAAGTCAAGTCAAAATAAAGCAATATCAAATCAATATAAACTAAATTACATTTTATAATATTTTTGATCTACTTCGATTTTCGATCACCTTTCGATAACTTAGGATTTAGGATACGACACTATTTTTATGTAACGATAAAGTGATAACCCCCCAAATGTCAGTTTAGTCTACCAAATAAAAAATTACAGTATAGTTACAATTGATAAATAAAAATGAATAAAATTGAATTGAATTAAAATAAAATAAATTTAAAAGTATTAGTACTTTCTCTCACACTGGGGTTTCATATTCTGATTGCCTGGCAAATGGGGGTTTCATATTCTGATTTTCGTGTGTATTGTCCTGACAATGTCACTTGGTCTTATCTGATGAAAATTAACGACATAAAGCGGGAATAATGTTGAAACCCAGTGTTATTTAGTTTTCCCCAATCGTCGTCTGCACCATGGCTAAGTGCAATCTTGTGTAGCAGTTGTTCGTTCTATAAACTGCATTAAGTATATAAAAGTGTTTTGCTCAGTAGGGTATTATTTTTCTAGATCACACTTTGTTTAAATGCTGAAAGCTCTAAAATACTTACTTATCATCTCTCGTTCGTAAATTTGTTAGATCTTCAGAAACAACCTTTCAGTTTTTTGGACTATTTTATTAGACTTAATATAAATGATTAAGTCTGTAATTCTTTGTTAATTAATCATACCACGGCGGCTGGACGGATATGGATAAAATTGGAATACGAGTTTTCCACGGGCAGGATTAGGATTAAGGATACTATTCATCGGGGTAGTACAGTCCAGTGGGCTAAAGTTGGTAATTTTACGGTCAAAGTCACGGGCATATACTATAGAAATAATATAACCTCCTTCTTTTTAAAGGCGCATAAAAATAACTTCGACTGCTTGATCTGCAGGAGGAAAGGCGTCCTTGGGGTGATCAGTGTGCCCACAGGCACTTGGCGACTCGTCCCCTGGATACTCCACGTCGCTCGAAAAAACGATGATGTCGACACTATCACCCTCGACATATAATTTTGTTAGTATTCTATTTTTTAAATTGTTTTTTTATAATGTCTTTTGTTTTTTATTATTCTATTTTTAAACATTTTATTATTTTTGTTAGTCTCTTCTTTGACGTTGTTATACCGGTTGATGTTATTATATTAAGTAAATTATATTATTTTGCCTAAGGAATGTTTAATTTACCTGCGACCTGTCAGTATGCAGTACGCCAATGAGTAAGTTTGGCAATACGACATTTACTTATTCAGAGTGTTAGCTCGTAAGTGAAGAAATGAGTGAACTATATACCTACTTTAGGCGAATGGTTTTAATGCTGTTCTATTCGAAATACAAATTGTCCCGGACAAACTATATAGATTTGGATAGAGAGGTGTCGAATGTCCCGGTGGAGTCCGTGGAAACGAGTCGTTCGCTGAGCCGCCGCCGTGGTCCGCACTCACACCAATGCCGTGTGGGTCACGCAGATGTGTTTGCACTTTGCAGCGTAGACAGAGCGTTCCGGCCGACCGCCCGAACTGTTAGGTACAATTCCCAATACAGAGAAATCCTTACATACTTACCAATTCAATTATCTACTCATAATACAAAATTGAAACCCGAAACGTTATTTTAACAAGCAACCATTTAACAGTAAATGTTTAAAGCAATACTGCTTTGTAGTAAACTTGAAAAGGTATTATTATATGATTTGATATAAATTCAAATTCTATAGGTATTACCCTTTCAAACCTGAAAAGAGGGTCATCGAACCTTATTCATGTAAGGAGATATCAAGTAGACGTGTTTTACACTTACCCAGAATACTGAACTCTCGTCTCGACTTTAGTCTCGACCACAGACATTAATCTAACTAGATGACGCGATTGTATGTACTTCGCGTGCCAAAAAACGGACTATGGATACGATCAATGATCGTAAGCTGAGCTTTTTATTTAGCATTATTGACACCGGAAATCCGCTGACATGGCCGAGGCATTGGAAATGTTTTCTTTCATTGGTAAGTAAATTTGTTTTTTAAATTGTTTGTGAAAAAGAGGCACGCTTGGTTTTCATACAGATGGAGGGACTTGCGTTATCTATTTAGATTTATGTCTATGGTCACGACCTAACTACGTGCCTACAGCAGCTGATAAAATCATAATACTTCAGTACCAGACTATGTCGTAGGTAGGTAAATAAAACAACGCTATACAAAACTTAGAGAGACTTTATTTTATCAAATACCTAATAATTATTTACTAAGATTAAAACAAAATAGGTACAATGTTCAAAACAAAAGTTTCGCAAAGTGCGCACACAATGTGATTTCAAATTCTTATAAAATTGTAAACGAAATTCAAGTTAATCTTGTATTTACATAATATTTCGCAAAAATATCAAAGAAAAAATTAAAATATACTTCTTCTTTTGCAAAACTTCTTAAGAACTTAAATGTAAACGGTGCTGTAAATTGTTTACAAACTCAGGTTAGTACATATAAAAGTGTTTACGTGTAAGTTGAACAAAGTCTAGGTATTCATCAAGTTCGCCAAGATAACTCTTGTTATGGTTATCCTCACATCAGGGGGTCCAATTAGTAACCATCAATCACTCTTTTTATAAGAGAGTATTCATAAAATATACTCCGTCTTAATACTCGATAACATATCGTTCGATAAATGCAATGAATAAGATATGGGTTGGCTCTCAATATTACAAACATTTTAATCGGTAAGCGATCTTTCCGTCGTAACCTAATCATTTTAATAACTTTCCAGCTGGTCCATTCTGTAAAATTGTCATCGTGAAAATGTGTAATTCCACGTAAAGCTACGAATTAACAAATCACTTCCCAGCTCGCTTCACCGTAACTTTTACAGTGAGAGCACTACTTAAATTGTATTGATATATAACTTTACCAAAATTTTCACAGTGAGATGTTCATCACAAAATGACAACAAGACTAACTTTTTAGAGCTGATACTAAAATATTTTTTTGTTTGAGATTTAATAAAAGCCTCCACGGACATCAAGCGCTGACTGGTCAATCTTTTCAGCACGGCTACACATAATAAGCTCATGCACAAGGTATGGAAAATTAAAATGAAAAGCTTCTATTTTCCTCCGTAATATTTGTATAAACTCGGACACGTTGTTTACATGTATCAACGTGGAATTAATAACATGCGTAATGAATATCCTTTTGTGTATTTTTTTCAATCTGCCCTCACATTTTATTAAAACATATTTCGGGTTATTACAGAACAAACGCCGCCCAGTCAGAAAACGGATTAAATATTTAACAGACTCTTATACATTTTATGAATGGATTTCGCCAGATTTCACACTTTTTTTATACATCAGTTAATACTTAATACATAAGTAGGGATAAAGAAACGTTCTTTTACTTCGTCTGGATTAGTTCTGGTTGAATTATCTGGCGGTTGAAGTAATGTTACGTTATCATGTGAATAGTCCCCAAAAATCGGTTCTTGTGAAACAGGCTCTAAGCCTTATGTAGGGCATATCAATGAAAAATAGGCAGAATAACACGATCGACGCATATCACAAATAGGTCGAACAACCACTGGTATATAGGCAACCCGGAGGTGAGACGCTTCGTCACACCTTTTGTGGTTTCAATCAAAATACTTGTTGCTCATGACGTCACGCATCCACGTCACGTAGCCCGCGGTGCGAGTGTAGATTCCGTACTTACCACGCTTGCCACAACCATCGCCGAAACTCGTGATCCCCTGTCAATGTAAAATTTTACACTTTAATTTACATGATTTAAATTCTCTGTAGTAAAGTTTTGAGCTGTTTTAATGCTAAGATCGAAATGTTCAGTTTTTGTTTGAATAAAAATCGTGTCGAATCTAGTTTTTTTTTTCAATTTTTAAAGCACAGATGAAGATTTTCTTTCCATTTTCTGTTCAGTGTAAGACAAATAGGTGCTTTTATAAACCACAACGTATACAAATTAACATTTCTGCCTACAATAAGTATCCGTTTAACATACAGCGTTTTCAAATGGAAATCAGTACGAGGGTGCCAGTGCAAAGTCAGTCTACTATGGCAACTATGTTGCAAAGACTTCGATCGCAGTCATCATCATCATTACATTTCAGCCGAAAGACGTCCACTGCTGAACAGGCCTCCTCCCGAGTGGCGCCTGATTGACCGGTCCAGTGCGTTTCGCATCCAGTGAACTTCACTTAGGTCAATCCTGCCACCTTCACTACTTCACTCAAGACTTTGATATACAACTTCAATACAATATATTCTGACTGCGTATAAAAAGGAACTTGCCCATCTGCTCCCCTAGACGCTAACATCAATCTAAAGCAGTCTGTACAATGATTTGTCATGATGTCACAGGCGTAACTTGGGATTCCAACTAGACCTAGCAGTTAATATGCAAATATAAATAAAGTATTAAGGTTTTTAGTGTTCTAAAACAGACTATTAAAATCAAGATACAAATAAAATTTCCATTGGGATGTTGGTAACGTCTTCTGTCTTTAAATACCTTTAGTAGGTATGCACGTTTTTGAAATCAATCTTGTACGTAGATTTAATAAAATTCGTGTGGATGACACCGTAAAATTAAAGCTTAGAATGAAAGGGAAAATTCGACGCTGTTTTCCCTTTCAGCGTTAATTGATTTTACCCACATAATAATACCCCGTATAGTACCAGTTAGATAATGGATTGGTTGTGTTATGTATGTTACTGGAGATGAGGGAAACCACGGCTTACAGCACACTGTTTATTGCAAAGAAAGGGTGGGATCACAGCCTACACACACATACGCGCATACGCATATATACACTCGAATATCCTGATGGGCCGACGTGATTTGATTGTTGTTTTTAGCATGAACGTATGTAAATTGCATGTACGTTCAATGACACTATTCGACCAATTTACACTAGAAATTTTCATAGAAATTATGTTTGCGATTTCGTCTATCGACGCAATTTAAATTGCATTGCGCTATCTTTTTTATTACATTGCATAGAGCTGACCTCGTCCAGCAATGTCGTCTTGCGTCACGTCACGGTTTGAGTTGACCCTATAGGCTCACTTCTTCTTGACTAGAATGCTAAAGCGACGCGTATAAAACGGCGTTAAAAACCTAATTTCCGCGAACTCGCAGTCTCGAGGCGTCAGTGTTGCCGGAGCCGCTTTGCACGGAAGAGAAACTAAATCTACATAATTTCAAAATCAAAATCACGTTTTAATTTTCATGGAAAATATAAATACGCGAAATCGCCGTTGTTTTTGGCAGATGTCTCCGCTAACACAAAAGCAACAAATGAAGCTCACTAAAGTCCTTTTTACAGTAGACAAAAAACAGTCCAGGTGAATATGAAAATATAAATGACAAACCTAAAACGTGCTCGCAATTGCAAATTACAAAGGACATTACCCTCGTTACGTTTACGGCTCTGAGTCATTTAATTCGGCATCCTCAAAAAAAATATCCCTCTCTAATGTTCGATAAGCTTCTTGCTTTCTCGTCAAATTGTGAAATGTCACGTTCGTTTTATTGTGATTGAAGGAAAGCTTTTAAAAGGTAGGGGTTTTATGTAAAATCCCCAGCGTGCTGTAGGACGGGGACATTCGTTATTGACACACGATAATCATGGTCATAAATCATGCCAATAAGCCTGCCCAATCATTGTTTATTTATCATAAAAACACCTACGGACAAGAATATTTTTCAGTAAAAATTTAAACTTCACTGAAGCTATTTATTTGACCCTTAACATTATTCAAAAGAACATTTTTCGTGATAAGGCCGCCCACTCTGTCTTAAGAAGTCAGCAGAAATATTTAATTGAATTTCAGTCACCTTGCTGATTGCTTAACACTCCATCATTTTGCTTAACGATCAATAATATCGAAGACGAAAGGGAAATATATATTTTATAAGCTTGTAAATTATGTTATTATTCAACCAAAAACGGGCAACGAATATAAAAAGTCAACTAAAAAGAAGCTATTCATTTAGTGTGTTCGGGAAGTGGTCACCGGTAGCCACCCGTTTAGCATTGTAGAACATTTTCTATAGAATCGTTTCTTTTCATTATTACGGACGCAAGGCTAGGCTCTCACGCAAACTTGGTCGTTTCATCGTAAATATTCCTTTTAAAATAAATACCCACCCACTTTCTCTCACAGAACTTACCATAAACTCATACGCACTAAATGTTATGAAAATACTTTCACTAAGCGTACAGCTAATAAGTGGAATTCCCTGCCGGAATGTGCGTTTGCCGATAGCTAAAACCTAGTGAAGATCTCTATGAAGAACCCCTTTGAACCCCTAGAAAGCTATGAGTAATGTCTGAGGCGTCTGGGATCTTGATTATTTGCCAATAATCTAATAATTGACAGCTGCAATGTAGCCTGACGTCACTAATTGATAGCAAAACATTTCCGTTTTGCACACTCATCGTCATCATCATTATTCTCATCCTTTGACTACTACGCAGCAAGTCTCCTTCTTCCAAAACATCACTTGCTGCCATCTCTGTGTTACCCCATGTAAAACTAAATCATCTTTTATGCAATCAATCATCCTATTTCCTCTTGGCCTATCAAGTTGAAGCTTTGTACGTTACTGCCAAGATTGCCATTGCACAACTTGCAAACTCTAAAAGGTCAACGATCATCGAGAGAAAGTTAAACGTACTCGTATTCACGAAATCGTATGTCGTCTGCAAGATGGGATAAGGACTTGCTTTATTTGTGGAAAAAGTTATGTTTTTAAATTCTGAGAAAACGAGTCTCTGCCTTTCACCATTAAAACTACGACTAGATTTTTCAATTCCTACTAACTGGGACACTAAACGGTATAATCACAGACACCTTTAACTCAAACGGGGTGGGCGTACTATTCGCTCGTGCTATAATTTTTGCGGCGTTGAATATAAAGCTAAACGACTTGTTCAAATTGTTGGTGAAAAGTCTTTCATCTTTATCTAAACGTATTTGAAATTCATTTTAATCTGTGCACGACTAGGTACTTATAATTTTCTAAAGTTTTTTTTTAAATTTTTGTATTCTAAAAGCAAGCACAAAAACTATTTCATTCTGTTAAGAAATTTGCTCTCAGTTGCATGTTGACAATTTTCGTGTTTGATGCGGTGCGGTGCCCAGACATTGTTCCTAACATCAAAGCTTCATCTTAGAAAATGACGACAAAGTTTGTTGGAACACCACTAAAACTTCTGTTCTGGAGTGTTTGTCTCTTAAATATTTAATAGTTAAATCTTGATATCCCGTCGTTGTCTCTTATATTATTCCATTTCATGAAAAGGTTGGCAGTAACTACTGGGCGGCTACCGCCAATTCTTTAATTTTCTTTGTTCTAACTTCATTTATTTTCGTAGGACCCCTTTTGTTCATTAAAACTTTTTTTGTAATTCAAAGAAAAGGCGAATTTAACTACCGTTATTAATGTTAATTCAATGATTAGTTCTAATAAAAATCTCAAACTTTGCAGAAGATGACGTATAAATTCCTTTTTGTGATGGAAAATTTGTTTAACATTTGTTAAAGGATTGAAACGCCTGTTTTATCAAACATTTGACACAGGCTTATGAGCTTGGCTGCATGTCGTTTCCGGCTGTCAAAGACACAACATCCCTGTCAGATGAATCTCGAAAATAAATACAATTACACCAGTGAATACCATCGAAGTGAACAAAGTGTGATCGCAGTTTGGAGAACGAGTATAGTGTAACAACATTCGTAGCGGTACACTAAAGGCGAGTGCAAAAAACATAAAAAATAACCAACAACAGTAAGCGACTAACATCAATTCGTTTGAGGGTAGATAAAACTCAAACCAGTAAACATACGAGTCATTCACTCATTTACTGATTGATATCGAAGAAAATAGTGATACCAACTTAACAACATTATTTATCGTTCGGATACAAACACAAAAGTAAAAACAAAAACATCTAGTCACATTTTGACACTTGTTACGTTTCGTTTCGCATAATCGATTTAAACGTCCAGTTTATAAAAGAAATTGAAAAAATTTATTTTATTTAAAAAAATGGATCAACAATTCCAGATATTTTTCGATAAGATGAAACTTGAAATGGATAAACAAACTACGACTATTACCAATAACTTAATAGAAAAAATGGAAGAAAAGTAAGAAGTAATACGAGAAGAAAATATAAAGTTGAAAGAGAAAGTGGAATTCTTAGAGAAGAAAATAAACAATTTCGAAAAGGACAAAAAGAGAAACAATATACTGCTGTTTGGACTGAGTGAGACGGAGAAAAATCCACCTGAGCTACTTAAAATAATAAAAGACACGATGAAATACGATCTGAATGTTTCTATTGCCAACAATGATATCCAAAATATCTACAGAATCGGAAATAAGAATAATGAAAAAGCGAGACCAGTTCTTATATCATTTACAACCTACTGGATGAAAGCAAACTTAATGAAAAATAAAAAACATCTGAAAAATATTTATATTACTGAAGATTACCCTAAAGCGGTGCTAGAAAAGAGGAAATTATTGCAACAACAACTCAAAGAAGAGAGAGAAAAAGGCAAGGTTGCTTATATCAAGTACGATAAGCTAATTGTAAAAGAAAATGATTCAAACAAAGAAAAAAGGAAAATAGGGCAATCTACCTCCCCAGAAACAAATATTTTTTCAGAAACAAATATAAACCCTAGAAAACAAGCTAATACACACTCAGATATAAAGACGCAAACACCTACAACTAACGCCTTTGAGATAATGAGAACAAGGGCAAATTCAAACTCCTCTCTACTAGCTAATACCAAACCTAAATAACAACCAGATATCAGCAACCGGGGACGGCACAACCCCAACCCGGCTGGTCACCGTGGGGTTCGTAGACCACCACCCTCTTTAATCACTCCAAATAATAATAATAAAAATGATTGGGCAAAAAAACTGTATACAGCCACATTGAACACAAGAACATTGAGGACCGAAGAAAGACTCATAGAACTAGAACAAGCAGTAAAGAAGATTCAATGGGACATTATTGGACTCAGTGAAGTTAGAAGATCAGGAGAAGAAATAAGAGAATACAAAGACAATATATTATATTTCAAAGGAACAATACAAGGGAAGTACGTGATGGGTTTCATAATAAAAAAAGAGCTTAAAAATACATCATAGATTTTATCGGAGTATCTGATAGAATTGCGATCCTGAACATAAACATCCCAGGGTTCAAAGAACCATTCTCTATTCTTCAAGTATACGCTCCAACGGAGCAAGCAACAAAGAAAGAAAAAGAAGCATTCTACAAAAGTCTTACAAAAACAACATATGAAGCGAACAAAAACATCATAGTAATGGGTGATTTTAATGGTCAACTAGGTAACAAATGTACGGGGGAGTTTATTCTGGGAAATCATGGCAATGGGAAGAGAAATGATAATGGGCAACGACTAATGAACTTGAGTTTTGAACATAATTTAAAAATAACAAATACATTTTACAAGAAAAAACATAATAGAAGGTGGACTTGGATCTCTCCCAATGGTAAAGTCAGAAATGAGATCGACTACATAGCCACTAACATACCCAAAATATTCAGTGATGTTGCTACAGTAAACAACTTTAACTTTAACTGTGATCACCAACTTTTAAGGGGAACCATTATATGCAAAGACCTAAAAATACCACGAAGGAAATACAACCAAATCACTCCTAGAACAATGACACTCGTGTCAGAACCAGAATTAAAAGAAATGAAAGAATCTCTAGATAACATTAAAGAACAATGCAATGTACAAGATAAATACAATATCTTGGAAAAATCGATACTGAAGGTTCTGGAATGTTCAAAGAAAAATACAAAAGACAATTTAGGTATAGAAGCAAGAACTAAAATGGAAGAGCGGAAAGAATTGATAAACAACAGAAAAAAGAACAGTAAACAAATAGCAAAAATTAGCAAAGAAATATCAAAATCCATTAGAAAACATAGGAAAAAGATTCGGCTAGAAACAATAAGAGCACAGATCCAGAAAACTGGGGGTATCAAAAAGGCCCTAAAAGAATTCAAGGAACATTCTAATTGGATACCAAAAATTACAAAAAAAGACTACAATATGAATATGTACACCACAACGAAACGTCAAGAGATTTTAAAAACAGCAACCGAATTCTACAGAAATTTATATACAGATATAGACAAAACTGCGGATACGCCAAGAGAAGACAACGATACTGTTCATGAAATAACCCCACACATAATGCAGAGTGAAGTAAGAAAGGCTATTGAAACACAAAAAGCAGGTAAAGCACCCGGAGACGACAACATCTCAAATGAACTAATAAAATACACAATGGACCAAATATTAGAACCTTTCACGAACATATGCAATGAAATCCTGATTTCGGAGCAGATACCATCTCAATGGACGTCATCCACAATAATATTATTACATAAAAAGGGGGACAAGAACAACATGAATAATTACAGACCAATTAGTCTGATGGCAAATTTATACAAAGTTTTCTCAAAGATAATATTGCAACGGTTAACCAAAAAACTAGGCAGTAATCAGCCTAAGGAACAAGCAGGATTTCGATCAGACTTCTCAACTTTAGACCACATACATGCAGTTAAGCAAATTATTCAGAAATGCAACGAATATGATCAGCCGTACTATCCATCATTCGTAGATTACAACAAAGCGTTTGATTCTTTGAAACACAGTTACATATGGCAGTCACTGGTAAACCAGGGCGTGGAAAATAAATACTACTGATTATTCTGAATCAAACAAATCTACGAAAATAGTACGGCAAAAGTGCAACTAGAATGCATTGGAGACAAATTTAAAATTGAAAAAGGCGTTAGACAGGGAGATCCGCTGTCGCCAAAAATATTCAATGCAGTACTTGAAAATATATTCAGACAACTTAACTGGGACGAATTCGGAATCAATATAAATGGAGAAAATCTTCACCACCTAAGATTTGCAGACGATCTCATTCTTTTCGCAAGAGACCCAACTACACTACAAACCATGTTACAACAATTGTTAACAGAAAGCAATAAAGCAGGATTGTCAATGAATACAAGTAAGACTAAATTGATGACAAACAAAGCTAAAATTAAAATACAAGTGGGACGAGAAGAGATTGAATATGTTGATGAATACATATACCTGGGACAGACCATAGCGGTGGAGGATCAATCAAATAAAGAAGTGGACAGAAGAATAAATAACAGCTGGCAAAGATACTGGTCTCTCAAAGAGGTTATGAAAAATAAGAACATACCTGTATACGAAAAAAGAAAAGTCTACAACACATGTATTCTTCCATGCCTCATATATGGTTGTCAGACCTGGCCATTCTCACAAAATATCGAGCACAAATTAAGGGTGTGTCAAAGAAGCATGGAAAGAAGCATGCTGAGTCAAGGCTTAGGGACAAATGGAAAGCTACAAAAATCAGAAACATAACCAAGGTGGCAGATGTGAGAGAAAAGACAAGAACACTGAAGTATAGATGGACGGGACATATGTGGAGAACAAAAACAGACAAATGGACAAAAAAAGTTACAGAATGGTACCCAAGAAATGGAAAGAGACAAAGAGGAAGACAGATAAAGAGATGGGAGGACGATTTACCAAAGGAGTGGCGAAAAACAGCAAAGGACAGAAACAAGTGGAAGGAATTAGAGGAGGCCTATGTCAAAAGACAACCTGACCTGGTAGCTGATAGTTAGTTAAGATAATATTAAATTTAGATAAGTTAGTAGTGCATAGTTATCATAAGCTAGATGTAAGATTTAATTTATAAAAAAAAGTATTGTAAACAGGTTACAGGGAATAAAGGCTATTTTTATTTTATTTATTTTTATTTATGAGCTTGGCTGGATCCACAAGGTCACAGTAAAACTTAATATTATGAGAAGACTTTAGTTCCTTTTTGTTTATTTGTCCATGGGCTGCCCGTTGAGACTATATTGAGGCAATTTCTAAGAAAATAGGATTCGTAAAATGCATATAGGCACGTTCACTCGTTTCTCATTAAATCTACACTTTCTCGGTCTTTGAAACTTTATCTCGTAGATAATTTAAACCTATAACATGGTTTCACTAGTTCCAACTATTCGCTTGTTTTTTTTATTTAATTGGATCAAACTTCCAGAGATTACCTTTTACAAACACCCAAGCTTGCAAAATGTACTTTACTCAAACTTTACCTCTTTATTAGACTAATAGCTGACCCGACAAACTTTGTCTTGTCCAAGCGGAATCCATAAAAGGTGCCATAAAAAGATTTTTTAAATTTTAACGAATTTTTTTTGTGCTACTTTTCAAAAATTCCTCCGATATAAAAATATTATATTAAGAAAGAACATTTAAAAAAACCTCAATGAAACGCATTTGAATTATTTAAGTTATACACAAAATATTTAGTAGATTAATCTTTTACCTGTAAGAAATATCTCATGGTACGATCCCTGCACAGCAGTGGGCCTCCAGAGTCGCCGGCGCAGGAGTCTCTTCGTCCTCGCCCCGCGCACACCATATCATCTGTTATGGCGTACTGCCAGTACGAACGCCGACAAACGCCTTGCTGTATAGTCGATACCTGGAGATAAGGTTGTTATTATTGTCTTTCATTTTATTAGGAAGAAATAAAAAGAAAGATAGAAAAACTATTTATTTGTGACCCGCACAGGAGACACGAGATAAGCAAAACACAAACATAAACAATAATAAAAAATAAAAATAAATAACCCCGTGCGAGACCACAAATGCTCCTATCTCAGCATGGTACGATATTATAAAGAAAATAACGCTGCGCTGAATATTCTGATAGGGCTCACTGAAGGTCACAAAACGACACATAATTTAAGTACATGCTTATGCTAAACCCTTAACTATAATATTAGTAGTACTATTACTACTTACTTAATAAAGATTTTATTTATCTGCAAGTGCCCGGAATTCTTATTACGTATCTTTTGCAAGAACAAAACTATAGCGATTTTTGCGCAATAAGCCTGCCGGTGTCTGTAATCAATTCTAGCAGGTTCAATTTGACCGTCGACCACATCATCGCTTACCATCAGGTGCCGCAAGCCTATAGATTGTAAAAAAAAACCTAGTCTCCAATTGAGCTTAAATGTTGCACACACGTTTGTTTATTAAAATATTTATAAATATTTTAATAGATTATTAGCAACTAGCTGCCGTTGCTTGCTACCAACGCTGAATTAGAAACAAACAACCCATCTTGCCTCACAAATAATACAAAGTATAGGATATTAGGTGGACCGATAACCTGGTTAAGATTGCGGGAATGCGCTGGATGCGAGACGCACGGAATCGGTCAATGTGGCGACGCCTGGGGGAGGCGTCAACGCTCACGTCACGTGTGTACTTTATCTAGTAAACTTCTACCTAAGGCTTCGTGGAATCCAGGCTTGACTATAAATGCATCTCTAGCTAGTCCACGACGAAGATGATAGTGTCATCAATTCGTGACGTAAGCGTTTTCCAGATGGATGATATCGCCTGTCTGAATCAAAACCGGACCGGTCCCGTGCGACTCGTATCCAGCGGATTCCTGCAACCTTCACCAGTTTTACTTGTGCCCGTTATGTTTTATTCTCATGTTATTTGGGAAAACATAGTGCCTTCAATCGGGTACAAATCCGGACTCCGAGTTACTACTGAGCTAAAATCCAGAACCACAATGCCCGACATGGGAATGGATTCTAGGACTTTCTGCTCATTTGTGGTGCTTATGACTAATACACTAACGACATAGTTATGGTTCAGGCTGTTTTTAAAGATATAGCCGATATAGGGGGTACTTAGTGTCTTTTCACACGCCCCGGTTGGCGGGTTGCCGGTGCCGGGTACCCGAAGGCGAATGTATAGCAATGTGTGCCGTGTGCAAGCTGTGTAAGCTGTGTAAGCTGTGCAATGCTGTACTTGTGAAAGCTAACATACATGGCTATACACTTCGCCGCCGCTTCTCCGGCACCGGCTACACGGCAACCAGAGCGTGTGAAAATGCATTTACTTTAAACTATACCGACCCATAGATGAGTCAATACAATACGCATTCCTTTAAAGTTCCACGTCTAAATAATAAACACTTAAATCTATTTGGTTAAGTATTACAATTTGTGAACCTAAAATGCTCATAGAAACTCGCGCCGCTTACTTACTTTGTGTTGAAACTCTACATTCACCCTCATCAAACTTCAGCACAATTCAAACTTTCTAATTCGAATTTGTTTCACGTAAGCACTCGAATTCTGCCATACGTAAGCGAATGGTATCGGTATTTCGTGGCACAATCATACAAAGCAGTGGAGTGTTCAACTGTTCATAGTCACGATACCATGCAGTGTGTATTACCGCAAATGAACTGGTATAGTCTTGTATCATGAGCTATCTGTCATTATTGTAAAATTATATCGTGATTTTTTATTTCGTAGACTAAACTGACAGCTGCCAATGTCCTTATTTATATAAAACGTTGCAAACGCGGCGCACAGTGTTTTGGGTAAATTTCACTAATTGGTATAAATAAATGTTTTATGAATATTTAGATGTATAGCAAGCATTCGATAAGGTTTGGCACTCAGGTCTGCTTTTCAAACGGAAGAACCAACTTCCACACAACTTCTACTTCTTTTTAAAATCTTATCTGGAAGATAGAATATTTGGAGTCAAAATCAATGACACCTACTCTGCCTTTCAGGATATAAAGCTGGGGTACCGTAAGGATTCGTGTTGGGCCCTACTTTATATCTTATATACACTGCAGATATACCCACAACAGCAAAATGTCCTACCAGCCACATTTGCTGATGACACCGCAATACTTTGCAACCTTGTAAACCCTAGTGTGGCGTCGTTAATGCTGCAGAGTCACCTTAAAAAAGTTAACGCATGGATGGAAAAGTGGCGCATCAACAAAACAGTGCATGTCACGTTTACTTTAAGAAAGGAAAATTGCCTCGCAATTAAACTCGGAAATGACGTTCTGCTACACCAAGATTCAGCAAAATATTTAGGAATGCATCTTGATAGGAAACAAACATGCCAGTAATAGAAGTAATGTAAACATGTTTCTAAGTAAATGCTCAAGTAGTTACTAAAGTCGACGAGTCGACTTACACGAGCTTACGGGTCTCTTGCGGTAAACCGCAAGAGACGAATAAAACACACAGACACGAGACACAGTTTAAAAACTGTGTCTCGTTGATAAACTGCGTACATGGATCACAAAGTGTATCAAGTCCTTATCACTGTGTACCGCACAACTTGCTAGAGTCAATTGAGAAATTTTCGATCCGTAGTAACTCGTTAACTGCGGACTATAATGTGAACCAGTGTGTAGGGCTTATTATGATATTAACATTTCATGATATTGCTCGTTTGGGTTATTAGTAGAAGGGTTTTAGGTTATATGAGGGATATACTTAAAGGGAGTATAGTCCTCCTGACCGATTTCGGACACAGCGGCCAATCTAAGTGTAGACGTGTGAGATATGTGAGCCCTATCAGAATATCAGCGCAGCGTTATTTATTTTTGGGATATCGCTGCACATGCTGAGATAGGAGCATTCTTGGTCTTGCACGGGGTTTTTATTTTTTATTATTGTTTAATTTTATGCATATTTCTCGGGTCTCCTGTGCGGGTCACAAATAAACATTTTTGGTTTCTTTCTTTCTTTATTAAAAATGAGCCCGCGAACACAGATGTATATCTCTCTCTTCCTTCCCTCACATAGTCCAGTATGGGACATTCGGAGAGAGATCAGAGAGTACTTCTCGAGGTATCATAGTGCCAACCTCCAAAACCCGATGTGAGAAATTATTAGTGGAAAAAACGAATATCACTTTCCCTGACCTGGAAGTCGAAGCCACGACTTCAGTAGTCGCGCTTACCATCGCGAGACTAATGGCGCAGTAAGGCTGCGTTTCCACCAGAGATGTGCGAGGATGCGTAGCGAGTGATGTATTTGTTAGTAACCAATATAAGAGCTGCGCTAAGCGAGACTAGGTAAATGAAGTGATTCTATTGGACCTTAGGATCTCTGCTGGAAACGCAGCCTTAGTCAGTTGTAGATACACAGATACACCCTCCCTTAAAGTTAATCCTTCATTCAAGCTAACATCCTGTATGTCCACATACACATAAAATGAGGATAACGATGCGGAAGATCACTCACACATGAATAAAGACGACGAAGACACAATTCTATTTTATACAAACACAAACATAGAAAAATAGTGGTGAAATGTGGACGTACCTCTGCCTACCCGTGGATTACGAGCGTATTGTTATGGTATGTTACATTCTTTGAAAAAATATTCGAAAGATCTTGTCATATCGTAGCATCACGGACTTTAACGGAATTATGATTTTGTCCCTCGTCGTCTTTCAGCTGTTTGTGTGGTTATACAACAATATCCATCCCTGACCGACTTAGTTTTTAGGGTTCCGTACCTGAAGGGTCCAAACGGAGCCCTATTGCTCTCACTAACGTGTCTGTCAGTCCGTCGTCTGTCACACAATTTAGTTCCGAAGATTTTTTTCACTGCCCTTCGACCTACGAAGTCGAAAATTAGTGATAATGTTTATTATCACGTATACTTTACTAACAAATGCCAATATATTGATAAATCAATTTTTTTCTTTGGTATTGAACCCTAAATGTGGGCAGTCCGACATGCACTTGGCCGGTTTTATTTATTTGTTATGAGACGTAAACATTGATATTAAAAAGAATAGCAACAAGGGAAGGATATTACCAAGTATTCATGACACAATATTCTGCCAGAAAATGTGTGGGTTCATGGTAATAAGTACTGCAGCGTATCCGTCGTTTGACGTTAACGCCTTTAGCCGAACAAGCGGCAATAGCCGTTCCACTCAAATAAATTACGGATATGAACCCGGGCGCACGGTTGGCACAGTGGTTGAGCGATTGACTGCTGCGCTGCGTGTCGCGGGTTCGGTCCCGCACGGAACAAATATTTATATGATCTACAGATTGTTGTTCCGGCTCTGTGTGTTGTGTGTGTGAATTTATATGTTTGTAAACGCACCTACGATACAGGAAGAAATTCCTAGTGTGGGGCAATGTTTTTTTTTTTTAAAGAAAAGAAAAGAACAAACCTGTGCTTCATGCAGCACTCGAGTCCCATGAACATCGGTGGGTCTCTTCTTGCCCCAACCCAGTATCACGCAGGAAGTATGAGGTGGCAAAGCCTGATGGGGTGGGGGCAAACACGCCACTCCGTGCCCCAGATCTGGCCGAGCAGGTCCCGGCAATCTGTCAATTAACAAAAAATATATAATTATTAGACAGTTAAAGTAAATAAATGATTAATTAAATGAAAATATAATCACTCATTGCTCTTTAAAGTTTATTTTAGTGCTACAATGCTAACTTAAGGTTGCCTTAGTCAATAATTCTTCCATACAAACGTAGTATAGTGATTACTTCACTGTTTGACGATGTACGTTCAAAATAAAAAATGATATCAATTTGTCTCATCATTATCTAGCCCTGTATGGAAAGAAAAAGTAAAATTTAGTATTTGATAGATATGAGCGTCGAAAGTTCCATATTTAACACAAATTTTAACGCATTTTTGGGCGTCAATAAATACCATAAAAAGAAGGCAAATTGCAAAACATACCGGGATAGATAAGTAGATCAACAATGCAAATAATTTAATTTAGAAAATATATATTTAGTCGTTTTTTCATGATATTCATACTCCCAAAGGTCTGTTTATAAAATTTCGCGCACTCGTTTTCGTCCTAAATCATCATCTATTTCCATTGATGTATTAAAAAGAGGAAGACACGTTACGCGCTAACATGGCGATCAGAAAACCTGGGCTCGGCGCACGACTACATGCACCGAAACTCACACATCTGTGTTCAGTGTCATCACCAGTCCCAAACCTACAGTTACCGATAGACAAGGACAGAGATATGAGATGGAACTGTAGTGCAAACGAAATGCGTTAGCCGCCGAATGTTGGCCGAATCACCGAATGTTTACTATTATGAATGAAATGACATTGCAATATGCGCTTATCGTGTCTCTCACGCATGTTTGTAACACATTAAATATTATTGTAATTTTCAACAAATTAACCTTTTTAACTGTACTTACGAGTTGTAAGTGATCCCGTGTGACTTATTTTTCTTCCTGATATTATTTAAACACTGTTTAGCTACACAAGAAGTCATTTTAATGCGTATTTATTGCGCTGTGTGATCAACAATGTGCCGTGCGCAACTGAGTACCCGCTACGGGCATTCACTTAGATTAGTAGGACCAAGCGCTGTGAGCAGTCCCGTATCTTCCTCTTTTTAATACATCAATGTCTATTTCGCTACAAAATTTGCAAAAGTGTATGCATTTTAACTCCGCGTACAAAAAGGTTTTTGCTGTCGACTAGGGCAATCTTAACGATGGTTATAATATCATATTTACTGATGATCTTATTTAGCTACATTTGAAAACCATATTTTACGTTTATTCATTTCGTAAATAGTCCTTTACTTAGCTCCTGTACCTAAGCCTTAAAGTTAGCTGAATAATTTTTGTTATTTCAAGCAACCCACTCAAGATGTGTGGGTAGATACTGACTTGTGTATTTAGTTCACATTAAATATAACAAATTTTATAAACACTACGCCAAAATGGTGCCAGACTACTTAGCAGTACCTACAGAATAATATATTTTGTAAAGTTGGTAGGTAGGTAGGTTGGCATAATTTACAAGAAAAGCACCCGTTATACCTATAATAATTTTTCATTCCCGAATTATGGAAATTTAATTCAATTTATGGCTCCACATTTCGGTTTCAGTTCGCTTTCCACGTATGCATTACTTTCTTAACTCGAAATATTGCCAATAATAACTTTATTATTGTGCAACTTTAGCGATATTAAGGCGGTGATAAAATTAATATAAACGGCATAACACTGTATCATTTCTTCGGTAGAATGGAGACTCTATAAAATAAACTTAAGCGTATATATTACTGCGGAATGAAAAGCAGGGTGTTCAGGTGTCAGGTGTCAGAACGTTTGGCAAAACATAATAAAAATCAGTCAAGGACGCGCTGGTATTGTCTGGCTATATTTTTTTTAATGACTTCATAAATAAGGTGGGGTTTTGGGAAATTATGAAAAGCATAGGCGCGGTAGACCACAATCAAAATAAAACCACGACATTTTACCAACCACGATTTGTAAACAGTTGACAGGCTTCATACCGTTGTCATACTTTCTTGTCAAACTTAACGTAGCAAGATAACGTACTTTAAGACGACGACAGTCCTCAACGACCTTGAGGGAACAAGTGAGAACAGGAACAACGCGGGTGTGATACGCGCACTCGTTTCACATCCGCGAGACCTAAAATTCAGTACTTTCCTTATTATTCTAAGACTTTAAACGCTGCAGATCAAAATGTATATAATTAAATTGTCTTCGAGATGGTGGTTTCAATAAATATGCCCGGCGGTTTTGGTGCGACTTTCGTTTTTTTGTCCGTGTTAGACATAACTTTACAAATTAAATATACAATGTACGAACAAAACTCATAATTTTCTTAGATCAAATTATTAAGAAAATAATTTATGTAACATATATTTCCAAAAAAATACGACTAGCGGTTTAGACGTGATTCTCATTTTGAAATCAGCTAGTCAGGGGTATCTGCGCCTTAACTAGATCTAGAGAACAAATCTAACCCGGCAATTCATGCAAAACAAACTGACCGACTGAAAGATGGACAAAATAGTGATCTTATAAGCGTTCCTCTTTTTATTAGAAAGAGGAACAATATTATAAAATTCCAAATTCTTCGACAATAATAAAGAACTTACAAAATACCCTGTTAAAGAATTTAATATCATTTTACGCGGTCACTAGGTTATTTGATACTTAATAATTGCTATAATCATTCATAAATACTCATAGTACAGATAATACCTACCTACTAAAAGGTGTAAGGAAAATATTTTCACCTTTTTTTGTTCGGTCGGATGGAGACATAAGGTATATTGAAAAGGGGTCTGATGGCTTTGATATTTGTCATGAAATGGAATATTTATTCATGACATGTTATATGTTTATTTTGAACGCAAGCTGGGTTGAATAATACCTACGCCCAAAACAATCATAAAAAGACGACCCACATCAGTGAAACTGCTGGTCAATATCCGAATTTATAAACCGGTTCAAAGGCCAAAAATGTGATTAAGGGATGCTTCTCTTTATTTATTTACTATCTAATTAAACATTCTAACTAGGCCTTCTAGGAATACAGACTATATGTTATGTCGAAACATTTGACTATCTAGCTTTTGTATACTCAAAGCATACTAGGGCTCAAACTCAGTTGTTGGGAATAATTTGATCGTCCTAATTAATCCTTCTTAGAGTATAAGTATATTCTAAGAATGGTCTCACTAGGTACTTGGAAACCGACTTTCACAAATTCTAGACTATGTAATAGCTTAGACATACATTTTATGTTTCATAAATTAGTACTTGTTAGAACATTCATGATAACAATGCAATTTTTTCTCACCGACTTGATAATCACAATACCCTTTTACTTTGAATTTGCTAAAAAATGATTGTCGCGTAGGCAACGCCATACGAGAGGTTTAATCTGAAGTGCTTAAAGATAATACAACGGTATAACTCAAAATCACTCAAATTCTAAAGCTAAGGGTTGGCACTTAAGTACAGTCCGTCATAAAATTGATAACTTCCTATTAAAGCCCCTTGGAGAAAAATAGAATGGGATAAACCTGAAGATAAGACCCGGCTGGAAAAGTGATATTGTGTTGTTATATATCTAACTAGCTGTTGCCCGCGGCTTCGCTCCCGTGGGTCACCCCACAGGACTTATTTTCGGGATTATAAAATAGCCTATGTCACTCAGGAATAATGTAGCTTTCTATTGGTGAAAGAATTTTTGAAATCGGTCCAGTATTTTCGGAGCCTATTCGGTACAAACAAACAAACAAACAAAAAAATCTTTCTTCTTTATAATATTGGTATAGATATTTTATCAATTTCGTTTTGTGTACTTTCATTGTGCGCACAGCTGAGGAGTGGAATTCCCTTCCGGAGTCTTTGTTCCCTGATAGCTAGAACCTTGGGGTCTTTAAGTCAAGAGTGAATAGGTTACTTCTAGGCAAGCGTGCTTCACCGTAGGCCACATTATCGCTTACCATCAGGCGAGGTAGTGGTCAAACGCGAGCCTATCGATAAAAAAAATAAAAATATAGTAAATGAAAACGCTTTTTAATTTAGTTGGATTAGAAGTTAGAAGAACTATAAAAATGTCTATTAAAAATGGTGCAAAAAACAAACAAATGATACTCTTAAATTGATAAACACCTACATAAGCCTGTTTACTCAAAGTGTAGGAGTAAGCTTAAGGGAAATAAATTGTCTCTGTTTACTTCATGTCAAAGGTCATTGGCTAAGTGGTCAGACCTTTTTAAGTTCTACGTAATCGTTAATAATACTGAAGACCTATTTCTGTAGTGTCTGAATACAAGGATAGATTAAACTTTGGGGCAGGTAATTTTTGTATAGAACGGACTGTTAGAAAGGTAAGTTAGTCCGTTAATGAAAATTAACTGACATTAGGTATCCACTGTATAATCTATTACAATGAAGAATGTTATTACTTCTATTTAATGTCCTAGTTTATAACCATTTAGGGCCAAATTACGGACCGGCACAATAAGGGTGACGCAGTACGTCGTAAACTATAAGGTTGGATTTATTGTTCCACTGACATACACTCTGTACTGATGACGTCATTCGACCGTAGCTGTAACTGAAGAACAGTCAAAACATACTCTTTTACAGTATCGATCGCTAGATATGCTTCTAAAGTTAAGAGATCTGCAAATTGCTGGTCTTACACAACCTGGTGATAAATATGACAAACCAAACGATAATCCTATGTTACTTAGTCTGCGAGCTGGTGATATTGATATGTCTGTAAATTACAAAGAGGTAAACCACTCTCCAAGCGAATGGTCCCTCCTCGTATTCCTGTCATTTAAATTATCACAGATAATAGCTGTGTAGCGTGAGCCTGTTCATGCCTGAGCTGAGCCTTATTTACTTTACAATTAGATCGTTTAGTGAGACACATGTTTAAGACAGCATTGCACGTACTTGGTGACCATATAGCTGTTAAATGAATTATATAAAATAAAATTTGTTCTATTCTATTTTATGCATAAGTTTCTGTACGAACATCGTAACATAAAACTCTAGAACTTGCTTCCCCTTGACATCAAAAAAGCTGAGAGTAAATTGTCATTCAAGCGTAGAATCCGGAACTATTAATTATTTGTTCTCTCATACATAGCTCGGTCTTCTTCATATTTATTAAATTTAAATTTCAGTCTCATTTAGAATTTTGTATTTATTATAATATTTATAAGTCTATCGTTTATGTATTTTATTAGTTCGTTAGTTTATAAATATCCGACTTTAATTATTGTTCATTATTGTTGTTGTATCCTTTTTAACCCAAACGTTGACTGGTAGAGAATGCCTTGCTGTATTAAGTTCGCCTATGTATAACCATTGTACATGAAGTTTAAATTAATATATAAGATATAAACATCGTCAGGACCGTCAGTTCTTCGCGTAAGTCAGTGGAGCTCTAAATAAGGCTGAAATGTAAAATGTTACCGCAACATGGCGACGTCATTGACAACAGTGTCAGGATCGTAGTGGGGATGGATGACGGCCTCCGTAACCCTCATCTCCAGCTCTCCTCGGTTCCTGAGCAGCAGATCATGCTCGCCCAGTCGCACGTAGAGTCGCTTGCGTACACAATGCGCTGCGGTCACCACCCACCGGAGAGAAACGAGGGTGCCGCCGCAAAATGCTTCCTAGAAAAAGAAAACACTTTAACATCAATAGCTTTTCTTGTTAATCTGCTGCTATGGAAGCAAAGCCGCTTATATCAAAAGATCCGCCGTATTTTCCGGGATAAATGTATGCCTATAGCGCTCAAAGATGGGTAGGTATATTTCTATCAGTGAAGGAATTTATCAGTATACCAGAGATTAACTCATACAAACAAACCATATTGTACTGACATATTAATAATATTGGTTTAGACTAACTACACTGCTATGCTCGGGTGCTAACTAGGTACCTACTGATGTGGTGACATGTCAAAACATCGAGATACTATTCTAGGTTAAATAATAAATTAATTTGACAAATAAACTCATTAAATGGAAGTGCATCTGGTAAGCCATCTCACAGACAGACATGGAATGTGACTTGAATGTTTTATTTATTATATGTTCCCTACAAAGCTGCGAACAAAGGCATAAAACAAAGTCACTTTTTGTGTCTGATCAATCCGGTAAAGCCTGTAATCTACATAAGATTTTTAAATATTATAGCAAAAGAGTTAGATGTATTTCACTGTAGCCTGATGATGTTCACGAAAGTAGCACTGAAGTGCATTGAAAATTTTGAAAAATGATTTAATTAAATTTTTAGTTGGATTATAATGGTATTTTAATTGTATTTTATTGTGTTTAATTGTATGATAATTAAATTTTGATTGTATTAATAATTGTATGATTAATTGTACGATTGATTGTATTTTAATGGGTTTTTAATTGTAATTTTTAATTGTATTTTTAATTGTATTTAATGGTATTTTTTATTGTATTTCTATAATTCTAATATATTTGTGGTAGTAACATCGCATTGGCGATATAGCTGTTAAGGTGTTACTTACATAATTTTGAATAAATAAATAAAAAAATAAAAAATAACAACTTTTCGTAAAAGACCTCATACAAGGTTTTCAACCAAAGTAATTATTTTCCTACGCCGTGGACGCGTAGGTACTTCGAAGGCTGATTCGAGGTGCGAATCAGCCTTCGAGGTATCTACGTATCTAGCTTGTCTCAAAACCTCAGTGGTATTTCTTTGCAGGTTCCATCTATCAAAATATTTAATTTAAAAAAACTTTTTTGCAAAAAAATACTACCGACTTCCAAATGATAAACTACAAAGTGAAAAATAACTTAACTCTTGGAAGTCGGTGTCTTATGTAGGTACCATTTTTTTTCGATATGGACACCGACTTCCAAGAGTTAAGTTATTTTTCACTTTGTAGTTTATCATTTGGAAGTCGGTAGTATTTTTTTGCAAAAAAGTTTTTTATTTTTCCCTTTTTAGTTTTGCCTACCTAATAGATACGCAAGTTGTTTCATAAGGTCCCTATAACGCCGGATAGATTACCCGAATAACATGAAACTTGAACTTAACCGGTGAAATGAGAGATCTGCGTACCCCTGTAGAGCGTACTGGCGTGATGTTATGTTATGAAATGGTATTAACAATAAACAGACATGCGATTGCAGCAATCCCGAGAGTGTTGCTGTTATTTATTGAAGAGTTCTGTTGTATATCTCCGAAGTTCTTTATCAGACCTTCACCAAATTAAAATGGGACCAATTTCAAAACATACTCTTCCAAACAAAAAAAGAATTTTCAAAATCGGTCCACAATTGACGGAGACATCGGTGAACATACATAAAAAAAAAAAAAAAAAAAAAAAAAAAAAAAAAAAAAAAAAAAAACATACAAGAAGTCGAACATGGAACCTCCTCCTTTTTGGTAAGTCGGTTAAAAACTAAGCGCCTGTAGGTGAAACAAGTGTAAAGAATAGTATAAAAAAAAACTGATCCCCCAGGGGATCAGATCGAGGGGATCCGACCGGAACAAATCGTTAAAAAGATTTAATTTTTCAGAAGAGAAAAGTTTTACATTATTCTTTTGTTTTCACAAGCAACAATTTTTTTTTACCTAAGAATTTAAAAGAGTAATTTAAAAATGATAAAATGTCGTTGTCAACTCAGTTGAAACTTTTGCATTCATGTCGGTACAACCAGATGAAGCATATTAGGTGGATAACAGAAAGCACGTCGAAGATGATTTAAAACTAAAATAAAATCTGCAATTCAAAGCACATAATAGTGCTGTGGATGCAATAACTCCTTTGGCTATCTTCCATACAGGAGCAGTAAATAATATTCTGCACACAAGGGCTTTTGTGAGCTTTAATAGCCGTAATAGCCCATTTGTAGTAACTTAGTACGACGTTTTTGGCTTTGAATGTGTTACACATTTACCTTGATCACGTGTTAAACTGACGACATTACATTTGTTTACGCGCACTAGAGAATGATACATTTGGCGCATGTTTGTGGCTGTAATTGCAGCCCAGGTGAAATTGACGAGAGTGCGGTTACATACCCTCACGTTTTTCAACATACTTACTTGTGATTGATTATTTTATAACTAATATTTTTAAGAAATTACATTATGGAGTGCGGAACTGCAGACATCATCATCAATACATATAATAAAACTGCAGAAATCCGTTTTTGGAAAGCGAAAATATTTCCAAAAAAAAAATCCATCGTTTTTGGATGTTTGTCTTTTTGTAGCTTATTCTGTGTATCTAAGCTGTTTAGTTGTGCACGCCACGCATCACGTAAAATATATGAAACCAATGTAGATAACTTTTATACATAAAAATTGTGCGTAACTTGAAGTATTACTTTCTTTTTGTTTCATTGCAATCGGGTCACTCTACGAGTATCAAAAGTTAGATGAATTTAAAGTATTCAAGAAGTAAAAGATCACAACATACGGGTAAGACACAATAATACAAAATAAATGCACTGTGAATGCAATACACTTAATTTTGAACCTAAAACCGGTGCAATAACTTTTTAAATAAGATTCTTAAAAAATATGCAAAGACAATCTTGAGCATATGAGTATGTAAGTATTACCCAAGTATGGAATCATCTGACAATAACTGAGCTGACTCTACGTTGAAAGCAGATACGTTACCGAACCAATTTGCTAATTATGGACAAGATACTGTTATCTGATAGCCCTTCTCTCGAACCAAACCGTTATTAAGTAAATGTCTCATGGTGACTGCACAATAATTATCTAGGCTCCATCTTACCTTAATTAGAAAATACATTTGTATAACTCTGACAACACAGTTTCTATAAGAGATTATCTACGGTCTTTCGAACAAACAAGCTGTATTTTATTTCCAATGAAAGTTTTCCTAAATCCCTATAATACCAGGATTTATTTCAAGAAAATTAATTCATCTTTCCCTTAAGCCGTCTTAAAAAGTTGCCCTGAATAGTAATTTCCTCCAATAGTAGGTAATTTATTTCGAAAACCAATTTTATATTTAGTTTGTAGACACATGAATTCTTAGTAAATACCTATATGTACTTACCATATGTGAGATGAGCAATATTAAGATATTTAATTTTGAAGAGAGCCGAGTCTACATTGCCTTAATTGGCTTTCAGCGTATAGTTACTGGGACCTATTATATTGAGAGTTAATGAGAGGGCCAAATAAATTGAGATATTAATTTGTCAAGATGAATACTTTATATAAATTATAAGGTAGGTAATAACTAGTAATGGTAATAGTTAGTTGGTGAACTCAAAATTGAATCTCACAGTTCGTTTTTGATGATGACTTTCCAACCGTTATGCGCCTATAATTGATATCTACGAATTTATTATTTCTTCTAATATTTTTACTTTTCTATTTTAATTTATAATTATAACAGGTGCTTTGAGAACCACCTCGCATGATTATGCAAATTACAGTTAAGACTCAGCCTTCCACCGCTTTTGTGCCGTAAAACGGTTATTTTCTCAAGCATACTCCTTAGTAATAGCTAGAGTAAAAGGTTTGAAATATATATATATATTTCAAACCTTTCTTTATTCATGTAGGTAAATACAGCAGCAGAGAAACCCCACCCCCTAGACATGTATAAAAAGCGATATCTATGGACAGGAGGATATACTACGATGTGTATGTAGTGTGCCGCGTGAGCGCCATCTCTGTGACATCAATGTAACTACTAAGATATTCTAACTAGAAATAATAAAAACTGACGGCGGCACTCATGCAAGCGACCGCAATGTAATATCCATTGCATCCTACCTATTGATATTTTTAAACTTACGAACGTGTTCCACAAATATTGTACTTTTTTATTTCTAAAAACTCACATCAGAATTAGTAAATCTAATAAAAAAAATAGGCCGATCGGAAATTGAACCTGGACCCTATAACTCACGATTCAAGCTGCTATACAGCTGCCCCATTCTGATACTTAATATAGTTGTGAAATTCATCGATACAATAATGAATCATCCATCACATCATTTATGTCGGCCCTGACGTTTATATTATAAAAATCAGATTATGAAGAAACTTGAGGTTCAGCTTTTAATTTTTTTTAAGTAAAACATGGCATCGCATCATAGCATAATTAATCCTCTGCTTGTGTTGTTCGAATAACGACTTATTATTACAATTAAAATATGTCTCGATTGAGCAACTTTTTAAAAGTGAAATTAATCACCTTTGGGAACTAAATCAAAAAAGAATGAAAGCTCGAGAATGAAATGTCGACGTATTCTAAAATAAAATATTTTTTTTTTCCTTTCGAAATCTAACTTTTTAATTTACTTCTTTATATAGAAACACAGTTCGTTTATGGGTGCGACGGTATCAAAAAACTGGTGAAGTGAAGTGTAATAGCCAAGGGCCACTAGACCAGGGTCGATAATTTTTGAAAAGAAAAAAAAATGTAGTAGGATGAAACCCATTGGAAAAGGAAGAGAATATACCAAAAATTAAAAGGAAAATAATTTACGGGCGATCTGAGGTCGGGAAGGGGAAGGGGGTGAGTTTTTAAGTTTATTTCGATTTCCGGTTGAAAGTTGTAGATAATAAAAAGATCTACAACTTTTTATTGTCATTTTTTTACATAACCTCAAAATGTATGTGAAAAATTCAAATAACCGAGTTTTTGATTTTAATTTTTTATCTTTTACAACTTTTATTTTTTTCTCTTAGTTTGCTAAAAACTTACCTTTTTATGTCCTAAACACACTGTTTTTTTTTTTTTTTTTAAAATATTTATTTTTCTCCTTATTTTGACTTAATATCGAAAAAACTACCCTAATTTTCAATCGAAAATTCTCGTGTCAAAATATCTGCTTTTTTATTAAAAAAGTCGGTGGGTTCTTTGTTCGTTGAAATCTCTACTTTTTGATGGTGTAAAAAAAATACATTGCTGTCTAAATATACAGTGCTGATGCTGGATTCTTACTAGTGGAATCGATGTTAAAAACTACAGAAAACTAACTTCATTGATGTCTCAGAGATGACACGCACGTGGCGCACGTTTCTATCGTAGTATATCCTCCTATCCATAGATGTCGCTTTTTATACAGTTCTAGGGGGTGAGGTTTATCTAGAACTGTATGTAATTATTTGTGAAACATAGTTTTTTGCAGTTTTGTTTTAATAGAATAATTAACACGATATTTTTTCGCTACTTTTGGATCCAAAACGATTTGATTGTTTCAAAATAAAAAATAAAATAAAAAATCTACATAACTGAAATAGCATTATGTAAATCAATTTTTCTTCCTCCTTTTGAATATTTTGCAAACAAACTATTCAAAAGGAGGTTCAATATTAATATTCTGGTTCCTCGCGGGCGCACGGCCTGTACTGCGTTAACATTGGGGAATATATACCCCTTAACAACTAAATCGTGCACGGTCATTGCCAAACAAATTAGTCAAACAATTAAACCAAATACTTTTGTGCGTGACTGTGCTTTGACTGCGCCTTTCGTTTTGTAGCTATCCATTTTAATTTGAGTTTTGGACGTAGTTATACTTAATAACAGTTCATGTGTCCGTAGTTACATACAAAGTGTAGCTTAAACCAGTATTTAAGTATTCGATTTATTCTAGGAAATAAATGCCTGTCGTATTTACCAAAATATTTTGTGATCAATTTCAATGTTTTATACGCGACCCAACCTCTGACCCGGCGTCATCCCACGTACGATTTATGTGCTAATACACATGCGTTTAATTACACTTTCATTATTTATCTAACCTTTAAACGCCGAGAATGTAATCCTAATTCTGCCTGAAATGTTTAAGTAATTATTAAACAGCTACAATTTGATAGCCCTTTCGTTTGCCTGTAGGTGTAATAAATAACTTCGGCCGTACTTTTTACAAAGTGATGAATAAGATTACTGAAGTAATTTCAGACTCGACCCACTGTCTGTGACGTACAAAACTTTTTTATTGCTAAAATAAAAATATAATTAGCGAGTAAGCCAATTTGGCGTCCAAATTAGAAGGACCCGCTCTCTGTTGCGGTGCCAATTACATGGCTCCGGCATGACCAACAGTGGACGTTTTATGGTAGATTACAGGATAGAGTCTAGACTGACCAAATATGCCACATTCGAAAGACCCTCGTAAAATTCGGACATTACATTATGTCAACTGTTTTCTCCAATATAACTTTTCCTGGCAGCGACTCCGCCCGCCTGAATGTCGAAATTTATCCTAAAGGAACTTAATACAGCGGGCTTATTACGTAAGGAACAGCAAGTAGCAATAATTGTACAATTATTGCGCGATCAATTTAGTGACCTGGCTATTGAGGCCTTTAAGTCAAGTCTTTTTTTTTAACAGTCACTTTTAACAGAAGCTATTTTATCTGTCCGATGATTTATAAATTACTTCGAATTGTCGATTGTTTTAAGAAATCGAATGGATAACGCATTAGAACATCACTTAATAGACTACATTATCTCGTATTTGAGCTATGAAACGTAAAAAGATTTTTCAAATTTAATTTAGACATTGGCAGAATAGTCGACATCATCATCATCATCAGCCTATTAATGTTCTCACTGCTGGGACACAGGCCTCCTCTCTGTGAGAGGGAATAGACGACATCGGTGTTTGCTATATAAAAAATAAAATATAATAGAAGATACTTATTGCGGACTTATCACATTCTCATGTGTTTGTAATTGTAAGTATTTAGTAGTAAACATACAAGCTTCGCTGAGGTAGCCAACACTACAGTATAAAAAAATCCTCCACTTTACCGTGATCACTTCTGTTTCAATGATTCAACAAATAATCCAGTTGCGTAGACATTAGAGACATTTTACATTATTATTCTAATTTGCGGAAAATTAAAGTAGTCACAAAATAACACACAAAAAAAGCCGCCAAAAACTCAAAAACTTCTGTACCTACTCAGCCATCAGCGAGCGATTGGCAATCGACCAACAACAGGGGAAAAAGTAATCGCAATTTGACAGCCACATTTGCTCGCCGATCGCTGTCGCTCTGCTGTCAAAAACCATACGTAATATGAAATTATCGCGATCACCTTGCGATAAATGCACATTTCAGTTAACAGATTTTTATTGTTAGCAGTGCTGTCGTAAAATTATTATGGTGTGGCTATAGCTCATATAAAATGCGGATTTGCGATTGAAGAGCAATTATTTCGCAAAAATAAGCCTTCCAATTTTTTGACGTAAAGCGATATTCGCGCGATGATTGTACAATCTCTGCGCAAATATTGTTAATTGCTGTTTCATACGTAATAAGCCTGCCGGTTTGAAAAGATATATTATGATGTCCTTATTCAGGTCATGGCCTTTTCATTTTCATGGTCTTCTTTGTGCTAATTTTATATCAAAGCCGTTGAGGCATTTTTGACTAACAAACATCCAATCTTAGATTTTCACATTAGTTGAATAGACCTTTTAAGACCAGCACCTAGCCAGTCGACATTCTACAATCGATAACGCTTGTAGAAAACGAATCAATGTATGGGAATGACATATCTGAACGTTATGTTACGTGGTCAGATTATACAAATAGAAGGCGTTAACGATTGTAGAAAGAGATTCTATACGAAACTTTTGTAACTTGGCTAGGGGGGCTGCCTGCTGCTCACAAAAATTACCTTATATCGGTTAAGCACAGCCACCTGCCAAGGCCACTTGCCGGGCGGTGCTGGCCTTCCTCCAATGATGCGGACCATGTCACGCATGCGCTGTCGCAGCCGCGCAGAGGCAGACCCGCGGTACCGGCCTAGTCTGCCACATGGTGGAGGCTCCGGTGACACCTGGGCGTCTTCAGCGTGGATCACCGGCGCAGGAGTCGCTATTGACTCTGCTACTGTGTATCCTGTACCTAAAGTATTACATACATTTCAAGATTTTATAAGCATTTTTATGCTATTATTATTGTTGCACTAAGTGACACTTAATATACCTGTATAGCAAATTGTTAAATTTTCAACTATCGGCGCCGTACCGAGCGTTCAAAATTGAATGGTACCTATGCTTAATAGGTACATAATATATTAGGTGTAAACATTAGCAGTAGGTGACACCTAGCTCGTACGTGCAAAAGCAAAATAAAGCATCGCGTTTAACCCGTGCATCTGAATAGTCGAGAAAACTGCTCTGATTTGTTTGATTTGAAAAGTTTGAAGCGGAGCGGAAAAAGGTCTTGTCAACATGATAAAGTATTTATATGAACCCTTGAAGGGTTTATTTGATTTTTATTTTTATTAGAGCTGGTTTGTTACCATCAACTTTCGTACTGAAACCAACCCACTTACGTTCTCGTAAAAATTGTCGTTCTCTCGCCAATTCTTAAAGAACACACGTAACAATTGCTTAAATTATAATTTCTAATTAATCCAGACCATCTACATAAAAAGCTTATAATGTATAAATAAGATAAAAAAACGTTAGTAAAGTGAACACAAGCGAAGAGCAATCAATTAAGTTTCATTGAGTTATAAATAATAATAATCATTCTGTTCATAGCCGTCTGTTTGCAGCACCTGGCATATTCCCTCGAAGTCTATTTGCTTACATTGTTGGAGAAACAAGAACAATTTTATGCACAGCTCCATGCTCACGGAAACAAAACCCATGTAAACAGGTACGTTTTCACAGAATATCAAAATGAAATTCATGTTGTGTGAACAACTTGGCATATTTTAATATATTTACGACTTAATGTGCTCGAGTACGCATATCCTTGTTTCGAAATTTCGCGAATACGAGGAACCACTTAACATGATGAAACTGAACAAAACAAATGACTCTGAACAAATGAAATCTTTTCAGCGACGTTGCATGTGACTTTCAAAAGTGAGTAATTTTTGGTGACTGACACTTGACAAGTATACTATAAATAGGTTATTGACTTGTAAATTAGCTCATTACGTAATGCTTAGCAACCTTACCTGCTAACAATAAACATGCCGCAAACTGAACATAATATATTTTCACGGAAATCTTATAATCTCTGCATGTGTCTGTCTGTGTCTGGCGTCGCGCGGCAGACGTAAATCATGCTTTTCGCAACCACTTCGCATTTAACTTTAGTTACACGAAGTTTGAAAGCGTGTCTCATATAGATACAAAATGCCTACAGATATGTATGTCTTTATCCTAGCTCTTTTTTTGCTTGCTGCCAAGTTCTCAGAATTGCGAGTGCACTGTTTGTCTTGTGACAGCTGAGTTTTAGGTTAGATAGAGTCACCACTTAAGGCGCAGATACACCTGAGTAGATGATTTTAAAATGAGAATCACGTCTATACGGCTAGTCATAATTTTTGGAAAAAAAAAAATGTTATATCAGACCATTTTCTTAATAATGTGATCGAAGAAAAATTTTGAGTTTTATTTGTATATCATGGTGTAATTAATTTGTTATGTTATGTCTTAACCGGACAAAAACACGACAATCGAACCAAAACCTCTGGGCGTATTTTCATGAAAGACAATTTAATCAAAGACAATTTAATTATCTACATTTAGATTAGAGATTATTTTTTTAAAGTCAAAGAATGATAAGGCAAGTACAAAAAACTACTAAATTTTGGGACGCGCTGGTGTGAACTAGTGTGCGTTTTGTTCCCTCAAGGACGTTGACGTTATTCGTCGTCGTCGGTCACGTTAAGTTTTGATGTTTCAAAAAAAAAAATTACTTATGCTACGTAGTAACTGAGAATAACATTTATTACCATACTAGTTTCAGATTTGTCCATTACGTACAGACTCATCTCAACTGATGACCCTGTATAAACCTCAAACCGACCCCAAGAATATTCTATAATACTATCGGCCGTTCAACTTTTAATATGCGGCGATTCAATCTCATCTGATAGGAATTTATGTTTCTACCCACTGCGAGCCTAAACCTTCAAGATTGGAATTTTTATAACAACATTCTTACCCGGCCTACGCTAGGGAAAATGCGTGTCTACTCGTCTAGGTTATTTATCCAATGCCCACTTATCGATATACCAGTTACCCAAGTTTGGACTGGATCTGTTCATTACATAACAAGTTCGATTTACCTCAAGTATTCATAAAACATTCTAGTGGACGGGACGGTAAATATGTTCGTAAGGATACGAGAACTTACACGATTATAACAACCACATGATACAATGAAAATCTAAAATAAATAAGGCCTTGAAGTAACATAATATTGTGAGAAAGTCTAAATGTTTTCACTTCTGTAGACAACAAGATTGTACTACATAAATTATTAACACGTGCCGATAGAATTTCCAAACAGTTAATAACTACGTTATAATCAATACACCGTTCAACAGAGTGATTAAGAATGAATGGAGTAACTATGAATATAGAAGCGTGGTTAATGTGAATAAATACTGTTAGCGTAGTACCTATGTGCTAGATCACCTGGGTCCTTTCTCCTCTGCATCCTGCTTCGGATCCAGAGGTGGCAGTAGCTACCCTCCATGTAGCAGTAGGCCGACTGCTTCACCACCTGACGACCGCATATCGCTCGTCTTAAGCAGTGCCTGGGGAAGAACTTGATAATTAGTAAAATTATAAATACAAGATTAAAAAATATATAATCAAAATGGACGGGAATTTGATATGTCTCCTCAAACTTAAAAGATAGGTGCACGTATGATCACTATCTCACCAGAGGGTAATGACGGTGATGGGTGTAGTCAACGATGAAGCATTATTTGTGCCTTGACTAAAAGTCCTCCAGGTAATATAGCTATCAGGCAATACGGACTCCAGCAAGGAAAAATGAGAAAAATATTTTATAGAAAAGGAAGTCAGTGCGTGAGTAAACAATGAGGTGAAAGCAGATATGACTAGATGTTTAAAAAAAAAAGATGATTGAAAACCCCAAATCAATTGAGAAAAAGGAGGATTATGATGAAAAAATATGTTGGTGCTAAAACGTAACCAAAAAAAGGTTTACTGAAATGTAACCATGAAACGGCAGAATTCAAGAAGAGCAAATAATAACGAGTCAAAATAGAGCAGCTACTAACAACCAGTTATTCAACGACGGAATATTTTATTGTATAATCGTTATCTTTCACCAATACAGTACAAGTCATCAGCTTTCTCGATTGTTTGCGAAATTTAATAAACATTGCCGTAGCCACGCTTCAAGATGATTAATGTTGATCTGTAACGGAGTGTCATTTCGCGAAAATTAACGAATTCTTAATTAAATATTGTGCTGAAAGTCAGAAATGTTTTTAATTGCTTTATATTTATTAGTTAATTTTCAGTCTGCTTGATTTCTAATATCTCTGGGCTTGCGTGATACGAGTAGTGGTTCCAGATGTCGTGTTTTTTTCACTTTTATTGTATTCAAACTGTACTTGGGAAATTAATGCGACTACGTTCCTATAACATTATACTGGATTTAGTTCATGTGAATAGCATAAAACAAATTATAACAATAACTTTAGGTAACTGAACTTTGTACCTACTAATAATTGCAGTCAATATTTATTAATACATCTAATTTGTATACAGCCCAAATCTCACAAACAAAATACACATTTAGCAAAGTATGACAATCAGTAACTAAAATACAAATACTTATTTCTGCGAACCGGGTATCACACCGATCATTTTGTTTATTGTGAAATTTATTATGTCTCTGGAAATCTAGTAAATATGTCAGCTACAATATAAAATGGATTATGATAGTCAATAAATATTTCAAGTTCAATCAATATCAAATGTTCAGAAGTATACGAGATAACCACTTTAAAATTTTGATTTAAAGTTGTCGGAGCGCGTTACATACGGAGCGGAGAGCACCAATGCAAACGTAAGTAATATTTACAACGCAATAAAGGAAATTTGATATTTATCTGGAGTAAATAAAGTACATATTTCCATTTGCTTTGAAACTTGCACCACAGAACACAGAGTATCATACTCAAATTTGGATTCCCCGTGCATGCTAGCGGATTCTTTCGACTATGCGCAGATGAATGTGTGGCGACTTCTCTGCGCTGCACTGCCTACGTTGCTTCAAGAATCTTTATAGGGTTTTAAATCACAATACTAATATTGCCGCCAGCAATTTGTTGGTTCCTATAATATTACAGTGTGCACTAGTATTAATAAATTCCCTGACTACAGTTCAGCGAATTTATTAATACATATAACCATTGTAACTATTGAATTATTTTTTACCCATAAAATTGTTGTGTAACTATTTTGCTGTACAATAAAGTAGTACTAATACCCTATTCTAGCATTTATGTAAAATTACGATCATAAAGAAATTTGCATTTATAGGGGGAATTTGCAGAATACCTGCAGTATGTTCTTACCTCTTTCTCACAGTAATACATTTTCTAGAACAGGCGCTCCACGAGCTCCACTGCGAGAATCCCCGGAACCTTCTCTGCACATCCTCACCCCTCAGCTGTCGTACTTGTGGCTGCTAAATATTAATTATTATAATATTATAAATATCCTTCTAACAGAATTTCAAGTACTGTGGTAAATCTCAACCGAAGACCAGTCAACTATACAGGAGATATTATAGCGCATTGCATAATTTTGTGCACAAACGCAGGTGCACTAATGTCTCCTGTGTAGGTCACAAATAAATATTTTTCTTTCTTTCACTCACTCTTCCTCTTCCCTAAGGGCCGATTTCACTAATAAAACTAATCGCAATTGGTTCAACTAAACTCAGTTTTTGCAAATACAGCGTTCTGATGGGTAGTTTTTCAGCTATCTAAACTAATCAGAACGCTGTATTTGCACTAACTGAGTTTAGTTGAACTAATAGCGATTGGTGAGATGTCAATGAAAACCAATCGGCACTAAGTCTCATAATGCGATGGGACGGCGATCTGAAATGACCTAAAAGAGATCAGGCGCAGAACTAAAAGGATGTTTAGCCACTAATTATCCAACTCCAGGCTGTTACTGAGATTTAATTGGACATATTAATCCAAAAGCCAATGGCTCCAATTTTTGACCGGGAGAAAATTCAAACACATGTTCAGCACTAACGATTACAAGCGCTAGATGACCAAGGCACTCAATATATTATCGAGCGTTCAACTTCAAACATTCTCTTTCAACATGCCGCCTACCGGGGCTAGTTACTTCAGTCAGTAAGCAATACTTTATTAGTTTAGTTTATTAGTTACTTTAGTTAGTTATTCACCACAGACCACTTCAGACGTCTACGCTGTTTGTTTTACGTATCCAGCCTTATATAAACAAACATGATACATGCCCATTAAACTAACGAAAATTTCATCTATCTCAATATTATTCATAACGTCGGAAAATTATTCACAGATAAATTGTGTACAAGGACTTTCTACAGAGAGGAGTTGCAAAGGGAAAATTAGTCGTGGTATATTTTTGATTGGTGTAGTACAAGGCTGTTTGGCACTCCCAGTGTTATTTATTTTACTTATTTAGTTTTGTACGTACTGCAGCAACATTTTTTTCTGTTTGTGTTTCCGCCGTCGAGTTCAGCCGGCGTGTGCGAGATGATTCTTTACAACTGTAAACAAAATAATATTACTCAAGCTTTAATATTATGATAAGAAGACGATGAGTCAGTACTACCTAACTATCCAATTTTCAAATAAAATTACATGATTTCTGCTGACAAAAAGATAGATTAGCGCACAGATATTTAAAAATTACGCAGCTATTTTCAAAGATTTTAAAATTGAATTTATGGTTCTTAGATTCTGCATATTTAAGCAGAACTAGATAGTCGTGTCTTATTCAATTCTCAATGTCTCTTTAGACGATTATTTGTAAACACTTCAAATCTACTCGGAGGAATTTTGTGATGACTCATACTTTAGCGTTGTTTAGTATCAACTCTACATTCTGTGAAGATTTTTTGATTCATAACATTAAGAATAATAAAATCTTACTCCAAAAATTCCTAAAAGATTTCTTTTTGTCACATTTTGTGTACTTTTATTCACATCGACGTATGAAATCGTGTCGATAAAATATTCAAAGATCACCTTGCGATTTCTATGCGGAGTGAGTCCCTGCATATTTGACGACGCAAGCAGTGTCGGCGCCGGGTCCTATGCCCGCCCCTACATGCGCTCCACCGACCCCACGGAGAATATGAAGACTGCTTTAAATGTGAACCTGCAATCGAAGAAGATAATAACATACAAAACTTCTTAGGATGCAACCAGAGACTTGACAAAGTATCGTTCTATAAGCGATGGCGATGTTCAAAATGACGAAATGTAAGAACATTTTGATAGCGCCCTTAAATTTTAGTCTTTTCCCAATCGTTACGCATTTGTCCCACCGTCGAGGATCAGCGAGTAGCGAGTAAATCTAGAATCTAGAAATGAGTTGACCAGCAGCGAGTAGCAAGTTCGTAGTTCCAATAGTTTTACCGCTCGGTTCTGAGCTAGTGTTTATGTGCGACGGACAATTACACGCACCACCCGCTCGGGGCGGTCAGTCCTGGCACGTGTTCGTTGGTTGGTCTCTCGACGTGAGTTCCGACCGCCATGCGAGCATCGCTGAGCGATTATCTCTGACCGAGTATTATCTTTGATAGCTCTTGTCGCTGCTACAAACTTGTGGTGAGAGAGTACTAGCCGGCAGTATGAACAGCCAGCCATCAACTTTTAATATATGTGTCTCTTTTATTGACACGGATCTGTATCTTTTATTCGTTTCTCCAGCGAAAAAATAGTCGATTGCTAATCGCTTCGTCGCCGGCTGTGGGACAATTGCCTTATGACAACGCTTTCGTTGGTAGAATGTTACTTGTCTAGTGTCAGCAGGTGCCACAGTCAGTTACAAATGACAATAAGGTACTAAGGGAAATAGGTACCAACCTTTTTTATGTTTAACAAAATATTCTAAATCGTCGCTATCTTCGGAATAACTCATCTGTGCGATTTCATGTTGTGTTGTCACCTCGTTTTCAATCTGCAATTCATAAGTCTCATACAATAAATCTATATCGTAACAATACATAATAGCTTAGATAACAATCAGTCTCCTACATGGATAACTAGGTCAATACTTTTGAAAAGCCACAGTTTCTATACAATCGCTGCAATCAACCAAGACATATTTCAATTTGGCTGTGAGCCAGATATTTTTTGTGTTCGGAAATGCATTGTCAGTTGCATGCTACTGATGGATCTAGAACTGTTCAAATCAGCGTCCGTGAGCAATATTATATGCACTGAGACTGACTGTTCAGGTACAGCGGAAATTAAATGCATACTACCTATACAACAAATATACTTAGGTTATATTTTTAAAGCCAGTGTCTACAAGTATATTTATGGGTTATGGCGGTGGACTACGAAAAAACTAGGAATAAACTCGGGATCCAGTTGATTTATTTTCCTCAGGATCCAGTTGGTTAGCAATATCTAGAAAAAACGGACCGACTTAAGTCCTTCCTTAAATAATTGGAAAAGTTTAATGAGATTTATAATATTTTTATCGCTATGTCTAGGAAGAACAGCTTAGGGAGAATGGTTTCTATTCTGGTGGCTGGTCAGCTAGCTCGCGAATATGTATCCTCCGACTGCACAGTATGATTTTCTTCTTGTTTGCGTCTTTTTAGTTCGCTTCTTAAGCAGTCGTGGTTTTTTTTTTATCTGTTACCTTTCGGATTTGCATGATCTAATTCCGCCTAGCCCGTTTTATCATCGGACTAACAGACGTACGGCGATGCGCCATCGATACATGGTGGTCATCCCACCTATATATACGCCGTAAACGTAATGGGAATACTTTTAACTTGCGTACAGCCAAGGAGTGGAATGCCCTCGCAGAGTCTGTGGTTCCCGATAGCTACAATAGTCCAGAGTGAATGGGTTACTTCTAGGCAAGCGTGCTTCGCTATCGACCACATCATCGCTTACCTCCAGGTGAGATTGTCATCAAGCAAGAGCCTACTTTAAATAAATACGGAACCCTAAAAAAACAACACGGCTAACTCGACAGGGCTTGCTAAGTATTTTCGAAGGGAAACCTAGCCCTTAAAACAAATTAAGATACTCACTTCGTGTCCTGGCACTGTTTCGATGATTAAGATGCTAAAAATGAGGACAGGACATAGCCACTTCATATTCCTCAGTCCTGCCAACTAGCTCTCCGTCAAAATTCGGCATCTAAAACAAATAAAAAAATATTAACAGCAACAAAAAAAAAGGTTTTTGAACTTTCTATTTCGGAATCGGGAAATGGTATCCTGATAGATAAATAATGACTGACATTTTCCTGTTGGCATAGGTCATTAAGCGAATATCCTTTCTGAGGAACAAATCCAGAACACGTGACCTCGTTAATGCTCGTTAAGGCTTAGTACTCCGGTTGTTGAGGTACCTATGTACCAATGAATGAACGACAAAAATATGATACAAAATGTCATAACGCTATAACTGGCTTGCAAGGCATTTTCTCAAGAAAAGTGTCGACCATCATACTTTTTTTTTAAAAGAGATTTGTAGTTTTTATGGTGTACAATAAAGTCTATTCTAACAAGATAGAAGCCAGATATAAAATCACGCCTTTAGGATTAAGCACACTCACATCTATAAGGTGCATCAATATATCCACTTTGCGCCAGTTATCTTTCCCAGGAGGTAAGCCTACAGCCTTCAACCGAGCACAAGTCCAGAGTTCCAGACTCATTGCTGCCACCATGGTTACGATCATGAGTGAGATAACAATCCCTTATCAAAGATTCGACGACCTAGCATTGGTCGCAGAGATGAGTCGGTTTTCGGTTGATGTCTGAAGTTATTTTTTTCGACTTACAACATAAGATTCCTAGAGGCCTTCCAAATCACCATAAAATGGGATCACCTTGGACGTTAAAGTACTACGATGTTGGTTTATTTTCTCTAAAAGTCGGCCGTATATCTTTATTACAGTGAGGCCTAGTTCCCTAACAAAAAAACTATTTTACAAAAAAATACAACCGACTTGCAAATAAAAACTTCAATATTGGAAGTCGATGTTCCTGTTTTTGTTTTTCAAAATGGAGAAGGTTTTCAATTCGGCTGTATTTTTTTATGTGTTACCTCAGAACTTTTTGCTAGATGAACCGATTTTGATGATTCTTTTTATTTGAATGCCGGTGCTTCTCATGTGTTCCCATTAATTAAGATCTGATGAAGAATTTCGTCTCGACTAAGATTTACCTATATCAATTTCGTAGATAGACAACAAAACTCTTCAATAAATGACGGCAGATCTCTCGGGATTGCTGCAATCGCATGTCTGTTTATTGTCTAGACTATTTCATAACATAACATCACGACGATACGCTCTAAAGGGGCATGCAGATGTGTACAGCACCCTGGTACACGATCAAATTAAATGGGACCTCATGAGAAGCAACAGCTTACAAATAAATAAAAAAATCATCATAACCGGTTCGCCTAGTAAAAAGTTATTAGGTAACACACATAAAAATTAAACATATTACGGTTAACTTTTGGAGTCACCCTATGTAAAACATCAAATCAGAAATATTTCGGAGAATATACGAGCACCTACATCAATCTAATGATATTTCAGAAACGATAGTTACTTCAAGCACCTTGCAAACTCTTCAAAAAATTGATGACATCCATTGAGTACATAGTATGTATTGGTATGTACTCAATAGATGACATACAACAATACATAACATACTAGTTACCAGGAATATTTCCATTGAGTTCGTACCAGATATATACCAGGAATTTATTATCACAATTTCATGCAATCTAAAAGTGATAAGTATCATTAATTATTTCTTATTAAGGGCTGACTAACTTCTTTCAAGTTGACAACTTAATTTCAAGTTAATTGACCCAAAGAGAAAGACAGATCTTAACTTCACTACAAAGATGACTTTGAATGACAACGGAACGGAAAATTTTCGAACAATGTGCAATATTTAAACAAGGAAAGGTCGAGAAAATAATCACAGTTGAGAAATTGTTAGTTTGCAACAGAATAGCTAAAAACAATGTATTTTTAGATTCATTTTTAATTAACTCCGAAAATAGTCTAACATAGTGATAGTACCTACCCGTATTTATTTTAGCTTTAATAATTTTTCACACGGTTGTATTTTTACCCGGCTGCAAGGAAAGGGTATATGTTTTGCGCGCGTATCTTATAATATGTATACATTAAAAAAAGAAACATGGTGGATTGCGGCACCATATTGTAGAGGTTCTATTTTATTTTCTTCTAAACCCATCGTCTGGGATATCAAAATAAAATGTTTCAAGAGGTGATTTCAAAAATATTTAAATGAACCAGATTCCAAAAAAAAATATTATCAAAAAAGTTATGAATAGAAAAAGGGAATTCAAGAAATCAAATGTATGTATCCTCCGACTGCACAGCATGATTTTCTTCTTGTTTACCTCTTTTTAGTTCGCTTCTTAAGCAGTCGGGTGTTTTGATTTCTTTAATTAACTTTTTATTTATAACTTTTTAGTTAACATTAAAGTTGTATGAAACTCCCAAGGGAGTAAAGTAAAAAAAACTCAAGAAAAACGAAAACTGGCACGATTTCAAAGAATGTGAAACTAATGACGGTGTTTGGTGCTGTGATTTTCATTGAATTTTATGGCTATATTCGTGATGACAAAAATGTCGAGCGATAGTGATTCTACTCCAGAGTTTATCAAAATAGGCTCTTTAGAGATAATAAATAAACTACTGCAATCAAAATCAAAACACATATACGAAAAAGCCTATGACAATATTGTTCAATGGAGAACAACAAAAGTAGGTGACAAGACTGTGTCCTTTTAATTTATTTCCAACATTTAGCAGAAACTTGATAGTCAAGCAGCCTATGGTGCATTTATTCAATGCTCAGATCTACAATAAGCGTCAAACGCAATATTCAAATCAATACATACAGCAGCTTTTTTGTCTCGCAGAAGATGTAAAAAGTAGAGTATGCTCCTCTGGGATAAAGCCTGTCTTCGTCTTGGGCAGCTTGAACCCAGGACTCTACATTATTGCCTTGCTTCGCTCGGGAATTAACTCAGTCCCTCGTTACGTCCAGGGTTAAATATGCCACCCGTGACGTCTTGGTACATAATCTACTATTAAAAAGTGGTATGCCAAGGTTCGGTCGTGTAAGTATCGCACTTAATTCGACTTTTCAAATTCAAATTCATTTAATTCGGACAACAGTGATCTATATTGGGTTAGTATTACAAAAATGCTTAAATTCCACTGTTAGTATCATTAATTTAATGTCGAAATTATAAACACTTTTGATTCAGTTGTTTCTTAATATTTATTTATGCTTATAGGCTGATATTTTTTCTTATTCATAAGTACCTATTGAGTTCTGTAAAAGATTAGAAGGTTACAGAGAGCTTTGTACGGGGTGTCTCGTACAAAGCTCTCTGTAAGCGAAATGCTCTGTATTTTATCTTTAAAACTTAATTGGGTGAGGTGTAAATAAAACAGGGAACAAATGACGCTTGCAGTGCTACTAAACAAGGAGAAAAACGTCTCTTAAATTGGCAATGAATGGTTCTAAAACAATACAAAAGTAGTTGGTTAGTTTTTCTTTATTTTATTATGTGAATGTGAACTAAGTAGTGTTCGTTGGCTGAAAAGCGTTTGTTTCAGTATTTACTAAAGACTTAACTTTTCAACGAAGACCATTCAACAATTGTTTTCGAAATTTACTTTAGTCTCTTGCTGGAGTGCCCAACCATCCATTCGTTTGCAGGCTAGATATTCTGCACAACACTTCTGACGTTGCAATAAAAGTGGCCATCCACGAGTCCGAACGGTTTCATTAAATATACCATCGAAACAAAAAAAACAGGTATGGTGTTCCATTCACTCATTATTAAACCAACGTTTCAGTATATCTAACAATCAGTGAAGCCTGACTACAACTCAGCGTTTCCTAACAATAAATCCCAGTTATATGCACATTGAACTTGACCTAGAAGTTGAACCTAGGACCTCACAGTTAGCTACACAGTCTAGACTAAATCAATAATTGTATTTATGTCAAATCAGTCATCCTATTGTGATGGCTGATAACCACCGTAGTTGTCTATCATGACAACCCATATAACCTTTGCCTCGATCGTGATAGTTCATGCATATCATGACCAAATTTGGTATTAGAATCTACCGGTTCACGGGATATCTATCTCAAAGCACTAGACGAAACTATGCTATAACTGTGCCTATACAAGCAGTTGGATTGTATACAATATCGTAAAAAAATAATCTAGCATTACCTCGGTCTATAAACATAAAGAACAGTAAATGAGTTCCACATAGGTCGTGTAACATATGAGACTGGCAAATTGTATACCAAGCCACAGTTCACATATCGTTTTGAAACTATACCAGGAAAACTTATACGGAAATAAAATCAATTGCGGCAAGCAACATGTATCAACTCTTAAAAGTTCCATAGAATTTCATTTGCCGCATAAGTTCTCTTACAGAAATGTAGCAGGAATAAAGACAATTTTATTAATTTGCAAAATGTGGCTGAATTAGATGGAATGTCTTGTGGATTTTGTATCCAACATATTTTTATGAAACAAAAAGTTATAAGATATCTGTTTCATATAATATGTATATAAATATTTAGTTATAACTTACTTAGATACTTATACTAACTTATACTTATACTTACTTAAGTCGCTTATACTTGCGAATGCGAATAATACCATTCTGAGAAACACTCTTCTCTGAGTCTTACTTAAACTTATTGAGATAGTTGAGAAACTTTCGGCAGAATTCCTTGTTTCGGAAAAGTAAAAAACAGTTATGGTCATTAAGGTCAAGTAGGTAACTTAGTTATTATTAGTACATACTTATTGTTTTTATAAGGTTTGTATTACCTTGCTACGCGTATGTGTGGGAATCGCCACGTTTTCGATGGTTAAATTACCACTTGTCTAGCCTCTAGCATCAGGTTAAGTTGAAACTTGGTATATTTTTTTTTTATAGAATGTAATCAATCATCAATCAATACATATCATAAATCCCTAGAAAAGTCGTTGTACATCAAAAAAAAAAAATATCAATGTGTTAAAGGATAACCAACAGAACCCATTTCCAGCATTTGTGTCTGTTTAGTTGTGCACGCATCACGTAAAATTGACAAAACCAATGTAGATAAATTTTATACATAAAAATTGCGTAACTTGAAGTATTACTTTAGTTTCATCGCAATCGGTTCACTCTATCAAAAGAAAAAATAATTTAAAGTGTTCAAGAAGTAAAATATTACAATACACGCAATTGGGTTGTTGAATTTTAAAAAAATGACGATTTTTTTAATTTATTTCGAAACTTTACATAACTTAAATTATATTGTCGTTTCAAAAAACTCTTTATTTATTTATTATTCAATTTATTATAAGCAATTGAAAATCGATAAAATTTTGAAAAGAACCACGTGACTACAAACGGGCCACAATTGATCGCCATGTTGGTGACGTCATAACGTTCAAGGAAATCATGATACTATAGTGTCAACTACACGTAGATTGACTAAAAATAGCCGAAAATTAGTGCAAAAATATTAATAAACAACAAATTTTATTTAGTCATGTGTGATAAAGGATTTATAAAGGCTAATGTCGATAATATACCCACCTGATGGACGAATTGGAAGTTTTGAGCATAAATAAAGTAGTCGTAATAAATAATACGTGAGAGTGGACCGGTGTTAGATATGGTTGTTTACCAGGTACATTAGGAAACGTAATTGTCATAACGTAATCGTTTTTACATATAGGTAGGTGATATTGGTGTAAAATAAAAAGTAAACAAACACGATTGGCGCGAAACTTTGACTTTGGTTAACAAAAAACTTCATTAGATACCACTAAATATGATACACATACACATAAAATTTTTGGTAATTCCCATTATTTACATATCCCTTAATAGAGGAGCTCGTGGCTAAATAATAACAGCCGCACTGTTCGATCATCAAGGTTAAGCAACGCTTGACGAGGTCGGTCCGTGGATGGGTGACCATTTCAACATACCGTGTTTCCTCCGTGCCTCGGAAAGCACATTTAAGCCGTTGGTCCCGGCTGTCATTTGAAGATCTTTGACAGTCATTACGGGTAGTCAGAAGCTTGAGATCTGACACCAGTCTTGCCAAGGGGTACCGTGTTACCCAGTTACTGGGTTAAAGGCTAGGCAGATTGACAATATCCCTTAATAATATTGAACACTAATGTCTATATTATATATTTACAAACACTAAAAAGTTTGTAGAACAGAAACGTAAAAATATTAACTTGGTAGATTTTCGTTACACTAATTCTTCTGTAAATATCTCTTAAATACGTCGATCGATTCTCACAATTCAAACAGAAATGTTAGTTTTTTTACGCCTATACCTGTCATTTAAGTATAAAATAATGAATATATCACCATAAACAAAAAATCATGTTTTCAAGTTACGTAATTATACAACAATATCAACTTTGCTCGAAAGTTCCCTTAAAAATTTACTGTTATCAGTCTTTATAATGATCAAAGTAAGAATTTAATACGATTCTAATACTAAATTAGAACAAGATAACAACAGAATTAACACATTATAATTGGAATCTAGTTAGACATAGAACATTGCTTAAATTTAGTAGATTGCTAGGTACTAGGCTATTGCGCGAATCACATATAATTGAGATCTTTTTGTAGTATTTGTACATAATGGTACGAAGCAAGCACGATAACTTTTAAGGTTCGATATTTATGATCAATATATTCGATATTCATCAATATATTGACGATAATAACAAGATTGAATCGGTTAAAAGTCAAAACAATGTATCAGCTATGTGCTACAATGAGTAGAAATGAACGTTGTGACGTCACACGGGCTCGGGTTTGTTCGGCAAACTATCGGGGTGTTTTCGGTACTGGATTCAAAAATATATTTTCAATTGGATTTTACTTTGTAATTACAGTGAAAAAAAAAAACTAAAAATAGTTTTGTAGGTACGGAAACTTATCTATGATCTTTTCATTTTTCACAAAAAAAAAATTGGTTCAACAAACCAATTCAGATACTCGGACAGTTGAACTCCATATTCGACGTCATTTTCTGAATGCGGTGTTAAGATTCTCCGCGGAAGAAAGACACTAGAAAAAATTGTAGGTACGTAAGTAGGATAAGTAGGTAGGGTAAGCAGTTGACGGCAGCGAAGCCAAGAGCACAGCTAGATAGTACTTATTAATAATCGCATCCGTTAAGTTCCTAACCAGGAAAAGTTAAATAGAGGACAGTAGGTAAAAGCCGCGAAATCCCGTGTGGAAATCAAATGTCATGATGTCTTGTGAACCCATTCACCATAGTATCTATAAATATTACTTCGGTCTGATTATAGACTTGTATATGACCACAACGTTTAACGTACCAACAACATACGTATATAAAAATATTCTGACAAAAATAGTAAAGGATTCTGTGAAAATTAACTAGAAATAGAACTGAGACTCTTTGAACAGTAAATCCATAAAGAATTAGAGCTATGTGGGTTTAACGTTAAACGCCAATAAACACACTTTAACAGTTTGATTGAGCCAAGTCTCGGCAAAATCGTAGAAATGTCAATAAAGACGTAAGAGCTGCTTAAAGCGTTGCTTTAGAGGCCAAACGAACGTATTTTTTTTTGTTGTGTGTCGCTTAAAATGAGTCGCGGATTTTACGCTTCATTCGGTTTCATACTTTTGTACTATACGGCGACGCCAAATGAGTGAAATATTCTAGTTGAATGTAAATTACGCGACTCAAAAAACGACACTCACAACTCATAAAATTATGTTCGTTTGACGTCACCCTAAAAGTCACGGTTTCATGCTCAGCTCTACCTGCGTACATAATATTTTTTATAATTTATGACCGAGGCAAACTTGCGAGAGTGCAACGTGATGATGATGAAGATGAAAGTCTTAAGTAGGTGGTTCTTTTTCAAGATATTTCGATAGAAGAAAAGACATTGGTAGTTTAGACTTAGACGACCTATTATGCAAAGCAAATACAAAGATAGTTTTAAATACTTCAAATATTGCGACTAAGATTAGTGTTTGATATACAAATACCTAACCGCAACTGAATTTGGCCTATGAAGACATATTTATTTGCAGACGGCTGGCAAAGCTTGATGATTAAGCTCAGACAATAAACTTTTTTTTTAAATTTTGGACATAATTAAGAAAATAAAAAGAACAATAGTCTGCACTATTTTTAGACTGTAGTAAAACACATATTTGTCAAGAATGCATCTATTGCAGTGACAGTTCCAGCAAATATGGAGCGTCTGAGTCTATTCTAATTTCACGAACAATGCAATTACAGCCCAAGTGCTAATAGGTGTCTCCATTATGTCTAACAATTCACATCTACATCACTATATTAGGACCGTTGCATTTGATAGCATTGTATTTCGAAACCCATGGTTATGAACATTTATATGGTAATAGGTCAAGAATAAAGTATTAATATTCGTGCTAACCTGTCCCCCTTTTTAGGGTTTCGTACCCAAAGGATAAAAACGGGACCCTATTACTAAGACTCCGCGGTCCGTCTTTCTGTCTGATAGTCACCAGGCTGTATCTCATGAACCGTGATAGCTAGACAGTTGAAATTTTCACAGATGTTGTATTTCTGTTGCCGCTATAAAAACAAATACTAAAAACAAAACAAACTACATATTTAAGTGGGGCTCCCATACAACAAACGTGCTTTTTTTGCCTTTTTTTGCTATTATGGTAGGGAACCCTTCATGGGCGATTCTGACTCGCACTAGGCCGGTTTTTAGTTGATAGGCTCGCGTTTGACGACTGTCTCACCTGATCGTAAGCGAGGATGAGGTCACCGATGAAGCACACTTGCCTAGACGCACTCTTTACTTAAACACCTCCAAGTTAGGGTATCATGAAAAACGTACTCCTACAGGGCATTCCACTACTTAGCTGTACGCGCAATGAAAAAAAGTATTACCAAAACGTTTAGTGCGTATGGGTGGTTTGTCCAATTGTCCACCATGTATCGATCGTCGTACGTCTCGCTGTCCGATCATAGAAAGGGCTATAAATAATTGTATTTTTAACCGCCTTCAAAAAGGAGGAAGAGGTTCTTAATTCGACTATATTTTTGTATATGTCTTACCTCGTAACTTCTTATTAGGTGAACCGATTTTGATGCTTCTTTTTTATTTGAAAGTATGTTGTTGATGGTTTCCAATTGAAATGTTAGGAAACGAATAACTTTAACTTAACTTTTACTTTTTTTTACTTTTTTTTCACAATTTCACAGTGAACACAATACCGGTTTGTCACTTGAAACTAACTGACCAGAGAACAATTAGTAGCTGTCAAACAATGTATCACGCACCGGCGCCATCTTTGTAGTACATGCTATGTATCAGAGATGGCGCTGTATGTGAAAAATGTTTTTCCCGCTTGAAAAGGCTTTTTTTTTTTTTTTTTTTCCTAAATTTTCTTTGCTATAAGCCTCACGGAGCCCGAGACCTTTCGAACGAATGCAAAACCTTGAAAATTGGTTCGTGCGTTCTGGAGTTATAGCGTCAGGAAGAAACCCGACTTATTTTTATATAGTAGATAATGACAATTAAAAGTAAAATAAACTTTTTTGTCGGAAAAGCAAAGGCATCAAGCTCATACGGCCTCGTCGGTTTTCGTAATTTTATTTAATAATCATAACTGCATAATAAATGCGTATTCCTTTTTCAAAAAGATGTATAATGCTTTATATACAAACTCAATGGTGTAAACACAGATGTAGTTCAGTATAAATTTCGGTAAGTATTCCAAATTTAAATCACATTCTCCCCCTAGAGGATGAATGAAATTCAGTACAATTTTCTTTCCCTGTTTTTAACAGATTAAAAATTACTATGTTCTATGTTCTATGTTAGGGGGGTTTGGTTTCCGCACTTAGTCCCTCAAATGGACCTTTGTACGTGGGCCATGGCGGCCGTTGGGTGGTCATTCCAACCAGCCCACCTCCCTCCAGAAGTCGACTAGAGCTCCTGGTTTCCTCAAAACATCAGTGTACGATCTGGGTGACCCAAGGGTTCGTGTTCTTATCTGGGTAACAACTGTGCATTCAAAGAGAACGTGCGTAACGGTTTCTTCAGCCTCCATGCATGCCCTGCACAGAGGACTGTCCGTTATGCCTATTGTGTGGAAGTGTTTGTTAAGTGAGCAGTGTCCCGTGATGGTCCCCGTCACCAGGCGCAGGCCATTCCTATCCAGGCGTAAAAGACGCCTGGTAAGCCTACTGTCCAAGGATGGCATAGCTTCTTTGGATTGTCTGCAGCCCGGTGTCGAGGCCCACCAGTTCTCTGCCTGTGTCTGGGTGAATTCCTGTAGCCACCTGCGTATTTGGTTGAAGGGGATGGGCACAACAGGTTCAGGCCCATAGACCGCTGAGCTGGATCCGCGCCTCGCAAGCTCATCAGCCGCGTCGTTGCCCAGCGATCCGCTGTGACCCTTTATCCATTGTAGTGTCACCGTGTTACGACTAGATACAGTTATTTGTTCCAGTGCGTTGTGACATTCTAGTATTAAACTTGATGTAATGTATTTTTTTCGTAAGGATTGGAGTACTGATGCACTGTCGGAGAGTATCCGTATGTGAGTGTCCGTAACCCTCCTATCTTCTAGGGCATGGACCGCTTGTATAATGCCCACACATTCCGCCTGATAGACGGTGTTGAACTCTCCTAGCGGTCTGGATATATGTATATTGAAGTCGTGTGAGAAGACTCCGACTCCGGTACCGGAGTCCGTTTTCGATCCGTCGGTGTAAACTCTCATCTCTTTCGGGCCTGAGTAGTCACATCGTTCTTCTGTGAGTACTATGTTATAGTGCCTATGAAAGTGATGTGTTTTGGGGGCTCTGTCGCATGGTGATGCTAACATTGGTTTACGCTTGATCGCATCTTCCTTTATGCGTGTGTGCTTAATTCTGGAGTCTTTGTTTAGGGTACCTGATAGATGGAGTCTGAAAGTGGCCAGGGCTGCCTCCTCCCGCACAATAAGGTGTAGTGGTGGCAGTCCCAGCATTGCCTGTAAAGCGGCAGTGGGTGTGGTTCTCATGCTGCTAGTGATTGCAACGCAAGCAAACCGCTGCAGTTTTTCGAGATCTCTTTGGGCTGTGCTGAGGTCTGTCCTGGGCCACCAGACCAACGAGCCATATGTGATGATTGGGCGGATGACTGTGGTGTATAGCCAGTAAGTGATCATGGGGCTAATTCCCCAATTCCTGCCTAGCAGTCGCTTACACTGCCACAGGGATATGCTGGCTTTTGTGGTGATATGGTTTATGTGTTTAGCCCAATTCAATTGTTTGTCCAAATAGATGCCCAGATACTTGGTTTCGGTTGAAAGGCTTAGGGTTGTTCCGAAGAAACGTGGCAGTTGCAGTGTCATTGGTTTCCTCTTTTTTGTGAAGAGAATTAGTTCAGTTTTTGTGGGGTTCACTGAGAGTTGGTGCTCGCTGCACCATTCCTCTACTATTTTCAGGGCTTGGCGCATGAGATTGCATAGTGTGTTTTCATGGGTCCCGTTTATTATTATGGTTATGTCATCCGCGTAACCTACGGTGAAATAACCTTTGTCATTGAGTGTTTTGATGAGGCTGTCAGCTACCAGGTTCCACAGGAGTGGCGAAAGGACGCCCCCCTGCGGACAGCCCTTGGCGACGACAGCCCTTGTTGTGTCGTTAACCGTGACTTGAACCGCTCTCAGTTTGAGCATATTAGTGATCCATCCCCCTAGGGTTGGGTCTATGCCGTGTCTGTCGAGGGCCGTGTTTATGCTGTTGAACATGGTCTTATCGAAAGCGCCCTCGATGTCAATGAAGGCAGCCAGTGCTGAGCATTTGTGATCCACTGCGCATTCAATTTTAGAAACCACATTGTGCAACGCGGATTCAGTTGACTTGCCTGTGGAGTACGCATGCTGTTGTTTGTGCAGTGGTTTCTCCCGGAGAGGCCCATCACGGATGTGCCTGTCACAGAGTCTTTCAAGGGTTTTTAATAAAAAGGATGTAAGGCTTATAGGTCTATATGCCTTGGGTTGCGTGTAATCAGTTTTCCCTGGTTTGGGTATGAAGATGACTTTCACCTCGCGCCATGCAAGGGGTATGTGTCTATGTGCTATGCAGGCCCGATAGATCTCTAACAGCCACGGCGTCAGATAGTCTATCCCCCACTGTAGCAGAGCTGGGAAGATACCATCCAGCCCCGCCGACTTGTATGGTTGAAAGGTGTTGATAGCCCATTTTATTCGGTCTACTGTTACTATGTTGTGGGCACTTAACCAGTCTTGTTCCGTTGGGGTCCATTCGGGACGACTATTGTTATGTTCGCTTTTTGTGGCATAGAATGTCACTTTTTTGAGCAAGTGGTACGAAAAAAAACTTTTTACTAGCTTTTTGCCATGTTTCGACGATGGTTTATTGCACAGAAAACCTACATAAGTTCGGTGATGAAAGTAGTATAAAGGTTTTCAAAAGCCGATACTATACTTCCAGAGATGAAATCTAGCAAACAAAACATTTTACCCTCTAGTATTTATTGTGAAATATAAATAAGTAATTTATTAATGCACAAAGTTGAATGAAGTCAACGATAACTTGATTTATAAGCTCATATAACCAAACATGGAATTTAATATTCAGAAGCCAATAAAGAAGAAGCGATTTTTAAAACATTTTTAGTTTTAAAAAGTATGCAATACCAGTATACCTTTAATAGCGTTTAAAAGCTTCAAACGGTATTTCTTGAGTTCATAACCTTTTCTATGAATATCATTTTTATTCCAGTTCGTTTAGATATTGCTATTATATGTACAAACGCAAGAGCTCTCTAAGCATTTTTTCTAAGAACTCATTTTTTTTTTGTGTTCTGTTAGTCACGCTGATTAATTTTCATCATATGGTACTAAGTATAGTAGACCAGCTCAAAAAGGGGCACATAGCTTTCCACAACATTTTCTGATATAATTTTGTTTTTTTTGTCAAAACTAAGTTACCAAGAGGTAGTTTTTAGGGCTCCGTACCCGAAGGGCCCTATTGCTATCACTCACGTGTCCGCGTCTGTCACACAGGTTTTACATTCAAACGGTTGGAGCTATATTCTTCAAATTTTCATCTTGTTGACCCAAAGCCACTCAAATTCTCGAAAAATAGTTTTAAATATTTATTAATTTATTAGAGGTTAAAAAAAAAACACTAATAAAAAGCTACGCAATTGCCAAGTGCTTTAGGTTACGTTTTATTTAGTAGTTCACTGCATCACCGACAAAGTTGCGGTCAAGAGCTAGTCGTTTATGATTCGCCAGTGATAGGATAGTCCAGTGCATTTTAAATTATGCGCTGTGGAAGCACAAAAGCATCAGTTACGAATACAGTGATCATTCAAATGAGAAATGGAAGTTGGCGATTCCTTTGCCTCTAGTTATATCCACTATAAAAAGCGTTCAAACTTATTTTAACACACGGATCTTAATGTCTCCGAAGAGAAACTGTTTCAAATAAAAAGTTATATCGATATTGGTATTTTTATCAACAATAATTACGCTCTGAAAGTGTCATTTGGTGAAATGGAACTGGTGAAGAAGACCACAGAAGGCCGTAGAACTCCTTAATGTTAGTATGTCACGGGTATAAGATATATCGGATAACTAACCGACTATGATGAAGCAAATACTTATAAATAAATGGTACAGATGAAAATGGTAACATTGAAGATATCTGATGAGGAAGCCGGTAGGTAGGCACTAGAACACCGAAATAAAACAATGGATCTTAGTCGTGTTTGGGCTTATTGGAATCGTGATGAGATTTACTTTGGCTGTAAATAGTTTTCATGATATTTGGAGGTACCTACCAAAACTAAAAAGGGAAGCCCTCTTGCCGAAAAACGGAAAAAATAGGTACCAAAAACACCGACTTCGCAAGAGAAAGTTATTAACCCCGCCGGAAAAAGAGGGGTGTTATAAGTTTCACGTGTGTTGCTGTGTATCTGTGTATATGTGTATCTGTGTATCTGTGTGTCTGTCTGTGGCATCATAGCGCCTAAACGGATAAACCGATTTCAATTTAGTTTTCTTTGTTTGAAAGGTAATTTTGTCGAGAGTGTTCTTAGCTATGTTTGAATAAAATCGGTTCAGCCGTTCAAAAGTTATGAGCGTTTTACTGTTTGAATCAGGGTGTTTTCGCATGATAAATGTGTCAGGGGTTTTTAAATTTTAAAATTTTATTTGTTTTGTCTTTGCAGTGTTTTGTTATGGAAGTCAGTTTTATTTGTTTGTTAAAAAGTTTTTAACAAATGGTTTCCATGTATGTTCTTGTCTATCGGTAGAATGTAGGTTATGTCAATGAAGCAGCTTGATGAATCAATAAATCTGCTTCATTGGCCTTTTATGGTTCTGCTTTCAAACAGTTCTATTAACCCTTGTTAAACGTACAGTGTCATAATAAACTGTTAAATCCGATTTAATGTTTATTTTAATGTTCGCCATAAAAATGAATCAGTTTCATCTGGTTCAATAATTGTTATGATGCGTCAGAATTCTTCACACGTTAGTGAGAATGACATTGATCATGGTTCACGGTAGTAAGTTCAGTGACTATTAACATTGTTATAGTTTTTCTTGCCTACTCGGCTTGTCGTAAAACTGCGACACTTTTACGAGTTCGAGACATACCTACGAGAAAAAAGAACTTTGTATCCGAATATAGTATGAAGTATCGATATCCCTCGTACCCGAATCATTCACTGAAATCTATACCGTTTTCGAGAACGTCCAATAAGAGAGGGTAAAAGGAACCGAAGAATTGAAGGTGACAGCTTATTGTTATCACTCTGTGTAAATCGAAAACGAAAGACTTGTTTATATACAACAATGTGTCCGGACTCAGCCTGTACGAGATTAGGATGGCTCTTAAACAGCTTAAGAACAACAAGGCACCGGGTGATGACGGCATTACGGCCGAGCTCCTGAAGGCGGGTGGAAAACCAATACTTAAGGCCCTTCAGAAGTTGTTTGGTGCCGTCATACTCGAGGGGAAAACGCCACAGGCATGGTGCAGGGGTGTGGTGGTACTCTTTTTCAAGAAGGGTGACAATGCCCTGTTGAAGAACTATAGGCCCATCTCACTTCTTAGCCATGTCTACAAGCTGTTTTCAAGAGTCATCACGAATCGTCTCGCGCGCAGGTTTGACGATTTCCAGCCTCCCGAACAAGCCGGATTCCGAAAAGGCTTTAGCACCGTAGACCACATACATACGCTGCGGCAGGTTATACAGAAGACCGAAGAGTATAACCTGCCTCTCTGTTTAGCGTTTGTGGACTACGAGAAAGCCTTCGATTCGATCGAGACTTGGGCTGTACTGCAGTCTCTCCAACGGTGCCAAATCGACTACCGGTACATCGAGGTGTTGAAGTGTTTGTACAAAAACGCCACCATGTCAGTCCGACTTCAGGATCAGACCTCGGAACCTATCTTTCTGCAGCGAGGTGTGAGACAGGGAGACGTCATATCTCCGAAACTGTTCACCGCTGCACTGGAGGATGTCTTCAAGGTTCTGGACTGGAGAGGGCTAGGCATCAACGTCAATGGCGAGTACATCACTCACCTTCGGTTTGCCGACGATATAGTGGTCATGGCTGAGACCATGGAGGACCTCAGTATAATGCTCGATGACCTCAGTAGAGCTTCCAAAAGAGTGGGTCTTAAAATGAACATGGACAAAACCAAGGTTATGTTGAATGCCCATGTAACACCCACTCCTATCAAGGTTGGAGACTCTACACTCGAAATTGTGGAAGATTATGTCTACCTGGGACAAACGATCCAGTTGGGTAGGGCCAACTTCGAGAAAGAGGTCAACCGTCGAATCCGACTCGGCTGGGCAGCGTTCGGGAAATTGCGCGGTGTCTTCTCGTCCAACTTACCACAGTGTCTCAAGACGAAGGTCTATGACCAGTGTGTGTTGCCAGTGATGACCTATGGCTCTGAGACGTGGTCGCTCACAATGGGCCTCATCAGAAAGCTTACAGTCACGCAAAGGGCAATGGAGAGGGCTATGCTCGGAGTATCCTTGCGTGATCGAATCAGAAATGTAGAGATCCGCAAGAGAACCAGGGTTACCGACATAGCTCGAAGAATTGCCAAACTTAAGTGGCAGTGGGCAGGGCACATTGCTCGCAGAACGGATGGCCGATGGGGCAGAAAAGTTCTGGAGTGGCGACCGCGAACCGGAAGACGATGCGTTGGAAGGCCTCCCACCAGGTGGACCGATGACCTGGTGAAGGTTGCGGGGATTCGCTGGATGCGGGACGCACGGGACCGGTCAATGTGGCGACGCTTGGGGGAGGCCTATGTCCAGCAGTGGACGTCTTTCGGCTGATATGATGATGTGTCCGGACTTATCGTAATAAAACTTCAAGGTGGTAAAATACACTGAACTTAACCAAAAAATACACCCCACAATCCACATAAGAGGTTTAATCCGCACAAGTTTTTATTGCGTTTCCTAAAATACTGCAATTATAAGGCAAAAATGCGCAGTGTTCGTTTTTAGTTAATAGTAAAATTAAAACTAATTGGCTCAGAGCTGTGATTCTTTTGTCAATGTGTAGACCACAACCTACAAGGTTTTCCCTAAAAAATGCAGTATTCTAGGAAATCCTATAAAACCTGTGAAATTATGTTTTTAAATTGTCTTTTATGGCTCTATACAAAAAATCTTATATTTGAGTATTAGTTGACTATTTATTTATAGATTCTTTATGCAATAAAAATATATTTAACTAGCTGACCCCTGCGGCTTTGCTGCCATCAAAATTATAGCCTATGTTACTCGGGAATAATGTAGCTTTCCATAGGTGAATGAAATTTAAAAATTGGTCCAGTACTTTCGGAGCCTATTCGGTACAAACATACAAACAACCAAAAAAATATTTCCTCTTTATAATGTTGGTATAGCCTGTGCTAGACCTAGGTCCAAAGTTATGGGTGTTGGACTATGTGGATATCGTAATAAGTAAGTCAGGTACTAAAATTGCTCTAACTTTGAGGTTATGGTGATTGCATCCCTTGTGTGAGGTATTTTTATCGATAAAATTAAGTGTTTAATTCCGTAAAGCCTTACCCTCTTACAAATAAACGCAGAATAAAGTTATACCAGGTATAAACCTATGAAAATGAAACCTTAGTTATACCTGGTATAACTTTATTCCGCGTTTATTGGTAAGAGGGTTAAAGTTTTATTTCTTCAATTCCGGACACATTGTAGATTCTGTTCATAATTTATTGCCTTTCTACCCGGCTTGTATTTGAGGAAAAAGGATACTATTATTTACTATTACTATGTACAAGTATGAAAACAAGTAGAAGCATAAGTCAATTTGTATTGATCAGATAAAAGATTAACAACACCGTGCAATACAAGTCTTAAGGTTCCCCTAGTCGACGGCACGAACTATTTGTGCGCGAGGTTAAAATGCATGCTATCTCATCCAACAACACGTGAGAAAGAGATAGATGCTGTGATGAGCAGTATGAAGCTAGTTCAGGTACGAATTAGCACTTTTGCAAATTTGTTTCGAAATGATGATTTAAGACGAAAACGAGCACGCGAAATTTTATGAACAGACCTTTAGGAGTCTAAATATCATGAAAAACTACTATGTATATTTTCAAAATAATGTTATTTGCATTGTTGAATGACTAATCTATCCCTGTATGGAGGCCGTTTTACAATTTTCCTCCTTCATATGGTATTTATTTCTGCCCAAAGATGAGTTAAAATTAGTGTTGAAATATGGAACTTTCGACGCTCTTAACTTCCAAATATAGATATATATATCTTTACTTTATGTTTCCATACAGGGCTAGATAATGATGAGACAAATTGATATAATTTTTATTTTGAACGTACATCGTCAAACAGTGGAGTAATCGCTAGACTACGTTTGTATGGAAGACTTTTCGACTAGTGTAACCTTAACGGTAACTAAAAATAGGTTCACAGTCATAACAAAAATAATTAATTTCACTTTAAAATTGTTCGCTCGGTTTTGGCTAAAGTCATTCAACTGTATGATTGATGGTTTAATAACCTCCCACTAAACGTGTTGCAGATCATTATACCACACATTTGAGTTCACGGTTAGGTCATTGATTCAACTTCATTCAACGCGAGATCGTAAAAACTTTGTTCCCACAACGAACGGTTGCTATAACCTATCTGTCATCCTACACTCAATAGCTACTTAGCTAATTTTAAACAAATGATCATCGTCAATCATTGTTAAGCTTTAAGAAAACATTCGTCTTGTTTGATTTGCAAATATTTATTTGTTTGTTCAAGGAATTGGCGAATAATGTGTTCTTATTGGATCTGTTAGGATTTGTGTTTTATTGGGGAAAAAGTATTTCTCTAAATGTTACCTATGGTACAACTACAACTCATTTTAATACCAAATCTAAGTATCATGTTGATGACAGTGTACTCATACTATCAACAAACTTCACCAATAAAAATCTCTATGAGTAATTTTATAAAATTAATATAAGATCATTCAACTTAGTCCCGTTCAGGCTGATTAGGTAGACAGTCACATAAGTCACGGACTCACGGCGGAATATATTATCCAAGTTTCAGTAATAAATATCAAGTTCTACGTAACTTGTCACCTATTTATTAGGAACAACTTTATCTTAACTTTTACTTACGATAGCAAACCTGTTTGGTGACAAATATAAGCTTGAGCAGTAGAACTTTTACCGTAAAATAAGGTACATGATAACGACTCACACTGCGCCCGTAAATGAAGTTCCCAAAAAGTGAAAAATGAGATTTTTTATCTGCATTGACACAAGGCTGGCATAAACAAGGTAGACGTGTGTGTTCGGTAATGTCATAATATCACAGTTTTACGACGAGGCGCGGCGCGCGGCCGTGATGTAAACCCAACGAATATCAACGTTCTCATCTAAGAAACATTAATTTACTCGGCATCCAGCTGTGCGTAAACAATATACGTACTTACGTGTAATATGGAACTAATTGCATTCGTGAGACAAGTGTGGCGAAATCGATAATGTTCCTAATTTATCTTAAATACCATTCTCCGTTATATCATTCTGATTAGCATCCGAAATTGGAAATGTATTGAAAACAAATTAAAATACACTCTGCTTCATTAGGCTTCCATCTTGATTTATTGGATTAGCTTCTTGTTTGTTGCTCGCTTTCATTATTTTAATTGATTCCATTCGATATTCAAATTTGTTAATCAAGAGCTGCCAGTTCCACGCGTCGGATCCAACCACCCTATCGCGACTTCGTTTTCGTTGAACGTCAAAACGAGGTTGACCGGATTAACACAAAAGATTTGAAGAGGTAATTAACAACAAAGCCGCTGTTTTGGACACGAGGAAAAGGTCAACAGAAGGTAGGCAGCCTACTTCTTCTACACGTTTGCATAATGTTCAAGTTATTAGAATTCATTTCGGTTTACAAGGGTACACTGTAGGTCGGCGAAAAATATTGTACCTAAATAAGAATACTTTACATGAATCAGAATTGTGGAAGTCCCTTTTATATTTTATATGCCGTTAATACTCTTTCAGGTTCACCAACCTTCTCACGCCAAACAGATGTTACTCGTACTACAACTCTATTATTAATACAAGTAAAATTTCACAATTTAAAAAACCCCCGACGCATTTATCTTGCGACAAGTAAAATTTCAAAATTTAAAAAACTCCCGACACATTTATCTTCCGAAAACACCCCGATTGAAACAGTAAAACGCCCATAACTTTTGAACGGCTGATCCGATTTTATTCAAACAAAGCTAAGTACACTTTCGACAATATCACCTTTCAAACAAAAAAAAACTAAATCAAAATCGGTTCATCCGTTTAGGCGCTATGATGCCACAGACAGACACACAGATACACAGATACACAGACACACAGATACACAGATACACAGCAACACACGTGAAACTTATAACACCCCTCTTTTTCCGGCGGGGGTTAAAAACACCCCGATTCAAACAGTAAAATGCCCATAACTTTTGAACGGCTGAACCAATTTTATTCAAACATAGCTAAGAACACTCTCGACAAAATTACCTTTCAAACAAAAAAAACTAAATCGAAATCGGTTCATCCGTTTAGGCGCTATGATGCCACAGACAGACACACAGATACACAGATACACAGATACACAGATACACAGATACACAGCAACACACGTGAAACTTATAACACCCCTTCTTTTTCCGGCGGGGGTTAATAATAACAAATAGTTCACTATCAAAGGGCATTTCCGTGCTACTATCCCAAATTGCTTAGATTTTTTCCCGTTGAATCATGTGCTGAGAATATCTTCCACGCGTTAGTAAACCATCGAAAATATTGCATTGATATTTTATTCGCGTTTGTATAGCGGGTAACCCCAAATCGAATCTTTCGGCGAACATGTGATGTTTCTCAAACTGGGTTTATTTTTTTATATAATATGTATTAGTTTTCCGCCTGTCGAGTTTACTGTATCTTTTTCTACCGTCAATGTCGATTGACACACTGTCTGACAGAGAGAAAATGTAACAATAAAATTCGATTAAACTCAACTTCAGTAGTTATATATCCTTTGGCGTATTGAATGTCTTTGATAGGTATACCTACCGGTAAATAAATAAATTTTTGTTTATTATCTTACAGTAAAATTCTACCAAAATTAACTATCTATTAACTGCGAGATAATTATAAAGAGTTGCAAATTGGAATTAGTACTTTGGTAATAATTACGAACTCCAAGAAAAAATCTAACTAACCAATCTGCTAACATCGAAATTCTCATTTACCAACAGCTGTTTCGAAATTCGATTTCTTCTAAAAATACAATCCAACGGGTGCGGCGTACTATACAAATATAGCAATAGCAATAAATTACAGGCACTTGTCGAATAATAATATATGTTGTTATGCTATGCCCTACAGACCTACAAACTGTCGGTCGTGGATCATAGCACACGATTCGTTCCACGCTTCACTGCCCCCCCGAGACTCCGGACCAAAGACCAACAACGTAATCTGCTGAAACATCAAACCTTGTTAGCCGTTTGACAAAGTTGAAAGACAAACAGCCTCAGGCTGCAGTTCAAAAAACAAGGCTGAGATTTTTTTCTGGAGAGTTAATGAATCATTATTTATTCCTTGTTAATTTGAGACTTTTGAGAGTTTTTTTAAGGTTTTGCGGAGAATTTGAAACCTCTGTCACTTATCCTCGGGCATACCAGCGCAAAGTTTTCTTTTATATATCGCTGCACATGCTGAGATAGGAGAATGTTTGTTCTCGCACGTGTTTTTTAGGGTTCCGTACCCAAAGGGTAAAAACGGGACCCTATTACTGAGACTCCGCGGTCCGTCTGTCTGTCTGTCTGTCTGTCTGTCTGTCTGTCTGTCTGTCACCAGTCTGTATCTCATGAACCGTGATGGCTAGACAGTTGAAATTTTCACAGGTGATGTATATCTGTTGCCGCTACAACAACAAATACTAAAAACAAAATAAAATAAATATTTAAGGGGGGCTCCCATACAACAAACGTGATTTTTTGCCGTTTTTTACGCAAATGGTACGGAACCCTACGTGCGCGAGTCCGACTCGCACTTGGCCGGTTTTTTTGCTTATCTCGTGTCTCCCGTCCGGGTCATAAATAAATATTTTTCTTTCTTTCTTTCTAAATCATAGTATGCATTTTCTACGCCCTAATGAAACATTTTGATTTCTACAGTTTAGGTAAGTACTTAAATCTTGACATTATTATGTACAAGTATTTAATACTTTAGTTAAAGACTTCTTTTCTTGTTCTCTCACACTATTGTGTAGGTATATTTCATTTTTCATTTTTCTTTTCGCAGGTCTACTGACAGATCTACTAGTAGAAATTTCCAAAAAAATAAGTTTTATGTAACTTTGTACTTAATTGCCATGTTGTCATTTCTCTATGTCTAATATTGTGTATACACTCGATCAAATTAAAATCTGATCCACTATAAGCTAATTCTTCTACAGACATTCTAATACAATTAGGTTGAATTTTGCTTGAGCTTATACTTCGCTAGAAACCAACTTATTACAACAACAACTCGACTCCATTTACCTAAGTTGACATGAGTCATGTCGCCAATAATTAGGTTAGGTTAGGTTTTTCTACCCTAGAATTTAGTATCGACTCTGGACACACTTGACCTTAACAATACTAGAAAGTTGTAAGTCAATATTTTTTCCAAATAACTACGGATCGGTTGTTTTCCCAGACATTCCACAGACGACCTTTGACTTTGGTACCTATTTCATCTAACTATAAATATCATTAAAGAACAAAAGTCTGTACCTACTTACATAGCGATTGTATGCTCGAACTACGACCACAGTATAAATCTGGACAAATAGTATGGAAACTACCTACAAACGCTCGAAAAGGGACACTCACACAAACATGCGCATCAACGAGACCCATAAGCGGCTCGCACTACCGCGAGAACAGCTGAGAGGTCTCGTTGATGCACATGCTTGTGTGAGTGTTCCGTTTCGAGCGTTTGTAAGTAGTTTCCATACTGTTTGTCCATATTTATACTGTGCTACGACTATGTATCGTAAACTAGCTCATAAAAACTTTAAGGAATCGCAATGTATGTATTCTTAGAAGTTTTAAGGTTGGCTGTAAACTGTGGTTCGCTGACTCTGGAAGTATGCAGGCATTATTTAAAAGAAGTCGTAAGTCAAGATAGTTAAACATGCAACTGTTCGTTCGTTTATGACTGCAGAGGAGAGACGTGAGACTATACTATCCTAAATAATCCTAATTCTCCTCAATACCTTCGTGAACGCTTTGAGAACTTTGTCCCGAGGGGTAAACCCTGTCGCACTTCCACTTCTCTTCTCCTTCGTATCCCACGTCACACTTCCAGCCTCTATGATGGCTCTGTTACTGCAGTACGCAGTGCATCTCTGGAACTCTCTACTACATTCCCTACGTGACAGTCCTTCTCTGAATGTCTTCAAGAGGAAAATCAGGGATCATTTTCTTTCGGAATGACATAATGTTAGTATATGTATATGTGATATATATTTTACTTATGTATGTCTATGATTTATTTTATATTACTCTAAAATTGTACACTGGACTACTTCTCTTCTTCCTTTTGTAAACTCTCTCTATCACTCTAAGGTTTGCTGGTAGAAAATTCTTCTTTGAATTAAGCTCGCCTGTGTACATCAACTTTATAATCACTCTATGTTGTATATGTTATTTTTGTGTACAATGAAGAATTAAGACGACGATGTACTTATAAACTATGACCAGTCTCTCGCCTAAGAGAAATGATTTAACGTTTTGACGACTCATCTGCTCTGGTTGTCATACATAAACCGATCACATTCATCTCTAGTATCCGGGCTTACTCGAATTTGCATCACAATCACGCCGTGCAGAATAGGCAAGTACGTGTAAGTGAAGACTAAACACCGAACTACTTCGGTTGACTTCGGTAAATGTTCGTAGATACAATCACGAGCAAAACTGTTGCGTATATTCCTGATTAAAATTACGACATCGCATCATTGATTACATGTCATCTTCGAAATTAGGCCTCCAGACCTTGAAACAGAACAATACCATACCGTCACCCTCTTGCATACATTACTCATAAATTAATTATTCTCACAACTGTACCTATAACAAGCTAAAATGAATTTATGCTCCATAAAATTACTGCGTACCGTACGCAAGTCATAATTTTCTAGTTAATTTAGGTGTGTACGCGTTGTTAAAAGCTCCTATAAAAGCTCGGCGTCTAACAAAGATATCAATGATAATAAACATTTCCCGTTAGACATCTTTATTTTTGGGAACGCGCCCATTTATAATTGATGTAATTACCGCAAATTGTGTACGAGTATCATTGGCTTTGATTGAGAATTCAACAAATTAGAGACTGTTATGTTGAATTTCGTGGGTGGCTAATTAAATACTGTTACGAATTACTTCTTGAATTTAAAATGGATAAACGGTATTGTGTATCCTAGCATGTTATGGGAAATGGTAAAATGACCGTGTCTTAAAACCAAAGCTTTAAACTAAAACCTCTACTAACGTCATGTCAATAGAACTGTTTTTGCCGAATACATTTTCTTCCTTCTATCTTTTTCTCAAACCAGGCCAACTAGAATGACTCAAAAGATACTACCGCATCTTTGAAAGGGTTAAAATATTAGTTTGTCGTTTGTTTTTGCCGTCTAGGCGGCAATCTTGTAAAATTTTGTTCAACATCGCAGACATTTGAAGTTTATGCTTTTCTTTCGATAATCATTATTGATAGTAGCAAACCAACCACAATAGACGTAGTAGGTATTGATTTGAAAAGCCTATACTTTACTTCGAAACCTGGACCTATTGTATAGATATTAATTTAAAAGGGTATACCAATTTACTTTTGGTAACTATATCTACGCTATTGACAATATTGACATTAGCCTTTAGAAAATAATATTCTACAGTGTTCAAGTGAAACTGAGATTAAGTATGTAAGTCTCCGTTGAACGATGCTTGGAACCATGCCTTTTTGGCAGGCCAGCCAACTTTGATACAATATTCTGAATTTAAGACGTAACATATTCTGTACTGTTACTAATTAAATTAGGTTATCGTACTGCCAGAAATATGTTAAATATATATAATAGACCTGGCCTTAGACAAGTCACGGCTCGGCGGATAGAGCTCCGGCAGGATCTTATGGCAACATGAAAAGAGCGACTGTCGCAATCATGCGCTGGGCACGCCACGATTGCGGCGATAAGGTCATGAGGAGGGGCTTGAGAGGCGCCACGGCGTCCTCACCTTCCGCCTAACGCGGGCACGGCTGTTTCGGCAGGTTACTGTTCAGGATAAGGCCGGCAGAAACGCCCGGGTGTCACCATTGTGTGGATCGCCCGGAGGACACAGTCGAGCATATGGCGGAGGTCTGCTCCGCTCGGGCGGAACACCGCCATGTAGCGGTAGCGACCTCTCGCGTCCGGCCCTGGTCCAGGCCATGGTACTGAGCGAAGGGGCATGGAAAGCCGTCACCTTCTTTTGCAAAGTAACAATGCTCAGGAAGGAGGAGGCGGAATGCGTGAGAGAGACGCAACGAAGACGCCCTCACGCTCCCAGCCGCCTCAGGAGACGCCTTGGGTGACGGGAGTCACAAGCCGATTCTCGTCACCATAGGCGCGAACTTGCGGACGGCGAGTAATGGGTCTGCAAAGGACCAGGCACGAGTCGACGGCGCGTATCGTTCCACGCGCTTCTCAAAGAGATATCAGCAGAAACTGACGGAGTCCACTAGGGCCGATATCTGTCTGGGTCCCGGATAAATTTGAAAGAGAGACCCCTGCCCAGCCCTAGTACAAGTAACTCAAGAAATAGGGGTGGGTAAAAAAAAGGGAGACTAAAGTCAGTTAAATTCTGACACGCCCTCCCGCTTCACCAGAGCGGGAGAAGTCATTGGATGATTTCTCACTCCCAAAAAAAAACAAAGGGCTTAGACAAGTGATGCTGATATAATCGATGTCAGCTGTGGCGATGGTCCCAATGCCAAAATGTAAGGCATTAATCAGGTTCGTTTCGATAGCGTTTGATATGACAAATGTGTACAAGTATTTTGACATTTTTCGAATTACTTGCATCAGAAAGGATGTGAGTGACACCGATATCAGAAATAACTGATAATTTAACGGTAAATTAAAACCATTTAGCTGAATATGAATGTGGATAGTTGTAAGGGTAGGGGAAAGAAACGATAGATGAAAAGTATGAAAGATTAAATGGATGGAAACTGTGGAAAAGGGAGTGACTGAAAGATTTCGACTAACGGAAGGAGAAATGGAAGAAGACAATGTTACACGGACCCCAAACAAATTAATACAAGGGCAAGAGTATGATGATCACCGTTTATATAGACCTCAACGTAGAATAACCCATTACATACTTTACATTGTCCAAGTGTTATTGGGTTTTTTCATCTGGAATTTCTAAGTAGCAGCCCGGTCTGAATTTCAGCCCGATTGATGGGAATTCGCTCGCTCTCTGCCTTCCACGGCTTTGGTGCCGTAAAACGGTTACGGTCGGGGAGGTCCTTACAAAAAATAGAAATTCTTTATTTATTTATTTATTTATTAGGAAACTCAACAGCTTATTACTAATATACATGAATAGATGTTCACCTCACTGTCAATGAACAGCCCAGTGCTGTTGTATCAACGTTACTAGCATCTTAGTAATTAGTGAACACACACACACTGCACAGTGACAGCGAGATGATGACAATTATCTCTTAAGCCAATAACAGAGTTTCACGGCATGGATAAAGCTAGGTTAAGTTATGTTAATTAGCTACACACTAGTGCAGCTATTAGTGATCATGTGGGAATGAAGACTCATTGATCACATAAAATCAGAGTTAGTAGTATGTAAAGTAAACATGCAAATATGGCTATATTAATTAGACAAGGGGAAAACAAACAAAAAAACAAAATATTTGCGAAATCTAACATTATGAATGCATCTAAATATATCACACATAATCCTTAATCCTAAGAGTTATGAGAGTTAAGAGTTATGGCACAATCAGTTTACTAAACAACTTGTCTTGTTTTTAATCTTGCAGTTGTAATGAAATAATTTAGTTATCGTTTACATATAAGCACTATTTATACCTTTGTTTTAGACATCATATTACTACACCTAATGTATATTTTGATGAACGTACCTACTTGTTAATAAATTATTCTTATGCTTATTCTGACTTTCTAAAGCATACTCCTTAGTAACGGCTAAGGTTTGAAAAAAAATTATATTATGATTGATTCATGTACATTATTTGTAAATCATGATTTTTCGTGTAACTAACAGTTTTGCTTTAAAAAAAATATTAACAACACGACATTTGCTAGCTACTTTTGGATACTCCTACAAAACGACTTGGATGTAATATAGAATATTTTTACACAGGAAAACTGATGGCTATAATTTTTTCATAACTGAAAAAGAAAGAAAAAAAAAGATATCAAAGAATATTTTGCAAACCATACTGTACAAAAGGAGGTTCAACATTGATATTCTGGCTCCGAGCGGGCGCACGGCCAGTACTGTGTTAACATTGCGGAATATATATGCCTTAAATAAAAAATCGAAATGTGTGTGTACAACTCTGTCCAACCCATCAGGAAATACAGGCTTAAAGCTAAGTTATAAGGTGAATTTTATTAAATGAATTTTTAAGAAAGCATTTCAATGGAAACAGGCACACCCACGTGCAGTGGATTGTATCTAACGCGAGAAGGCCTCCTTAGTAACGTCTAGGTTAAAAGGATTAATAAAAAAAAATATTCATGTCTATTTGTAAGACATGATTTTTTCGTGTAACTAACAGTTTTGCTTTAAAAAATAATTAACAACACGATATTTTTTCGCTACTTTTAGATACTCCTCCAAAACGACTAGGATGTTTAAAAATATTTTTACACAGAAAAAATTATGGCTAGAATTTCTGCATAACTGAAATAGCATATGTAAATCAAAGAATATTTTGCAAACAAAACTGTCCAAAAGGAGGTTCAACATTGATATTCTGGCTCCGAGCGGGCGCACGGCCAGTACTGTGTTAATATTGGAGAATACATACGCCTTAAATAAATATCAAAATTACGATGTACTGTATACATATATGTCCTTCGGGGAATACAGGCATGAAGTTAAGTTATAAGGTGATTTTTTTAAGAAAACATTTCAATGGAAACAAACACACCCACGCGCAGTACATTGTATCTAACAGTCATATTCGACAAGTCCCGATAGAGCACAAGTTCCAAATTAACTCGTAACGGCGGGTAGGCGGATGTTCATGTGTCAATAACTTAGTGTTCCACTGTTCACTGCATTTCTAGCCGTTATGAGCCCGTACCGTGTAGTTAGTAAAGGTGAACGCGCACCTAGACGCACCGCACTCGCCGCACGCGCCGCATTCATCGCATTTTCTCTTGGCCCCGCGCTATCCGCGCCGAACGCGCCGCACGCATTTTATCCACTTCTGTATATCTTGAACTATATTTTCATACGGATACGGATCATGTTGACGCGCCGCCCGCATCGCCCGCCGAGTCTGATGACGTCATCCGCACGCGTTGGTGGAATCCGTATACCTACAGCATTTTGCTGAAATGCGGCTAGTGCGGCGCGGATAGGTGCGCGAGGCTGCATACGATTTCATATAAAGATTTATAAAATGCGATGACTGCGGCGCGTGCGGCGAGTGCGGTGCGTCTAGGTGCGCGTTCACCTTAAAAGTATGACGTAATACAATAGTTTCGACAGCAGTCGCCGCCGCCGCGCCGTCTTGAATTTGCACCGTGTATAAACTATTATAAGTCCACATTGGCATGTTGCAAAGACTGGAGACATACACAAAAAAATCTGCTAAATCTATCAATTCGAGGCTGCGGAAAATATATATTATGTTAATCATACTACTCGAAATATTATGAAAGTTTGTGAAGATGTTTGTTACTCTTGCACGCAAAAACTACTGAACGGATTTTAAAGAAACTTAACAGTAATATAAATCAGAATAACACATAGGCTGTAATATAACAAGATATAAGCGCGAAATGCACGTGGCCGAAGTTGCGGGCTTCAGATAGTTTTGAGCATATTTCTAAGAACTACTTAGATGATACAAAAATCCTGGCTCAGATTGGTCAAGGTAGAAAGTAGTGATCCCGGGAGGTGCCCGAGATCTTTGCACTGTAGTGTGACACTACGGGCTCCTAACAAATTAAAAAGAGCGTTGTAAAATAGACAACTTATTTAATAAAGAGTGTCGTCGCGCATATCTTAATTTTCTATGCAGGTCGTTTTGCGTTAACGTAACGACCTGTTTTAAAAAATTGTCTTTTCGATTTTTTTATATGCACTTTTATTTGAGGTATGCGTTATGATGGCGCAAGTAAACTCTTTTTTTCAGTCATAACCGTGCTTTAAGTGTGCCCTAGTCGGTGGCACGAGCTATTTCGTGGGCGGGGTTAAAATGCGTGCTAATCATCCGGCAACACGTGGAAACGGCGAACATACTGTGATGAGCAGGAAGAAGCTAGTGCGCGTACGAATACACACTGTTGCAGATTTATAGCGAAATGGATGATGATTTAGAACGAAAACGAGCGCGCGAAATTTTATAAACAGATCTTTGGGAATATGTGTATCATGAAAAACTACAGAATATATTTGTCCAAAATAAAATTATTTGCATTTTGGAACTAATAATGTATGGTGACTGTTTTGCAATTTTCCTTCTTCTTATGATATTTATTTCCGTACAAGGATGCTTTAAAATTTGTGTTAAAATATAGAACTTTCGACGCTTATAACTTTCAAATAAATGTTTTTTTTTCTTGTTGCTGCACACATTATCAGCCTATTAATGTTCCCACTGCTGGGACACAGGCCTCCTCTGTGTGAGAGGGAATGGGCCTTAATCCACCACGCGGGCCCAGTGCGGATTGGTGGATGTCACATGTGTCTTCGATTTTTTGGTTCTAGGACATGCCGGTTTCCTCACGATGTTTTCCTTCACCGTTTTGAGAGCAGTGGTGAAGAAATAATTTACACAAAGTAAAGCGCCTGCCATACAAAAAGCTAAATACGATAATAATAATATAGATAACTAGCTGTTGCCCGCGACTTCGTCTGCGAAGCATTAGTAATTCGAATTGCTTATTTTTTATATCGCGGCTTAATATTGTAGGTTTTTCATACAAACTTCTACCCCTCTTTCCACTCCCAGCAGTAGACAGAGAGACAGACAGAGTTACTTTCACATTTATAATATTAACTCCACCCGCGACTTCGTTCGTGTGATGGCAACCAAAAATAAGCTGTTATTAAACCAAATAAAAATGTAATTTCGTAAAGTTCTACGGTTTATAGGTTTGGGACGATTCGTTATTTGACTTAAATAATAATACATTTTAGGTTACCGCTACAAAGTAAAATCCGCCCCTTAAAACTTAATATACCCTTTTTCTCTTTTTAATTTTTTGTTTATTTTAGTTAGATTGCTGAGTAAGATGTCTCAAAAAAACTAAAATCACTTAACCCTATCAGGGGGGAGGTAGTTTTAAAAACGTATTATGAAAATTTTGATTATTTACTTTATTTCCACCGAATGAGATTGTTCATACAAACAAATTGCCCCCTTTTCACCCCCTTAAAGGTTGACAGTTCAGTGGTGACTGCGAACCGGAAAACGCAAATTAGTAAGTCCGACCTGGTCAAGGCTGCGGGAGTCCGGTGGATGCGAAACGCACAGAACCGATCAGTGTGGCGGCGCTTGGGGAAGGCCTATGTTTAGTAGTGGACGTTTTTTGGCTGAAATGATGATGATGGTGAAAGGTTGATCTTCCACAAATTCCTTCTTCGTGCTCCCCTAGATCCCTACATCAAAAACGAAACCTTGTCTAGTATGATTCATAACAAACTTTAACACCCACTAAATCCTATTTTGGGGGTAGTTTCGAAAAAATATAATGACAACCTTCTATTGTTTACTCAGGTTGGTATTTATGTCAACTATCAAGTTTATTAACCCAAGACATAAAATTCTTCAACAAAACTTTATCACCTGTTATATCGTATTTTGGAGGCAGTTTCGAAAATCTAATAATATCAACCTTTATTGTTTGTTTAGGTTGGTATTTTTGTCAAGTATCAAGTTTATTAACCCAATAAATAAGATTTTTCAAAAAACTTTAACTCCCCCTAAATCGAATTTTGAGTGTAGTTTCTAAAAACTTATAATGACAACCTTTATTGTTTATTTAAGTTGGTATTTAAGCAGTTTTATATTTATTGACCTAAGAAATTAGATTCTTCAAAAAAATTAACATCCCCTAAATCGTCTTTTGGGGGTAGTTTCAAAAAATAATTATAGCAACCTTTAGGTTATTATTTGTGGCAAGTTTCAAGTTTATTGACCCTAAATATCAGATTTTTCAAAAACACTGTAATACCTCCTAAATCGTCTTTTAGGGGTAGTTGCAAAAAACTAATAATGACAACCTTTATTATTTATTTGGGATGGTATTTATGTCAAGTTTCATGTTTATTCACCCAAGAAATCAGATTCTTCAAAAAAAAATTACATCCCCTAAATCATCTTTTGGGGGTAGTTTCGAAAAACTAACAATGAAAGCCTTTATTGTCTATTTAGATAATTAGATACTTCAAAAAAAAATAAACACCTCTAAATCGTCTTTTGGGGGTAGTATCAAAAAATAATAATAGCAACCTGTATTGTTCATTTAGGTTAGTATTTGTGGCAAGTTTCAAGTTTATTGACCCAAGACATCAGATTTTTCCAAAACACTGTAATACCTTCTAAATCGTCTTTAGGGGGTAGTTTCGAAAAACCAACAATGAAAGCCTTTATTGTTTATTTAGATTGGTATTTATGTAAAGTTTCAAGTTTATTAACTGAAGTAATGAGATTCTTCAAAATAAATTAACACCCCTAAATCGTCTTTTGGGGGTTGTCACAAAAAATAATAATAGCAACCTTTATTGTTCATTTAGGTTAGTATTTGTGGCAAGTTTCAAGTTAATTGACCCAAGAAATCAGATTTTTCCAAAACACTGTAAAACCTCCTTTTTGGGGGTAGTTGCAAAAATTAATAATGACAACTTTTATTGTTTATGTAGGATGGTATTTATGTCAAGTTTCATGTTTATTCACCCAAGAAATCAGATTATTCAAAAAAAAATTACATCCCCTAAATCATCTTATGGGGGTAGTTTCGAAAAACCAACAATGAAAGCGTTTATTGTTTATTTAGATTGGTATTTATGTAAAGTTTCAAGTTTATTAACTGAAGTAATGAGATTCTTCAAAATAAATTAACACCCCTAAATCGTCTTTGGGGGGTAGTTTCAAAAAAATAATAATAGCAACCTTTATTGTTCATTTAGCTTAGTATTTGTGGCAAGTTTCAAGTTAATTGACCCAAGAAATCAGATTTTTCCAAAACACTGTAATACCTCCTTTTTGGGGGTAGTTGCAAAAATGAATAATGAAAACCTTTATTGTTTATGTAGGATGGTATTTATGTCAAGTTTCATGTTTATTCACCCAAGAAATCAGATTCTTCAAAAAAAAAATTACATCCCCTAAATCATCTTATGGGGGTAGTTTCGAAAAACCAACAATGAAAGCCTTTATTGTTTATTTAGATTGGTATTTATGTAAAGTTTCAAGTTTATTAACTGAAGTAATGAGATTCTTCAAAAAAAAAATAACACCCCTAAATCGTCTTTTGGGGGTAGTTTAAAAAAATAATAGTAGCAACCTTTTTATTTAGATAACTATTTGTGGCAAGTTTCAAGTTTATTGATCAAAGAAATCTGTTTTTCCATACAAACTTCAACACCCCTTAAATCATCATTTGGGGGTAGTTTCAAAAAACTAATAATGTCAATCTTTATCATTTACTTAGATTACTATTTGTGCTAAGTTTCAAGAATTTTGGTCGAAGGAATTAGATTTTGCATACAAACTTTCAACCCCCTTTTTACCCCCTTAAGGGTAGAATTTCCAAATATCCTTTCTTAGTGCACACTTACGTCACTTGAAGAACCTTTCTGCCAAATTTCATGCTTCTAGGCTTAGCAGTTTTGGCTGTGCGTTGATTGATCAGTCAGTCAGTCAGTCAGTCAGTCAGTCAGTCAGTCAGTCACCTTTCGCTTTTATAGATATAGATAGGCAAAATAATGAAGAGAAAAATTTATATATTCTTTTTATTTTGAATATACACTGTCAAACAGTGGAGTAATCACCATACTACGCTTATATGGAAGAATGACCGACTAGGTCACCCTTAAAGTATTGACAGCGTCTTAACGTAGTAGCAGTCCGTTTGCCAAAAGTCAGCAGTATTGTATAAACGTACGCGTTTGTTTAGCTATATTATTACGCGAGCAGCGTTTTAGTGTTTGTGTAATACATAATTTTTAAACTTTTATGAATAAAGTTTATTGTTATTCATGAGCCAATTTTGAACGTATAGCAGACGCCAGACTGGTAAGGTTACAGATACAATGAAAACAAAGTTGTTACAAGAAAAAAAATACTTATTTGAAACGACAAATACACCCACTTAGCTCTCTCACCTAAAGAATTGATGAAAGGTAACTAGGTATTTCCAAATTCAGAATACAGAAAAAAGTATTGTGATACTATAACTCCTCAAGAATCACTCAACTGAGTAAGCTATAAATAAATCAGCCGCTTTCAATCATTGGTAGCGGATCGAAAATAAGCCTGAACCTAACGCCAGTAAATACTTAACAAGAAAAGTTAACACTAAGTAACTTAGTAACTCAGCGGGCGTGACGTCGAAGGGATTCAGTGAGAACTTCGTCTGTTCATTGGAAACCATTCTGAAGGAAACCGCAATCTTGGCAAACGAGCGAATTCCTTCGATCGACTAAGACTAAATTTCAGTGATGAGTCAGATAAAAGTAAATCGTTATATCCAGTCATATCCGAAATCTTTTTGTCGGCTTCTGAACAAGATTCACGGATTCACGTTTGCCTTTTATTTGTTTGATTATTCACATAAAATACGGCTTTGGCCATTTCTCGCTGAACGAAGCTTCATTCTCGAAATGATTGTGGTTTTCAAATAGTGGTATTCTACGAAAGTATTATTCCCAAGATCCGAATGAAGTAATTATAGTTTAGCATTCAAGATTACATCACTATTCTATTTTACTACTAGGTATTATAAAGGCGAAAGTTTGGATGTGTTCAGCCGTTTTGGTTGTTACTCAACCAAAACGGCTGAACGGATCTGGATGTAGATTATAGCCTGAAATAGTACATAGGCTATTTTTTATGGTTAACTAATGAAAATCATAAAATATATTGGCATAATTTAAATTGGCATAACGAAATTCAGCATAATGCTGTTAGGCATAAATGTTTTGCCATATTGCCCCAAATACTGTTGGCATAATAATAAAGAAGCATCATTTTATAAAGCATAATGTTATAAACGAATAATTATATCTACACATAAAACAAAAACAAACATGTTCGCGGATCAAGGGCGGCCTAAGGAACAACCCCGTCGCACCATAGCATGATTAATAGACGAATAATGATTATGCCTTAAAAATTATGCAACACCAAATTATACTAAACCTAATGACAGTTATGGTAACCTTTGCATTATGCCAAAGTATTATTATGACACAGTATTATTATGCTTATAAATTTTACGCGAAAACTTTACATTAAGCCATTAAATGTTATGCCAAGACGGGATTACCACTTTTTATCCCAGAGTAGTATGTTCTCGTGGGTTAATTCCCGACAACCACGCATGCAAAGCCGCTAACAAAAGCTAGTATACCACAATATTATCGTGTTTGACATTTTCCCATATAAGTCAGTGTAACATACAATCTTCATCAAGGCTGACCTTAAAACGCTTCGCTGGACGACTGAGCACTTTGACGTTCGTTCATAACGCTCAACTTTAGAGCTACTGTTTGCGGAGTCCCAATAGCCCACTTTCCATCGATAGATCCAATGTTGATCAAAGTTATGCAATGAGATGAGATGATAATATCGAGGCCAGTGTTATTGAAGATAGTTAAGATATTACTAGTAAATTTTCAGTGTTAATACCAGGTAATTTAATTAAGTAACTTTTAGTTACTTTATATCAATTGCATGTGGAGTATATATCGGAGTGTAAATCTATGACACATCCAATAGATCTTTGATAAAAGTATAACTAAATTATATTAAGTTAGTTTAAAACATTGAAGTGTAAGAACATAAAATTAATGCCATAAATACATTTAAATCGAGCTGAAAGAACAACTGTAAGTTCTTTTAGTTCAGTTTATTCGTGATCTTCATGAAATGCATTAAAACTTCGAAAACTAACTGTTCTTAAACTCTGAAACCTAACAGACGTTTGCATTTAAGTTTTTGGTGCAGCTGCTAAAGGAAGTTTGAGGGTACGAAACTATTTACACGAATTGCTTAAAACGTCAGTGTCGCATGCAGAATACGACATCCGTTTCTTCGCTTTTAAATAATTTAATCTTGTGAAATGGGGTACAAAAAATACTTTTTTTAGAGTGTTCTTATATTAGTGGGGTAACTCAAGTCCCACTAACGTGCAGAGTGCGTAGCCAGTAGAAATTACAGGGAATATGGTTTATTGGTAGTCGAATAAGAGTATGAGTTTAGATAAAACATAAGTTGGTTTTATTCATGTTGACACGAGAATGCTTTCACTTTTCAAAATTAGTGACAGGTAAAATATAATAGTAAGTTAGAAAAATAAACTTTGTAAAACAAAAAGATCTGTAACAAAACTAAATACTCTTTTTATTCTAACATCATAACTCTAAAGTAATAAAAAAACGTTGAAAGTTTTGTATAAATAAATAATATGCCAATTCATGTACCAGCTACCTAGTTACCTACCAACATACCGTAAATATTCTGAGAACACAGGAGTTCATTATCCAGGTGTTCAAATAATTACGTAATTCTACCGTTTATGAGAGTTTATGGATCACGCAGACCCAAGTTTAAGGTTACTAACGAATACTATAATCTATTTTGATCATCATGTATATAAAATCTTGTCTAATAAAATATCTAAGTGATGTTATCGACCATCGATCTTGAGTGCACTGGAACTCAAATATTTATTTTAAAGTCATCAAAATGTAACGCCAACAAAAACAGTCTCGGACTTCCTAAAAGTAATTAGTTTTTGATTTAAATGCTATAGACTTATGTTTTGACAGATGAGTGAAGTATATACTAGTTGATTTTAGTACCACAAAGCTGTTAGCAACAGCGAATTTGTTGGAAAATGTAAAGAAGTGTTGATAGCACACAATTAATAATTGCACATCTGCGTTCATTTTCACGGCCCAATTCATTGATCAATTAGTTTCGCAACTCTTTGTTTACGTCATGTCCATTGTAAAAACTGATAAAGTGACGGAAGGAATCATCTAAAACTAAGCAGATCCAGAGTGTTAAAATTGATCGCTTATAACAGAACAATAGCGATGTTTCCTGGGTAGAAAAATTATAATTCTATTTAGTCCGTCAGTAAGAATATCAAATAATATTGGAATAAAATTACAAAGTTAAAGCCTTGTTAAAACGCATCAAAGTTCAGGAGTGGGGGCTTGTGACGTCACTAAGGCAGTATAAAGTGTACTAGCGGCGTGACGTCACACGATATTTCAACGCATTATATCGTCGTCACTTTATGTTTACGTGTCAAAAGAAAAAATACGTGTCCACTATTTTTTATTAATCTACCTGACGGACAAACAAAAAAATTCAGTAAACTACCCTATTGTATTTTGTTATAAGCCATCGATTATGAAATATTCTTCAGACGAGTACGGAAATTATGAAAATATAATACGAGTTAAATATATTTGTCCTAATTTTATCATTGTGTTGTCGAGCAATATCCAAGTTTCCTTTAACAGGAACTGCTACTAAGTATTTGCCTTCTAAATCAAAGGATTAAGGTACTAAGCTGTTTTTTTTAAGATATCATTCCTTCGGTCTTAAAACGTATTTTTTATTCTTTAGCCATTTTGGCCTGTTTAAATAAAATTTATTTGTTATAGCCTTGTCGGTACGGTTCTAAGTGGGGTTAGTATCACTTTAGAAGTTAAGTGCTGAAATCTGCTATTGTTGTCCAGATTTTTTAAAATCTGGGTAAAGATATCAGAATTTATTATATTCTTAATGTAAAGGCTCTTAGCAACAATGAATCTGGTACTCAAAATTTTCTTGTTAAAATTGCTTTTAAGTGCTCCACAAATTCAAGATCAAAATTAGTGTGTTTAAGGTAAATTCAAACGTTTCTTTTATAATAATTTTAGAACCCTACTTCTGTTTCCAAGGCGCTCCATGTAAAACACTGGTACTTAGCTGAATCTGGTTAGACTGGAAGCCGATCCCAATGAAGTTCGGAAAAGGATAGGCATTGTCTTCTGTTTCCAAGGCGGAAAACCTAACACGCTGCCTGTTAGGAAAACTGTATAGACTGATAGCTAAGGTTGTTTCGATTCTAAAATCCATTCCATTTACATGTTTTTTTTTTAATTTTACGCTTGTGTTAAGATCTCATACCTACCTTTTTTTCTATTTGTAACTGTCGCAATATCCATAGCTTTTTTTAATATTTAACTATGAATTTTATTCACAATTCATCATCTGCCTAGTCTTTTCCCAATTTTGTGGGGGTCGGCTTCCAGTCTTACCGGATTCAGCTGAGTACCAGTGTTTTACACGGAGCGACTGCCTATCTGACCTCCACAACCCAGTAACTAATAATAATAATAGTAGTAATAGTAGTAATTTTATTCACAACAGAATCACATTAATTATAAACGCGAAAGTTTGTGTGTGTATGTGTGTTTGTTACTTCATCGCGCTCAAACGGCTGGACGGATCTAGATGAAATTTGACACAGAGATAGATTATAGTCAGGAATAGCACATAGGATACAGTAACTACACACTACATTTTTAGCCCCTCGAGATAAATTTCGACATTCACGCGGGCGAAGCCGCTGGCAGAAGCTAGTAATTTAATTAATAATTTAATTATTAATATTATTACTTTGATATTTACTTTGACATTTACTTTAACATTTATTTACAAATTTATCTTGACATCCTCATTTAATCAATGACATTTTTAATTTAATTCATCTAGTGACATTATTGATAGCTTAACATTTGTTATGTTTCATTGTTGCCACGCAGTGAAATTAACAAAACGAAATAAATTGAAATCGTGTTTAATTATAAAGTATTTTTTGCAAGTAAATGTGTGAACTTGCTTGTGATTTGCATGCCTCAAGGTGTAATATGGTTGGACTGTGCTATATTTTTTAACAACTTCATGTAATTACCCATATTAGCAAATAAATGATTATGATTATAGTAAATACTAAAATGATTAAATCTGCTGCAGCCTCAATTTCTGCAGAACTAAATATTTATTAACAAGACTAGCTTCTACCAGCGGTTCCACCCACGTGAAAGTCGAAAACTATCCCAAAGGAACATATTCTCGAGATAAAAATTATCCTATTTGTTATTGCTGACTATAGTCGGTGCCAAATCTCATCCACATCCATCCAGCTGTTTCAGCATGAAAAAGTAACAAACACACTCACAAACTTTCACCTTTATAATAATAAAGTGTGATTAACAAGCAATCTTTTTACCCGACTTCCGAAGGATGGTAATGTGTTTACCAGTCTATGTATGTATGTTTGTTCCTATATGGCGTTCCAGAGACCAAACGCTTTGGCCAATTTTGATGATTCATACGTCAATCGATTCGTCTTAAGCCTGCGAGTGTCATAGGCTACATTAAAATTGGACAATAGAAAAATGGCGGATTTTGGGCGCCATATTATGGGGGCCCAAATATTTTCTTCTTTCAAAACCATTGTGTGGGGTATCAAAATAAAGGGTTTTAAGAGGTGATTTCAAAAATATACATCACTTATATGTTTAAATGTATCTAATTCGAAAAAAACTTAACTAAAAAGTTATAAATAAAAAAAGTTAAATCAAAAAATCAAAAAACCCAACTGCTTCAAAAGCGAACTAAAAAGTTGTAAACAAGGAAAAAATCATGCTGTGCAGGAGGAGGATACATCTGGTTTTGGTCAGCCAGCTCGCACGTATGTATCCTCCGACTGCACAGCATGATTTTTTCCTTGTTTACGACTTTTTAGTTCGCTTTTGAAGCAGTCGGGTTTTTTATTTAACTTTTTTTAAGAACGTGTATAGAAACGAAGAAGAAGAACTACGTTTTCGTCAACCTATCACAAAATGAATGTTAGATTCTAAGTATCCAGTAGAGTAATTAGTTTAGAATTAGATATGACAGATAGAATATACTTTTTTGTAAACCAAATATGACTGACTAAAACTTAATTGACGCTTGTATCTTTTAAGTTCCATAAAGTTGTAATAACTAAAAATATAAAATTGTTAAACAACTACGTATAAAAAAACTCTACTCCCCCCCACCTGCTCTTACTTTTTATCCGACTGCCGAAGGAGGATAATGTGTTTATTAGTCTATGTGTGTATGTAAAAATTGTATGTCGTTTTTGTGGCGAATAAACACTTTTTCTTTCTTTTCTTTCTTTCTTCTATGTATGTTCCTATGTGGCGTTCTAGAGACTGTGGTATTTATTCAAGATCTACTTACGTTTCATAACACTCCACAAACCATCTTCATATCTTTTGATATTGTATCAATTTTTGTAACTCTATTATAAGTATTCTTTGATATTCTTATTACTTGTAAAGCATATTTTTAGTTATTTCTGGTTAATTTATATTCTTTAACTTAATTTGTATTGCTTATTTGCAAAATTATGGCATTTTTTATACTCTGACATTTTCATCTGACATGACATCTGTCTGTCTATTTTATTTTCTTATAGCCATAGATATACCATAGGTACCATGGACTACTTAGACCTTTCCTTAAGCTAGTTGAACATTATTGTAAGGTCAGTGCAGAGTGACCCACTTTTGTGAAGCCGTTTTTATTCGTTCTGGTCTTATTGAGATTTGAATTTGAAATTTAGAAGAAATGGAGAACGAATCAAAAACGGGCTTCAGCTTTTTTAGTCTGGAATCAGCTCTGAACGCTGAAAGTTGGAATTTTGGTGGAATATTTTAGAAAGACATGTTTTAGCCTAAAAATAAAAAGTATATTCTTATCTACGATGTACTTATAAAATTGTAATGAATTCTACTTGTGAAAGAGTGTAATAGAATCTCTGAAATTAATAAATTATTGCCTTGGACTCTTAAAAGTATTTTTACTGCTCATTAATTCGATGTGCCAGTCCGAATAACAAGGTGAGCCATTCTGGCACGTGGAATTTGAACTGCGGCTGACAGGACCTCAGCGGCGCGGCGGTATGCGCGCTGAGGCCGCGCGAGACCTCCAGCAGTACGCGCAGGGTGCGCACGCTATACACGAGGGCCCACATGCCACGGCAGCGCTCCACCAGCTGTCACATCACAACGTGACACGCCGCCCTGGTCTGCGGTTGCCTCCTTTCTCAACTTTGAAGACTTCCTGACCGTCCTGTTGCCTGCAAGGACGTCCCGACCTCATACAACGGCACTTCGTATGAAGCCAGACCTTATTTTTATACTCTATATCCCTTTTTAATTTTCATAGCTTTAATTTAATTTTTAACCTTTTATTCTTAATTTTATTAACGTGGCTTACGTATAACTCTCCGGAGCTAAACGTAACGTTACAAGACTAAACGCGTAGGCCGATTTTGACGATTCTTACGTCAATCGATTCGTCTTAACCCTGCGAGTGTCACTGGCTACATTAAAATTGGAAAAGAAAAAATGGCGGCTTAGGGGCCCATTTTGTGAGGGGATTTTTTTTTCTTCTAAACCCATCGTGTGGGGTATTAACATAAAGGGTTTTATGAGTTGATTTCAAAAATATATAACACTTATATGTTGAAATATACCTAATTCTAAAGAAAAATAACTAAAAAGATGTAAACAAAAAAAGTAAATTAAAAAAATCAATAAAACCCGACTTATAACGCGAACCAAAAAGACGTAAACAAGAAGAACATCATGCTGTGCAGTCGGAGGATACATCTGGTTTTGGTCAGCCAGCTCGCGAATATGTGGCCTCCGACTGCACAGCATGATTTTCTTCTTGTTTACGTGTTTTTAGTTCGCGTTTTAAGCAGTCGGGTTTTTTATTTATTTAATCAAGTTTTTTATTTCAGATCATTTTATAGGTATCACGCCGTTCAATAATCAACATAGCAACTTCCATAGTATACAGAGCTTTAATACAGATATATCAATATTTTCGACCACAATATTCCTTAATCAATACAAAAAGCCAGACGATATTATTACATTTTTTCTGTAGATTAATATGTATCAAAAGTCAGCTTCGACGTTATCATAAAAACAACAATTAATGTGGATCATCTTATGTAGTACATAGCCAGTTTCTAACAAGAATACGTTCTAATTAAACATAGATAATGGAACCAGCTGACCCTCGAAATCATCAAACCTATTTTCTTTAACCTGGGGTGAACTTAAATAATTAATTTGGGCCGAATTTATAAAAAAAATATGTTTTGATTAGTTTATTTTTTTTTGCAGATTCTAAATTCAAATTCTACATAGAACATTTAAATCAAGAATCAAGTAAAAAGTTTTTTTTTATAAATCTAAGCTAAATCGAACTCTTCCGATTTTTTGTTTCTACAGAAACTAACATAACTTTTATATTTATCTACATTGTTTATACAGCTGCACGAAATTCGCGACCATAATTAATTAAAATTCATTAATTATAATTTGAATGATACCGCTTGCTGATAAAAAGTTAATTCATGCCGTTGTAAAATTATCAAGTAGGTTATGAACATTTTGCTCCTGCGAATATTCAAGAAGCGATCACCAATTCGATGAAAACAACAAACTTCGAATATTGTTACTGAAAAGTATCTTGTTACTAAGAAATTAATTCTCCTTTTAGTTTTCTATTCAAAATTAAAATATTATTTTAAAGATACTATCAAACTAAGAAACTAGAATTCAAAGAGTTACCTATGACTCTTCAAAATAATTAAGGTGGTGGTGTTAACGAAGTAACACAATATTCGAGAAATTTACTAGAAACCACTTAACTTAAATTTCAAATAGATTCAAGATAAATTAATGTATTCAAGGTATCAGGATACTGAACTTGAAGAAGACAGTTAAGGAACACAATACTTCACTTTTGAGTTAGAATTATATATAGTATAATAAAACGAGACTTACCTCAAACGTTCGGTTGTTTATGAGATACGCACAACATTGATGCTGAGTGATAACAAATATAACACTAGAACAGATCGAGATCGAGGCACCGCGTCCGCGACTAGAGGAGCACTGGATATGCGCGCGCGCAGCCCGACGTGTACCGCAACTACCGCGAGAGAGAACTTACCGCCAGTGCCGCGCTACTAAACTATAATAGCCCATTTAACGTAACAGATCTGTTAAACATTGTTGGTCCTAAGAGTTCAATGTTATGCTTATGCTTCATTCAATTCCGTACATACATTTCGATGATTTGATTATGTATTGTCGTGATCCGAAAATTTAATTGTCATTATCATTTACTATTGTATTCGTATCTATTATTTATTCATCCATACTACATCCACTTTTCTCATTTATTACACATTTACCTCTAACCTATTAAACCAATTTTAATGAACTCTGTTATAGAGATAGATTATACCTTGGCGAAGAACATTAGGAAAGGTGCTTTTAACCCCGGGAATACGTTCCCTTGGGAAAATATCAGATTTGCATGCAAGCGAAGCCACTGGCAGAGGCTAGTTTTAGTTTTATGTTTGACATAGAATCATAGAATGGTTTTACAAACTATAGATCTTATTCCGATACAAACCTTGTAAATAATTATTTCATAAAAATTCTTATTACAAACTTTGTGAAACTTCGTGTGTCGTCAGATTTTTTCGAAATTCCCTTTTAGGTACATATTTGATATAACACCCAAGATAAGCCCAGAAAAAAGTAGGTTTGTTTGAACGTACTATTAGTTACATAGACGCCTAGTTGCTATAGATAAAGTGGGTACTAACAGCGTGAATTAATGGATACACTCGTTACTTCAGCAGTTTGTCTAAGGTGTTTGTTTTGCTAACATATTTCGCATATTCGGATTTCGATTAATTTTAACAAACACTTGTATCAATCTAGATACTGTTAGCTAACTATGTATGAACTACGTATAAACAATTTACTAGAAGAAATAGGGATGTTTCCCAGGTAGAAAAATTATAATTCTATTTAGTCCGTCAGTGAGATTATCAAATAATATTGGACACGTATTTTTTTCTATACCAATTAAATTTAAAAGTTCGGGAGTGGGGGCTTGTGACGTCATTAAGGCAGTATAAGGTGTACTAGCGGCGTGACGTTTGGATATTTCAACGCATTATATCTTCGTCACTTTATGTTTACGTGTCAAAAGAACAAATACGTGTCCAATATTTTTATTAATCTACCTGACGGAAAAAAACAGATTTCCATTATTATCAAGAGATCTATTTATACCGAGACCACATATAGCACCGCTAAGAAAAATTGTGTAATCACGAATATATTTCTGGATGAAGAAATAATAACTGTCGGTGATTTCAGTTAATTATGACCAAAAAAACAGGTTCGCCGAACACAAGTCCGGTCTTTGATAAATCTCCAAGAAATGTTTGTAATTAATTAAAAGTGCGATATCATATCAGAACCATGCCTCAGCAGATTGTTTCACTAGGGAAGTGATAACGCGCGGGCGGTGACCGCGTTATCAAATATTGAAACAGCTCCACCAGATGTAGGCGACGCGATTACTGTTTGTTTTACTTTTTCTTTTGTAACACCTATTGTTGATTTAATTAAACCAATATATAGATACCAACCAATAATTGTCGACGGTGGAAATAATGAAAATTCGTGCAATATTATTTTATTTCGTTTGACAACAAAATTTTGGTTTTGCAGGCATAACTTTTTAATCTTTATTTGAACAGCTGTGACTAGAGAAGAGGTTCTTAACAAAATCTGTGTGATTCACCTCGTGATATTTCGGTGGTGCATATCAATATCTATTCTACAATCTTACTTCTTACTGATATCTATTGGCGTTGAGTTTGTATGTCTAAAACATTTTAACAAAAATCAAACCGACTTCCAGAACAAAAAACTAAAAAGCAAAAAATAACTTCCTTTTCCGAAGTCGGTGTCTTTTGTACCCATTGTTTTCCGTTTTTCGACACCGACTTCGGAAAAGAAAGTTGCTTTTTAGTTTTTTGTTCTGGAAGTCGGTTTGATTTTTGTTGTTAAAAAGTCGGTTTGATTTTTTGGTAAAAAGTTTTTATTTTTCTCTTTTTAGTTTTGGTTGGTATCTCCAATTAACATGATAATCATTTCTAGCCAAAGTACATCTCATGACGATTCCAATAAGCCTAAACACGACTAGGATCCATTGTTTTATTTCAGAGTTCCAGTGCCTACCTTCCGGCTTCATCATCAGATCAGTTCGATGGTGCCATTTTCATCAGTACACAATATAAGTATTTGCTTCATCATAGTCAGTTAACTATTCGAGATATTTTAAACCCGTGACATACTTAGCATTTAGGAGTTTCAGTTGCCATCTGTAGTCTTCTTCATCAGTTCCACTTCACCAAATGATACTTTCTGAGTGCAAATGATTGCATTGTTGACGAAATTACCAAAATCGCTATATGTATGCCTATAATATTTGAGGAGTTCCCTCGATTTCTCTAGGATTCCATGATCAGATCTTGACATGATGACTATGGGACAAACTAGGAAGTATACCCTTCAAAACAAAAGAATAGTTTTTGAAATCGGTCGAGGCGTCTTTGAGTAAACAAGGAACATCTATTAAAAAAAAAAAAAACCGACGAATTGAGAACCTCCTCCTTTTCTTGAAGTCAGTTAAAAACGGCTCAACAGAACTGGATGAAATATGGCACATAGATAGATTGTAGTTTGGATTAGCACATAGGCTACGTGTTATATTGTCCCCTTTGGATGATATAACACTGAATTAAATCTGGATTAAATTTAGCACAGAGTTAGATCTATCTGGAATAGCACATAAGCTACTGTTTGTGCCGAAAAACTAGGTTTAATGATCCCTTGGGGTAATAAAACACTTTTAACGCGGGCGAAGCCGCAAGCGGAAGCAAGTTATTTTTTTTTTACCTTTATCACAGGCACTAGACGAAGTGTCCTTCTATATAGAAGGATCGTCTTCGCAGATAGAATGCGAGTCGAAAAGCCAAAATGAAACGGATTCATCACGCTACATTCAGATAGCGCTTGGTTTTTACCACAGACACAAATCTAACTAGATAACGCAAGTCCCTTCATCTGTATGAAAACCAAGCGTGCCACTTTTTCACACACAATTTAAAAACAAATTTACTTTCCAATGAAAGAAAACATTACCAATGCCTTGGCCAACTTTGTCTTAACATTCTTGACAGCTCAATATGGCATTAAAAGGCATTTTTTTTTAATTCGGTGAATTGCCGGTGCCGATAAAGCTAAATTAAAAGCTAAAATTACGATCATTGATCGTACTTTTACTCCGTTTTTTGACACGCGAAATGATCGCGCCATCTAGTTAGATTTATATCTGTGGTTTTTACCAATCGCTATCGTGATGCTTTCGTTGGTAGAATGTCGCTTGTGTAGAGCCCCATGTTTAATATTGTTTAATTAACATTTGTTATATTGTTTAATTAACATTTTAGTTTTGAATATTGATGTATTCAAAACTAAAATTCAGAAATAATAGTAGCTATTTTAACAAAAGAAAATTAATAAAACATAGAGCCGTCGTTTATTTTTATTCGTGGTCAATCTCTATTGCTGCTGGTTGTGGCATCTGGTTATAAGGAACGACCGCAACAAAGTTGGGAAAAGGATACGCATCTGATGAGACAATCCTTGCTGAAAAAAAATCTTTACCATATTTATTTATTTAATACTTCATGCACAAAAACATACAGAAGCGGCATTAATGCCTGGTATTTTCTATCAGACCTTTAGATTATGCAAACCATAAATAGCATCTACTCGAAGCATGACAAAAGGTCCCAAAAACGTTCCAATTTCAAAATGGAAACTAATAATCAATTCGATAATACTGGCCACACAAACAGCTATCTATTACCCTAATCAAAACTACTTTGATTCGGGTTAGTGGCGGACTAAATCCGTGGTTAGGTCCGCCAACACTCGAGTTAATCGAGGCTCTACTCTTAAAACAACAGATAATATAAGTACTGCTTGTCAAACTAAAGTTTCCGTAACCGGGGAGAATTTGAAACTGTTGTTGTGTATCATATCGTGCCTTTATTACCCTGTATATTTATAGGAGTAGATAAATGTTGGCGTCCAAGTAAAAATGGTCCAGTTCTCAACATTTAGTTGCCGAGATATACCCAGTTTTGTAAAATTGCCATCATACAAACACAAGTACAGTTTCAACATCAAATGTCTGATAAAAAAAATGTGCCAGTTTTTGAATATTTTTTAAATCCTTATTATCAATTGACTATTTTAGATACCGGATCAAGTCTTACCTCAATACCCCACTACTGGACCCTTTTTAAGGTTCCGTACCCAAAGGGTAAAAACGGGACCCTATTCTTATCTTATCTTATGGAGGGGCCGAGAAGCAACTCGGACACTTCGACCCATTGGGATCTATTGTGGTCCCCTAGATAACTTACTCCTCCCCAATCTCGTTGAAAACTCTTTTCATGAGTCTTACAACGAGACTGCGAGATATGAGCCTATAGTCTTCTGGTTTAGGATATCCAACCCCTAGTAGACTCATTCGCTTACCAGCCAGTGCATCGCATGTGCACAGGAGATGCTCCATGCGTTCCGTATGTTCCCCACACAACCTGCACATGGGTGTCGCGGTTAGACCCATCTTCATGAGCATGTCGTTGGTTCCAAAGTGCCCAGTAAAGGCCCCAAGCAGGTAGCGGATTTGCCCCCTGCTCATATTCCAGATGCATTCCCGGGCTTTGAACGTAGAGCCTAGGAATTTCTTGGAGTGTTGTAGACCAGTAGTAGACAACCAGTGTGTTTGTTGTCTGTGATCTGCAAACTCCTTAAATGTGGCTTTTACGAGACACGTCGAAATGCCTACACATGGTTCTGGACCCACAAAATCATTTGCTGAGCCCTCTCTTGCCAGTTCATCTGCCATTTCGTTACCATGGATTCCTTTGTGTCCAGGGACCCATATCAGTCTCACCCTGTTATGCCTCCCAAGCCTGTTTAGGACCTGGATGGCATCCAGAATAAGTTTGGAATCCACTTTGTAGGATGCCATGGCTTTGATTGCAGCCTGACTGTCACTAAGAATATATATGGATTTACCTCTGGTTCCTCTATCTATATTCTCTTGAGCACAGGTTATTATGGCATATGTTTCCGTTTGGAATACAGTTGCAATCTTCCCTAAGCTTTTGCTACATTTGTAACCTTTTGCGTATATTCCCGCTCCTGTACCTGATTCCATTTTGGATCCGTCAGTGTACCACACCAGACTATCTTGTTCTGGTGGATCGAGTCCCTTCGTCCAGTCCTCTATTGAAGGGATTTGGACCTTAAAAGACCTTTCAAACACAAAAATAGTTTGCATTTTATCGGATATCATGCTAGTTATCCGATCCAGGCCTTCATTGCAATCAAACTTTGTATGGTTAGTCTTTGGCCTAGAGGCATCCCATAGTCCAGCAACAGCAAGACGATGTAATGTCTTCCTTGCCTCGAATTCAACCATCATATGCAGAGGAGGGATATTGAGGTATCTCTCAATCGCTGCCGTAGGTGTTGTCCTGAAAGCGCCCGTGATGCCGAGACACACTGTTCTTTGTAACCTGGTGAGTGGCGCTTTACACGAGGCAAGCTTTGTTCTTGGCCACCACACTATGCTGCCGTATGTGATAATAGGTATTATCATTGTTCGGTACAGCCATCGTATCACTTTGGGCTTTAATCCCCAAGTTTTACCGTAGGTGGAACGACACATGCCGAACACTCGTAAGGCCTTTGTCGTAATATTTTCCACATGAGTTTTCCACCTGAGTTCTTTATCAAGCGTTACACCCAGATATTTAACTTCGGTGGACCAGGGCAGCTTTATTCCATTGAGGGAGGGCTCTCCTGGGTTTCCTAGTTGTCTCTTCCTCGTGAATGAAATAATGACTGCTTTACTTGGGTTGATAGAGAGGTGGTTCTTTGTACACCATTCCTCTGTCATCCTCAATGCCTTTTGTAACAATCCAGAGACTACGTTCGGAAATTTACCATTAACCATTATAGCTATGTCATCTGCATAGCCTACTGTGTAGAATGGTCCGGTGTTGAGTTTGGTAAGCAGCGAGTCTACTACCAAGCACCACAATAATGGTGACAGCACTCCGCCTTGCGGACAACCTCTTGTTGTTTTTGCGCTAAGTCTGTCTCCCATCAGTTCTGATCTGACTATTCTGCTTCTCAGCATATAGTCAATCCAGTTGCACGTGGTATCATTGGTGCCATGTTCCTTTGCAGCAATGCGTATAGATTCAAATGTTGTCTTGTCAAAGGCTCCCTCTATGTCGAGGAAAGCCCCGACACAAATCTCTTGTCCTTCTAGCGCTGCCTCGGCTCGACTCGCAACATAGTGCAATGCCGTTTCCGTAGATTTTCCAGGGCTGTAGGCGCACTGTAGTTTATGTAGAGGGAATACTCTAAGTGGTCCCTCTCTTAGGTACCTGTCTACCATTTTCTCCAGAGCTTTTAAGAGAAAGGATGATAGACTGATGGGCCTATAAGCTTTAGCTTCTTCGTAAGTCGGTCTGCCCACCTTCGGTATAAAGGTGACTTTGACCTCCCTCCATGCCTTAGGTACATACCCAAAGGCTATGCAGGCTCTGTAGAGTTTACTCAAATGTGGTATCAAAACAGATGCCCCTTCTTGCAAAAGTATTGGGTAGATGCCATCCGGACCAGGGGATTTGAGAGGCTGGAAGCCTGCTAAGGCAAGCTTCAGTTTATTTTCATCTACCACTTTCTTTGCCGTGAGCCAGTTATTTTTGGACGTGTGCCTCGTGAGCTCGTCCCTTGTGACTGGTTCCTCTTCATCGCTGTCGCGCAGTATATATTCCGGGAAGTGAGTTCTAAACATCACGTCCAAAGTGTCCCGTCCAGTTTCCGTGAGATACCCATTCTCATTCTTTACAGATGACAGTGGGTTTGTCTTATTCATGGGCATTGCTTTGCACAACCTCATTCCATTTGGCAGAGCTTCGATGGAGGTGCAATGCTGTCGCCAATTAGTTCTTTTGGCCTTGCGAACCGCCGTGTTATACCTCGTCAGCATGCTGTGATAGCCAGAAAAGTCTTTCCTGGCTTTTGCATCATTAAAGGCCTGTCGTGTTTCCTGACGTATTTTAGCTAGTTCAGGAGTCCACCATGGTACCTTTTTGCAAAAGGCCTTTTTCTCTTGGCAATTATCTACCCATGCACCGATGGTGCCCACCTTGATTCTGTCCGCTTCAAATTCTATATCTAGTATGGAATTAAGCTTACCTTTAGGGCTCCCTAGATTTACTTTTAGGTCCCTCCTGTACGAGTCCCAATTTGTATGCCTTGGGTTTCTCCTTCGTCTAGTTTCGGCCTCTCCCGCCGTCCTAAACCTAAAGGATATATAATTGTGATCAGACAGAGAGATTTCGTCCGATACATGCCAATTTTCAATGTGAGTGCTGGCCCTGTTTGAAGCCAATGTCAAGTCAATAACTTCAGCTCTCGCAGAGGTCCTGAAAGTAGGTTTATTGCCTGCATTAAGGATTTGTAAAGAAGAGCTTACCACAAAGTCCAACAAATCCTCCCCTCGTTTGTTGACATCTGAGCTGCCCCAAACGACATGGTGTGCATTCGCATCGCAGCCAAGTATCAGGTCAAGGTTTTCTTGGTTGCCGTAGTCAACCAGTCTTCTGATTAGTGGTGTTACTGGTTCCTTTTGTTCATATGGGAGATAGGCAGAGGCAAGGATAATTCTCCTCTTCTCTGTTCCCGTCCCCACTTGGATCAGAGTTGTTGTGAGATCCCTGTAACAGAAAGTACGTAAGGGCATTGCCTCTATACCGCCCCTGATATAGATGCAAGTCCTTGCGTCATTAGTTGGACAGTCATAGAGCACCAGGCCCCCTGTCCCACCTAAGCCTTTTATAGTCCCTTTATATAAATAAGGTTCCTGTATCAAGGCAACGTCGTATGTATTAAGCTTCAGTTGCCGAGCCAGAAGGGCAGTAGCGGCTCTGCAATGATGCAAATTGATTTGTACACACCTTAGTCCCTCCATCTTGGATATTTTGATGGGTTTGTGCTGTTGTTGGAGTGCCTCAGTTTTGAGGCTCCTCCTCCAACGCGTCCTCCTCGAGAGCAGTTGGCGACTCAATCTCCAGGGTATCGAGGCCCTCAAGGATGTCATCCTCGAGGTCCGCCTCTGACGCCCCGGTCTGGGTCTCTGCCTCATGCGCTACGTCGTGAGCAGCAACCTCGTCGATGGCCTCTTCACACTGCGGTGGACCATCTTCGGAGGGCTCCACTCCTGCTTCCGCAGTGGGTGCCTCTCCCTTTTCTTCTTCCAGGAGCTTGAACGAGTATCGTTTAATTCCTCCTGGAAGAGAGTAGCCCGCGGCCTTGATGACCCCAGCGGAAACCCCGTCCATAAGGACGATACGACGGATGCCGGTCTGCTCAGTAAGAACATTCACGACCTTCCAGTCGTCCGTCCTCAAGGCAGGGTTAAGCCGCTGAAGCAACCTAATGGCCCGAGCCGAGTCTCGCAGCGCCAAGTTACGACTCTTCCATGCCATTTTGACTGGCTTTGGAAGGTCCTTGGCGTTGACGACCTTGAGCATCATGGAGCCAAGTTCCACGTTGTGGATGGCACCCTGAAGCCAGCAAGCTGCGTCAGAGTCGTCGCAGGATACATGCACTGCACCCGCGACAACTCCGGGAGCAACCGTGAATACCGGTAAAGGATCCGGTGCTTCCTCCAGTTTCTCAATTATGAGTTCCTGGATTGGCATCAGATCCTCCGCCTTCAAGTACTCCTCCGGGTACCTGACTGAGACAATGGCGAGTTTCACAGCCGCCACCGCATCCCTAAAGGATCCGGTTGAGGACGATTGACCTTGGGTCTTTACCTTCTTGGCTGCCTAGTCCCCGCTGTCACTGCTGAGAACAGCACGCGGCCTCTTTGACGGTCCTCCCGTAGGAGTCCCTTCTAGAGCCGCCTGCTGTTTCAGCTTTTGGCGCTTTTTCCTTTGCGCCCCAGATCGTCCAACCCGGCGCCAGCCTGATTCCTGCCGGCCGCCGGGTGACGAAGAAGTGCTGACCTCGCCGGTAGCGTCCGAGGCCGTAAGGTCCGAGGTCGTTCGACCTCTAACACAAGGCTCTCGTGCCGCGCCAGCTTTGGCAGTACCCTTATGCCCAGTGGGCTTGATTGCAGTACCGGCCAACGGTGGTCCCGCAGCAGTGCCGACCCTCGACAGTGCCGCAGCAGTCCCATCTTTTGACAGTCCCGCCACAGCCCCACCTCGAGACGATCCCACTGCAGTCCCAGCTCTGGTCGGTCCCGCTTGAGGTTTTGCAGTGCCCCTCAAAGGCGGTACCGCAGCAGTGCCATCCCCCGACAGTGCCGCAGCAGTACCGTCTTTTGACAGTCCCGCCGCAGCCCCGCCTTGACACGACCCCGCCACAGTCCCGCCTCTGGGTGGCCCTGCTAGAGGTGATGCAGTCCCGGCTTGCGCCAGTTCCGCCGTTTGATGTGCAGTCCCGGCTTGCACCGGTCCCGCCTTCTGGTGTGCAGTCCCAGCTTTCGCCGGTCCCGCCTTTTGGATCGCAGTCCCAGCTTTCGCCGGTCCCGCCTTGTGGTTTTTTTTATTTTTAAAATCCATTAAGATTCCCGAGAAAAGTTTTCATCCCTCAACTATCCCCACCCGCCATGGAGTGCTCAAGTTGCGATGCTACGGTAGCACCAGGGATTAGTCGAGGGATATAGTCCCCCCCCATTAGTTGCCCACGAGACTGCACAGCACTAACCCACACCGCTACCACTAGCGATGCGAGCGAGCGCTGCCGTCTGCAAGCCCCCAATGGGAGTGAACTCGCCTGAGGGCCGTCTGACCGGACCCCGCAGCCGATTGACCGCAGCGGGCCAAGCTGCGGCCTCCCGTTTTAGAAGAAATCCGGGCCAAAGTGGAGTGTTGCCTCAGAGACGTTAAACCGCCTACGCTCGTCGGCTCAGCCACCATGATCCCTTCATCCTCCCGTTACGGGTCCCCGCGCACGGCACAAACACGCGGGAGGTCATTGGTATCCATCATTGTTCTTGTTCAATGGTGGACACCCAGGGGCATGACCTCGCCACCCCTGTGATAATTCGCCCGGTGATTTCTGTTACGTCTATTTCATAGGGAATTAGACCAAAAACAGGGCGGCAACCACGAGAAGGAAAATCACCGCACTTGCCTTGAGGATCTACACGACCGTAGCGCTCTCCCTCAAGACCACGCCACCTTGCCGTCTCTGAAGGAGCCAGGCAAGGTAGGACTGCATCGACAAAGCCAAGCCCTACAAGGCTTGTCGCTGACTGCTCAAAGCGTGAGTTTGCTAACACAGCCCAGCCCAACCCTATTACTAAGACTCCGCGGTCCGTCGGTCTGTCTGTCTGTCACCAGGCTGTATCTCATGAACCGTGATAGCTATACAGTTGAAATTTGTTGCACAGATGATGTATTTCTATTGCCGATATAACAGCAAATACTAAAATAAATATTTGAGTGGGGCTCCCATACAACAAACGAGATTTTTGTGCCGTTTTTTACGATAATGGTACGGAACCCTTCGTGCGCGAGTCCGACTCGCACTTGGCCGGTTTTTTCTGTATACAGACTCTGTAAGTTTTATTGTACTCTGAGCCACTCGTTTAACCGACACAGTGAGGTCGGCACGAACACTCAACATACACATCGCAGATGTACATATCAAAGACTTAAATAACGTCATAAGAAATGAAATACAAGTCCAAGCAAAAAACGACCATACATATACAAATATTATAGTTGACTAGCTTCTGCTAGCGGCTTCGCCCACGCAGAAAGTTTTTAATCTGCAACCCAAGGGAACATTATACCGACATAAAAAGTATTCTTTGTGCTATTTCAGACTATAATCTTTGTCTGTGCCAAATTTCATCCAGATCCGTTAAGTCGTTCTGGCGTGATTGAGTTACAAACATACATCTATCCATGCATCCATACTTTTGTATTTAGGAATACTACTAGCTTCTGCCCCGAACATATATTTGAGCTAAAAAGGTATTCTATGTGCTATGCCTGCCTAAAATCTATCTCTGCGTCAAATTTCATCCAGATACGTTCTGTCGTTCTGGCGTTATTGAGTAACAAACATACATACACACATCCAAACTTTCGCATTTGTAATTTTAGTTAGATTAGTAGGAAGTAAGTTATATGAAACAGACACTGAATTTCTCAAATGATAAGAAAATAGATAGTACCTGTGTTTAAAGCGAAAAAAAGATTTTTCGACTTTTCAGCGTTTACTGCGAATCCAAAGTGTTTGATCGAACCCAAAAAAAAATTCTATGCTGTTTATTATGTAAACTGATCAAGAAATGTATTTTAATGCATTCAAAATTTTTTACTTGGTCCCTAGAGGTGATTTTCCAACAAAAATAAAAACTAACAAACATGCGCCTAAAAATCCTTCATTAGACGGTATTCATTTGAAAAAATAATCTTGGACGATTAGTTTTACAGAATTTTTTAAGGTACCGGCCACGTAAGTTCTATTATTTTTTTATTAAAAAAGTACTTGAAATTGTCACTTGGGTGTTCTACTCTAGCATTTAAAATTCATTTCTTGATCAGTTTACATAATAAACAGCATAGGGAAATTTTTAGGGTCCGATCAAACACTGTGGAATCGGAGAAAGATTAGGGGGATTTTCATTAATTTTGGATCTTGAATTAATTAGTTTTTAGTCCTAAGCCTAAGTTTATAGTCAAGATATGACGAAATACCTATCTTGGGCTTACCAGTACCATACAGTAACCACAAGTTTAAACCTTCATCTATATGTATATAAACAAATAAATCTTAAATGTATACGTAACCAGACATCTTTATGATACCTATATTTAAGCCGTGCCTGCGACAAACTCCAATCACCGTAAATTGTGTGAAAATCCTAAGCAATGGCGGTGTAGGGTGCCCCAGGGTTCCGTAAATTGCCGCAGGGTCTACAGTCAACGACATCAACTACTTAAGAAAATCTATAGTCTTTTGTACTATACCTTTACCCTCTTACAAATAAACGCAGAATAAAGTTATACCAGGTATAACTAAGATATACCCATACATTTTCATAGGTTTATACCTGGTATAACTTTATTCTGCGTTTATTTGTAAGAAGGTTAGTGTGCAAAAACTTAATAATTTCTCAATCTATCTATTGTTGGAAACCGTATAAAAATCAGTTCAGTAGTTTTTGAGTTTATCGCGTACAGACGCGGCGGGGGACTTTATTTTATAGTATGAAGTGATAGTGTTTTAATTATTAATTTCGGTAGAAAATTTTGAGTATGAATGCGAAAGACCAAAGAAACGTTGGAGGGATTATAAATAAGATGACAGGGCAACAAAGGAGGTGATTACTAAGAAGAACAGCAAATAGAGATATATGAAAGAATTCGGGGTATTTAAGTCAAGAGTGAATAGGTTGCTTCTAGGCAAGCGTGCTACACCTTTGACCACATCATCACTTACCATCAGGTGAGATAGTGGTCAAGCGCAAGCCTAAATAAAAAATAATAAAAACTAGCGACCTATGCTTACGTAGTAACTATTTAGTAATCTGTGCCTCTGCTAGCGGCTTCGCCCGCAAAAATGTTTTGTCATCCCAAAAGGAACATTATACAGGGTTAAAAAGTAGCCTATGTGCTGTTCCAGACTATAATCTATCCCACCAAAAACATTGTCATGTAAAATGTTCCCAATACGAGACCATACGGCTCGCACTATCAAAAAGTTATCAGATCTCATGTGGAGCCAGGCTTCTAATTCTACACGCCCTAACTCCACAAGCCCTAACTTCACAAACTCTTCACCTTAGTCAAATTATGTGGCATGGCCGGTAATGAAACGGCCACGCCTCATTTTTTAGGGTTCCGTAGCCAAATGGCAAAAAACGGAACCCTTATAGATTCGTCATGTCTGTCTGTCTGACTGTCTGTCTGTCCATCCGTATGTCACAGCCACTTTTTCCCGAAAATATTAGAACTATGCTGTTGAAACTTGGTAGATGTATTCTGTGAACCGCATTAAGATTTTCACACAAAAATAGAAAAAAACAATAAATTTTGGGGAATCCCATACTTGAAACAGAAACTTATTTTTTTTTTCTGTGGGATATCTATCTATGGATAGGTCTTCAAAAATTATATTGAGGTTTCTAACATATTTTTTTTCTAAACTGAATAGTTTGCGCGAGAGACACTTCCAAAGTGGTAAAATGTGTGCCCTCCCTGTAACTTCTAAAATAAGAAAATGATAAAACTAAAAAAAAAATATGATGTACATTACCATGTAAACTTCCACCGAAAATTGGTTTGAACGAGATCTAGTGAGTAGTTTTTTTTAGTACGTCATAAATTGTAAACCGCAATCTACCAAGTACGGAACCCTTCGTGCGCGAGTGCGACTCGCACTTGGCCGGGTTTTGTTGTAGTATTTTATTTGTACAATTACATTTATCCACTGTCAGATCAAAACCGCTGCGGCGGTCAAATCCTTTTTTCGGCTAACTGTCTGCACCGCCACCGCGGTGGTTTACGTGAATGGTTATAAAAATAACATAATTTTTATGGTATAACTTAAAAATTCAATTGACAACCCTAGAAACCAAGTATATCCAGTACACAATATACCGGTAAGCGCCTACTCGTATATCGCCTTGCAGAAAGCCACGAGGAGACAAATGAACACTGCATCCAAACTAATTTGCAATTAACTAAGTTTGCGTGTTCCTGAATCTCACCGTGACAGCTTAACAGTCGACGATTTGGCTCTCACAGGTAGAAAACTCTATCTTAGATACTTCGGAAATTGACTTATTTCACAAAGGGCACCCGTTTTAACGGAACCTGAGTTTAATGGCTGAGCTGAAATAATTATATTTCTCTACTGATATAATTCAAGTTTATGAATATGACGATCCGTGCACATTTTGTCGACGTTTTATAAGTGCCCATGTAGGCCTATCATCTGCCTAGCCTTTTCCCAATTGTTGTTGGGGTCGGCTTCCAGTCTTACCGGATTCAGCCGGAGTACCAGTGTTTTACATGGAGCGACTGCCTATTTGACCTCCACAACCCAGTAACACGACACCCCTTGGCAAGACTGGGGTCAGATCTCAAGCTTCTGACTACCCGTAACGACTGTCAAAGATCTTCAAATGACAGCCGGGATCAACGGCTTAACGTGCTTTCCGAGGCACGGAGGAAACTCGCTATGTTGAAATGGTCACCCATCCACAGACCGACCTCGGCAAGCGTTACTTAACCTTAAGATCGACCCGTGCGGCTGTTATTATTTAGCCACGAGCTTCTCGTATCCCATGTAGGCCTATGTGAAATAAAAAAAAAATATTTTACAATGCATGTCCTCGAAAAGAGCGGTTTTCCAAGCAGCCAAACTGTGCGGAAAGTGTCACTTTTTTTCACTAGTGCTTTTTACTTTCCTGTACTTTTTTAATTATTAACTCCAACGTCAGCCCGACGCATAGAGTTTTTATTATTTGAGAAAAGTTTTAAAAATTAGTTATGTACAGATTATCATTCATTTAAAAGGTAAAATAAAACTTATACTTTATTTTAGGCGTTTTTAATTACTCTAGATTTAGATTTTGATCAATAAATTAATTTTAAATATTCAATAAATATGTTTGGCAGAACGTTTATTTTGCTCGTGCCTTATTGCGTTACGATGTGACAGCTATTCGCACATGCGCAGTAGATATGCCCGAGGAACTATTAGTTAATCTGTGGATATGCTGAACGCGCTTGAATAAGCCCGCCATTTTATTAATTTCATTTTATTAATTTATTTATTTCCTCGCACAATGCATAGTAAAATATTGTATGATACACGTACGTAAGATGATTTCCGACTCGTGTCGATTTATCCACTCACTCGCTTCGCTCGCTCGTGAATAAAAATGCCACTCATCGGAAATCACCTACCTTCCGCACTTGTAGCATAAATAACTATTGACGTCCTAAAAAATATTAACGTCCCAACACTAGTACCTAGTTATCCATAGGTAAATGTGGAAATAAAAATTTAAATAATAATTTATTCCATAAGTGGAATAATTAGGTTCGATAGGTGCCGAATGTGGCATACCTCAGGTGCCATACACTCAGGTGCCATACACTCAGGTGCCATACACTCAGGTGCCATACACTCAGGTGCCATACACTCAGGTGCCATACACTCAGGTGCCATACACTCAGGTGTGTATCCACTCAGGTGCCATACACTCAGGTGCCATACACTCAGGTGCCATACACTCAGGTGCCATACACTCAGGTGCCATACACTCAGGTGCCATACACTCAGGTGCCATACACTCAGGTGCCATACACTCAGGAGAAACGCCCAATGTGGAATACGTCCGGAAATTCACCCTAGTAAAACACATTAAAAAATCTTTTTATCTTCATAAAATTTTCCTCAGGGATTACTTAAAAGTCTGTCATTTACTTTCATTGAAGTGGATCAAGTTGCGGGTATAAGCTAGGATACTGTACAAGCATTTTGTTTTTAAACAAAGCAAGTTCTTGGTTTTCATCCTAAATCCCTTCTTCCAACGCAATTTATCTAATTAATCCGCTTCTCTTTCAATGTCAACGATTTAGCTCTTCTTTTGTTCTTTTTTTCTTGTTACGGTAATGTATTAATGAAGTTATCAATTAAGTTGTATTATCGAATGTTTTTGTTAATTTAGACATTTAACACGGATGCCTGTCATGATAAAGGATGTGCCTCAACACACACTCTCACACACACACACACACGTACTCGTTAAAAGTTTAAATTGCTTGAAACATGTATTTATTTCTTTACAAAAGCTACGATCTTAAAATAACAATTCAGAAAACTTAAGGTATTGGTCAGTCAGGTCGCGATTATGTATCCTCCGACTGCACAGCATGATTTTCTTCTTGTTTGCGTCTCTTTAGTTCGTTTCTTAAGAAGTCGATTATCATAAGGTAACATTTTTTTATTTGTAACTTTTAGTTATAAAATTTTCGACACAGACGTTTTTTATAGCGGTATAATTTTCCCTCCTGCCCGGCGAGCATGGCCTACTGTGACATCGCTTAAGTCACACTTTTAATCACAGTTTGGGCGATAAACTAATTTTGTCTTAAATGCTAGCACGGCGGCGTGAGATATTTTCTTGACTTGTGGCATAACTTCTTGACGTTTATTTTTTTCTTTTTCGGCAATTTTCCAATTTGATTGTAGTTTCGGTTTAACCTTGGCCATAAAAACCATTTATGTTCTGAGAAGCATAGCCCTACGACGCACTGTTGCCGAATTATGGGCCTCCGTATCTTATTTTATTTTGCATATTTCCAAAATGATATCTCGAAAACGGTATGTCCTAGGCCAAAAATAACCAAAATTTAGCCCCCCCCTTTGCTAACCCCAAGTTAGCAGCATCCCAACATGAATTACAATTTTTTATTTTTTTTACATTGCTTGGTTTTCGACTCGGTCATGACAAGCTACCCCCATGTTAGCAGCATCCCAACATGAATTACAATTTTTTTTTTTTTTTACATTGCTTGGTTTTCGACTCGGTCATGACAAGTTATGATAAAATATGTCATGTCTTACAATTTGTCTTAAATGCTAGCACGGGACAACCATGTGACATAATTTACAGGCGCGACTTGCTTTTCTTGTTAGACGACCAAATAAAATAATACGTAAAAAAGTATGCCGTTCATACAGCTAAACAACTTTTTAATTTTGTTGGGAATAAATTAATATTTGACCCACGACCATAGACTTATGCACACTTTATTTTTCTTTGTTTGTTTGATTACATATTATGCGTTTGTTAGAAAGATATATTTGTTGTGAAATTTTTAATAATTACTAAAAAATATAATAGCTTGGACCAATACCGGTGGGCCCCTATTTTTTATATTTTAAATGTTTTTTGGGGATTTTATTTAAGAAACATTTAAAAATGTAGAAAGCAAGAAGATTATGGTATAAAAGAAAATAATTATAAAAAAATAATCATAATTAAAATAAGAACAACAATAAAAAAAATACAATTATGAAAAAGTAATAATATAAAATTAATTAATAATCTTGTAACATTTCAATTAATTAATAAGCATTGATCACCAATTCACCATACACACAAAATGAATTTATTGCCATTTGGTGCCGTAATTAGAAGGCAAATATGTTTTATACCATTCCCCCTCTAAAAAGCTTATTTTATTCACTGAAAACAGTAAATAAAAAGCACTTTTAATCAATGTTTTGGTATTTGAATTTGGAACACACCAATGTATTAGACGTCCATCTCAATGCTTTGTAGCCTCCTTGCGCAAAAAATACTCGATACAAACTTCTTGTGCAGAGAATATTCGACTTTCAAACTCCTGCTTCGATTTTAATTTTGAGTTTTTTTTTAAATCTAGGATTTTAATAATGATTTTGATTTTTGTCTAAGATATTTATTGAATACTTATTTGGATTGTAATTCTAATATTAATTGCAATGGTGTTTAATTAATTATAATTATGTAACGTAACGGAGGTGGTCACCGGCCCCTGAAACACAGGTGCTGTTACCTAGCTCAGGAGTCAGAATTTCACATTTTTTGTAAATTTTGAAGGAAATAAACCATTTATTTATTACTCGTAATATCCCTTGTGCTTTTCGCTTAGATCTTTCTTTTTCTCGAAGTCATGGTATAAAATATAGTATGCAACTCTTGAATAAAACGGATTTATATCGAGGGCCATGAATCACTCGCGTCGCTCGTGATTCTAACACTTGAATCACTCGCTGTGCTCGTGATTCAATCATCATGAATCACTCCCTACGGTCGTGATTCAGTTGTTAGAATCCTTCACTTGCTCGTGATTCATCTATGGCCCTCGCTTTAAATCCGTCTTTTATTCACTAGTTGCATAATATACTATTTTTCAACTATAAAATTTTATCACCACCTCCGAACGAAAGTGATACATTTTTCTAAATCATCTGTCAAAATGTGACATTTGTGACAAAATGGGTGCGCCCGTATTAGCAATTAAGACCCGATGAGTCCCAAACAAACGTCAGGAAATTTTCTCACGCCGCCGGTGCTATTATTTAGGACAAAATGGCGTTATCGCCCAAACTGCGATGAAATGTGTGACTCAAGCCATGTCACAGTAGGCCGTGCTCGCCGGGCAGCAACAAGAAAGGCATGTTGCGCCTTTAAAAATATCACTTGTTTGACCCGTGCTAGCATTTAAGACAAATTGTAAGATATGACATAATTTATCATGTCATGTCACAAATGTCTTGGGTACGCCCATGCTCGCTAGGCTGATAATAAAACCTTTGTCACGCGCGCGAAGCCGCGAGCAGAAGCTAGTGATGAATATTAACTCAATAAAATAATTGACAGCATGCTGTCAATTATTCTATTTCAAATGCCAAAAATAATTCGGAATTCAAGATTGTTTAATGCCAAAAGAAAACTCCAATGATAAAAATATCACATAGCCAAGAGGCATAAAAAAGATAAATCCATTAATTAGGAAACAGGAAGTCTCGTCCGTCTTGTAATCTGAGTCTTAATGAACCATTAGTAAAGTTTAACATTACCCAATGGCCAATAAATGTATCTTTTGGTATCTTTGCACACAGTAATTGGTTGATGTCAAAAATAAAATCCCAATCATAGAAGGTATATTTTTCTCATTCTTGGACGCGCCTATCAAGGTTTCTGATTGTTTTCAGGGTTCCGTAGTCAACAAGTCCGTCCGCAGCTTAGCTCAGAGACTCTTAGAACTATAATGCTATAATTTGGCATGGATACGAGTATACATACATATTAATCACGCCGACCAACTGGTAAAATAAAAAAAGGAAAAACAAAAAAAAAATGATTTTCGTCTGTCCCATGGTGTGAGATATCGTTCGATAGGCCTTTTAAAAATATTACGGGTCTGTGAAAACCATCGATTGAGGGATCCGTTTCCGTAAAATTAAGCTTGAAATTGTAATTTTTTGTTAGAGTCAACCCCACCCTCCCCCTCCCCTGCCAGCTAAATGGTTGCTTTTAGATATGTGAAAAAAATACGGCAGTAGAATTTCTAACGAAATTAAAAGGGAAACTCAAAGTCCTTCTTTGAGTTTCCCTTTTAATTTCGTTCTATCTAGTATCTAAGTAGCTTTACTAGTTTACGAGTAATAGTCGACTAACTTATAAAACGTACTTGGAAGAGTGAAAAAAGAACATTTTCATTAGAACAATGTTCGGTGCTTTCATTGTTTATATACTTCAATATTTTTACCTAACTATGCTGGTATACGTAGCTATTTTTACGGAACCCTCGGTGCGCGATTCCGACTCGCACTTGGGCGGTTTTTTTTTTCATTTTTTATTATTGGAGATTGTTTAGAACATAAAAAATAATTTTCTTTAGCTATTCTACAAAAGGAAAACCATTGGTAAGGTTCCGTAGTTGAACGAACAAAACGGCTTTAGTTTGTTAGTTTGGTCACGTTTGACCCTCTGTCCGATTACTGTCACATTTGCACCTGCTAAGCCGAAATTAGGTCGCTGTACTTTTATTTATTGCAACTAAAATTGGCACTAGGACACAGATTAGTTCCTCTTGTAATTCTCTAAAGCATTTCAGGAAGCAAATTAGGTATTTATTACAGATGGGCCCGCTCTTGATATCGATCTCGGATGGAAAGAGATAAATGGTCTACCATGGATATAACAAGCCTAGAATACGCTTATTGACTAGATAGACAAGATCTAAGTATTAGAAATTATTGTAGGCGATTAGAAATAAATCGATGAATAAAATCACTAAAATTATTTCGTCAAAGTAGGTAGAATTTTACGGTGTTCCATTTGTTGTTGTTCCTTGAACAACGTTGAGTACGTTCAGTCTCGGAGGAGCTCGTGGCTAAATAATAACAGCCGCACTGGTCGATCATCAAGGTTAAGCAACGCTTGACGAGCTCGGTCCGTGGATGGGTGACCATTTCAACATAGCGAGTTTCTGCCGTGCCTCAGAAAGCACGTTAAGCCGCTGGTCCCGGCTGTCATTTGAAGATCTTTGACAGTCATTACGAGTAGTCAGAAGCCTGAGATCTGACACCAGTCTAGCCAAGAGGTATCGTGTTACCCAGTTACTGGGTTGTGGAGATCAGTTAGGCAGTCGCTCCATGTAAAACACTGGTACTCAGCTTAATCCGGTTAGACTGGAAGCCGACCCCAATATAGTTGGGAAAAGGCTAGGCAGATTGGTTGAGTCCTTTAATTTTGTGTATATCGGACTATATTGCCTGTATTAATCGCACCCAAACAACATTTGAATATTAACCGTGTTTCCCAAGTACATTAATTACAATGCAATACTAAACCGCCATCGAATGAACTAACATAGTACATTTCATAAAAACTAAGGCCCAGTTTCTTGATCGATAATAAATTGATAAATAAACGCGTTTTACCGAAATTTAAAATCATTGGTTAGAATATTTAACCATTGGTTGAGTTAATTATGGATAAAAAAACTGGGCCACACACAACTATTACTATTAATTCAATTTAACTTGCTCAGCCACAGTTGCACGGAAAATACGTCAAAACTTACCAACATCCATTTATCTCTCTTTCGATATATTTCTTTTTGCCCTACATTCGATTTTTCTTACATTAATTTACGTCGTTGACGTAAATTGAATTTCATCATTTTTAAGTAGGGTTTGACAAGAAGGCCAATTCTCGCAGGCTCGCTCTCATTGTCAAGCAATTGCCTTGGCTGTTGCTATTTTGATAAACTAATCACAACACAAACTGCTCAAAAGCATTGATAGCTGTTTAACTGATTAGGTTTTCTGAAGTCTGGGGTATGTTACTGGGAACACCAGAAGTCAAAAACACAGGATTAAGTGAAACAAAGACTAAGCCAGCGTTTGTTAGGATACGTGGTTGCAAGTTAACCCCGGTTGCCTTGCAGCAACGTAGCCGTAAGCTGTATAAGTACAGTCGAGGACATAAGTAGACTAACTCAATATTAAAACTTGCATAGTACCGAAGTGCCTTAGCACAATATCTTTTGAGTTTCTGGCTTATTTACTTTATGCTCAGAATATTCTTACTTAAGTTTGTTAAGATACTTTAACTAAAGAAACACCAACTCTTTGAGAATTAGAGGAAACTAGATTTGCTACTTTAAAACAAATTCATGAAAACCTCCCTCGAATTTCGTATTATTTTCATGTCCTAGGTACAAGTTAATCTTTGTTTAAATAAAATACAGAATATTACATACATACATACAAACATACATACATACAAGATACACGCGAAAAACAGTTCCCTTTCCTTGCAGCCGGGTAAAAACACCTCTTACTTCCTCACATTTTGACATGTTTTTACAAGCTTTTTACTAACTTGCAATGTATGTATGTGTGTTCGGGTCACATCTTTCAACTGAATTTAAAAGCAGTTACACGTTTGGTTTCGGTGGCAATGCACGGTAAGCTAAGAAGTTGGTTGAAATAGTTTTTATTAATTGGAAAAAATATTGACATTGATTGTCCTCAGACATGAATTCTGCCTATGTATCTGTATGTTGCATGAAGTTTGAATAAATAAATAAATATTGTTCCTTAGACGAGATTGGGATTTGAATTTGAACATTCAATTGCTTTTTGTTGTTTATTTTTCGGCAGTGTAACCACAGCTTTAGGGTTCGCCCAAAGCTTGCCGTAAGCTAAAGCTTAATGGATTGAGTTTTCCGACTTTTATGACGATATTTTGGTGAAAGTTGAGATTTCCTTTTGCTATAAAATCTAAAATCTCTGTGATAACTGTACTAAGCCAAAAACTTCACGCTTCTGTGCCGTAGTTCCTGGGTCGAAACTGTGTCTTGGGTTGAATTCCACTCGTTACTCTTCTTCAGTGGGACACAAAAGACTCATATAATAACACTTTTCTGCGCGAGGATAATAATCGCGCATAAAGCTTCGCAACTTCACTGAAAATATTTTGGCCTATTTTAGAGAAAACATTGTAACTTTTTGTTCCACGGGTGACCATAAGCTCTTAGAGCGAGGTTATTTTGAGTGTGTGTAAGGAACAAATGTATGTGACTTGTATATATTTGTCCCTTTTTACAGTCGAACTATTATGATAGTTTTGACACGTCAGTGTACGGGGATAGATGTAGACTCGGCTTTGAAAATCTCGCCAAGCAAGACTAATCGGAATGCAATTAATAATATCTCGAATGACTATTCTAATCAAATATGATAAATCGAGTTTCCAATGTAAACTGCATGTAAATTAAAGTTTTGATTAACATGCTCTAAACTACATTTGCGATCTAACTAAGGGCCGATTTCACCTATGACACTAATCGCGATTAGTTTAACTAAACTCAGTTTACGCAAATACAGCGTTCTTATTGGTTGAGATCGCTGAGAAACAACCAATCAGAACGCTGTGTTTGCGTAAACTGAGTTTAGTTGAATTAATCGCGATTAGTATCATTGGTGAAATCAGCCCTAAGACTTGACCAATAAGTTAGCACTAGTTAGAATTTCATGTGAGATTTACTACCAGTAACACCACTCCTTTACCAGATAATTATGACTCTAGGAAATGTTAGAAGCTTCAGTTTCTTATTTATTTTAAACAAGTTTCTGCCTACGGCTCCGCCCGCATTAATATTATCCCAAGCGTGTTTATACTGCTGGTACAAAAAGTATCCTATGTTCTAATCCAGGTCATTTGTATTTTTAGGGTTCCGTACCCAAAGGGTAAATACGGGACCCTATTACTGTCCGTCTGTCTGTCAGTTTGTCTGTCACCAGGCTGTATCTCATGAAGCGTGATAGCTAGACAATTGAAAATTTCACAGATGATATATTTCTGTTGCCGCTATAACAAAAAAATACTTAACAGAATATAATAAACATTTAAGTGGGGCTCCCATACAACAAACGTGATTTTTTGCCGTTTTTTGCGATAATGGTACGGAACCCTTCGTGCGCGAGTCCGACTCGCACTTGGTCAGTATTTTTTTTTTGGTTTATGTTTCATCCAATGACTTCTCCCGCTCTGGGTGAAGCGGGAGGGCGTGTCAGACTTTTACTGACTAAAACCCACCCGTGTTCCTTCAGTTGCTTGCGCCAGGGCCGCGGAAACTCTCTATTCAAATACATTCTAACGTGAAAATTTAATAAACAGACAGACAGAGTTACTTTCGCATATAATATATAATATTATAAGTATGGATAGCGTCCAGAGGATGTTTCATAATAAATCATGGATTTTTTATCGTATAGTTATATAGTATATTTCATTTGGTTGCAAAAAGTAAATGAAACTTCGAAAACTTTTTTTCATTTGTCTTACTCAACATGTTTCGCTTACGACCATTATAAATTGTTATATCGCGAACTCGAATCAATTTTTCGTCTTTTGCAACTAAGTATTGAAAAGAAGACCCAGACTGTGACTATGGCCTGTACTTAGATTAACTTAAACCAGCCTAGGATCGTTAACTGTATCACAATACATTTCACCTTCTGATTCAATCCACCATTGGACATGAAACTCGAGTAAGTGCCTCGTTAACCTAGGTACATTGTATGTAGTGTCCCCGGGAGCTGATTGAACATGCCATCAATAAAGCTGGGTGTGAATTACTAGAACACTGTGGTTAAATGGAGTGTCGAGCGTTGCAGGGTAGTCCTCGTGCCAATTATGTGCCGAACACAGCAATCACGTGCAGTTCAATAGAGGAATACAACCGCTTCGAGGCATTTCATTTTACAGTGGTTGATTTTCACATGTTTCGAATCACCATTGTTCTCGTCCCCATTTTCACTAGCGCTAGGTAACATTTTATCTCTTGCGTGGAGAAATGCTCAAGCATACTGCACTACCACGGGCAGATAGCGCAGTTATGTGGGACTCCAACCCACTAAAACAACACGGCGTCCTCCTGTGCCGCTTATGTCGAAAACACGGGCACACGTTAGCACTCACCGCGAACCCGCCGCTGCTGTCACTGGACCCTCCTCTGAGGAGTACCCCCCATCACAGGCGCACCAGAACACAGTGTACGCCGTGACCACCCCAGGGATCAAACCAGCAAATGGGCGCCAGACGACCCCGTGTATGGCACTCTTGTTCCCCGTGTGGCGGGTCAAGGTCAATGGCTCCGCGACCTACCATTTTTCGGCCGCAGGGGATAGGGAGAGCGGCCAATGCTATACTACTCCCCTGCGGCTCTCCGCGTCCGCCATCAGACGGTGGCTACGCCGTCCAGGCCGCGGAAGGTAGGGAGAGCGGCGCACAGCAATGGGGGGCCGGCACTCCTCTCCCGCCGCGGCCTCCAACCCTCAGCCGCGATATCGTATGGGTACCTACGTCGTCGGCTTATCTGCAAAAGCCCTGACGACTGGCTCTTCCTCGGGTTCCTCTTCGCTTCACTGTGGGTGGCAGGGTACATTTGACCCTGGAAGCACGGTTCGGTGAGATAATTCTCACTCAGTCGAAGCTAGTAGAAAAAGCTATTTCGTAAATATTTTTGCACTATTGTGCAGTGCTAAAACAGTGGGCCATTATTTAGGCCTTACATTTAACTGTCGCGTAGTGTTAGTAAAAACGGGCATTAATGCCATAATGCAACACCATTTACGTATTTATTATTATTATTATTTATTTTCAGGCAACTAAGGCCCATAGACAAAATACACAAATTACACATACAAAAATAAACTAATACATAATTCTTAACAATGTTAACAAAAATCTATGTTAATGTAGTACGTTGTGTTAATGTAGTACGTTGGGTCGGCGACGTATTGCGCTGAGTTGATTGTTGATGATTTATATTCGCAGTTGCTTTCGAAGCGTTTATTTATTTTAAAAATATGGCGAAAAGGAGAGAAGTTGCAGGTCGGTTGCGGTCAGGCGATTCTGGTCTAGTTCTACACGATTATTATAATTTTTGTGTTGCTTGAAGTCGATCCGTGGCAACTCAGTTTTAACACCTAAATTTCCACAAAAACACTAGGTTAAATTTCACGTTCATTACTGGATATAATTTTCCTATATAACTCTCTGCATTGTGTGCTGGCACCGCAACAGCGCCACGGATAAAATTTCAAAAATTGTAAATTATTTTATTTAGTTGCGCTAGTTAAATTCTTTGAGCGACTGGAATGAGGTGCGCTATATTCCCTATGGACATTCGAAATAAAACTCACTTATCGAACCGAGTTACCTCTTTTGTTTTCGGCGAAAAACCTTCAAAAGGTGGTCGGACTTTAGGATAAGACCGTGGAGTATGGGATTCTTGCCTGACTTAAACCGTCCCGGGGCACTCACTATCAGTACATGAAAGACCCCGTGCGTGACCTCTTAACTTTGTTTGACTGCTGAAAAAACTCTTTTAGGCAAGACTATAAAAATGAAGTAGTCTGCATATTTAAAATCGTGACTCGTCTTGTCCTGTCTTGTTGAATGATTTGAATCACACAGTAGATAATAATTCATATTGACTGTTTTAACGACATGCTCTTAATGAAGCGTGTCGCCGAAGCTACTGATTACCTAATGCCTAGCTGTTACGTAAGCTAGATAGACATTACACGGGTATTGGGCATGTGTCGTATTCAATCTGTTCACATTAACAGATTGTTAAATTGAATCATGTATAAAGTTAGTTACGTTAATCGGTTTGAAGTACGGTAAATCCGTGACGTATCTTGTAACAACATTGGAATTATGCATGGCACTAGTAAGTCACAATTCCAACGTAGGGTACATAAGTAATTAATGCGTTTGTTTTAATTAATATGTATTGATGTCAGACATAAAGTGCATCGGCGTCACTGTATTCACCAGTTGAAGAACATTAAAGTAAAATACATGTGTAATTATGTAAATTAAAGTAAACATTAATATCTTTGTACAGTCTGTGCCTGCGACTCCGTCTGTCTGGAAAGTTTTCGACACTTTAAGTCAGGATTCTATCACTTTATCCTAACGTTTGATTTCAACCCGTTTAACTGCCACTACAGAGAGATTGAGTAACAGAGTAACTAACATAAATTCAAACTTTCTCATTTAAATATAATATTCATGGCTGAACTTTGGACGGTTCTTCTCTAATGAAAGGACAGTGGCTTTTATAAACTCAGGAGTTCTGTCACTTTTTTGGACAGAGTTGGAAATTTTCAAGAAGTTTTCTGGTTTTTTTTTTTATAAATTTATTTGTGACCCGTACAGGAGACACGAGATAGGCAAAACACAAACACTAAAAATATGTATCCCGTGCGAGACCAAACAAGTTCCAATTTCAAAATAAAAAATACAATGTTTTGTTTTAAATTGTTTCTAAGTAAGAACCTGTTAAGTGTTTCAGCTTCAATGTAATTCTTCAGCATATTAATCAAAGAAGAAATATTTTCTTTGGAAAATTACCCATTTAAAGACTTAGGTACGTTATCTGAGTAGGTTTTCCTAAAGTCGTTATAAACTCTCCCTACCTTTTGCGTAAACCATTAGTCCATTAGCTTATTAGAATTAATTGCTTCAAAAGTACACTTTATTTTAATAAGGAAGATTAGCACGCGTAATTATGTGCAAACACACTTTATTTTTGGACAAGAATAAAAATAAGGAGATAAATTACGTAAATTTTATATGAGTTAACGACTATAAATGTTAAATACAATTAACTCCATAGATAAGTGGTTGTCAGTTTCAAAGGCGGCTTTTATAGCTGCTGCTTCATTATGCAACAAAGTAAGCCGATCCTAGTTCACTTCACTATGCGCTCTGTTCCCGGAATTTGAGCGCGAACCAAATTCAGCATGTACAGTCGAGTTGCTTATACCTTCGCCAGTTTCCAACATAATTATTTATTTTACCAAGTCAAGCTATTGTCGTGTTGCTAGTCGCCTTTTGAAGCGACAGCACTGAGCAAACTATATTTAATCACTTGAAAACAACTGTTAATATATATACCTTTCCCTAATATATGTACCTAGTTAATATCAAACTAAAATGTTTTTGATGGAACGTCCATTTTATGAAAAATATATCAAATTTAAACAACCGAGTTTCTGTACCATTGTGGCAACACAGAGTTGGTAAAGTAACTAAGGAGATTCTTACATGTATGAAGCAAAATAAGTAAACTTTAAGGTTACGAACCTATTTTTACTGTGATTGTACTCACCTAGTAGATACTGACGTGAATTCTACAAGGCACGAATTAATTAAATCGCTGTAAATTGTTTTCGTACTTTATACGCTGGTTGAAGCGATCAACTTTTCAACTTGGATCGTAGAGTAAAAACTAAATATGAAAAATTTCGCTCTAGTTGCCCAGTTCCCTTTAACTACTCGTATTACAAAAGTTTTTTATGTTTGATAATAATTATCAATTCCCACTTTAACAAAAAGCATTGTAAAAATCTGTAAAAGTAGTTTTGGTTTTCTTCGACATCCAGTTAATGGGTTTTGTTTCTGTTAATCTTCTAATCATTATTCTTGGGCTTTTCTATGATGTGTGAACGCCATCACAATTCCGCTATGAAAAAGGACCTGTCCGTCTCTTTTTACTCGACTGCCGAAGGAGGGTAATGTGTTTATCAGTCTATGTATGTATGTATGTTTATTCCTATGTGGCGCTCTAGAGACCAAACGCGTTGGCCAATTTTGATGATTCTTACGTCAATCGATTCGTCTTAACCTTGCGAGTATCACTGGCTCATTAAAATTGGGAAAAATGGCGGATTTTGGGCGCGATATTGTGAGGGCCCAATTTTATCACCAAACCCATAATATGACGTATTAAAATAAAGGGTTTTAAATGTACGTCATTCAAAAAAAAAACGTTACAAATAGAAAAGTTAATTCAAAAAATTAAGAAACCCAGCTGCTTAAGAAGCGAACTAAAACGACTTAAGGTTGAACTAGTCGACGGTCGTGCCGTCGACTAGTTCAACCTTAAGTCTTTTTTGTGTGCGGTGTTAAAATGCGTGCTATCTTATCCGACAACACGTTCGAAAGAAATAGATGCTGTGATGAGGAGTAAGAAGCTAGTTCGTGTACGAATTATCACTTTTGCAAGTTTGTAGCGAAATGGATGATGATTTAGGACGAAAACGAGCGCGCGATTTTTTATAAACAGACCTTTGGGAGTCTAGATCTCATGAAAAAACTACTAAATGTATATTTTCAAAATAAAATTATTTGCATTGTTGAGTTACTTATCTATCCCTGTATGGAGGCCGTTTTGCAATTTTCCTTCTTCTTATGGTATTTATCTCCGCCCAAAGATGCGTTAAAATTAGTGTTGAAATATGGAACTTTCGACGCTCATAACTTTCAAATATATTATTTTTTTACATTTTTGTATCCATACAGGACTAGATAATGATGAGACAAATTGATATCATTTATTATTTATTTTGAATGTACATCGTCAAACAGTGGAGTAATATCTAGACTACGTTTGTATGGAAGAATTTTCAGCTAGTGTAACCTTAAACAACGTTTCTTAAACTGTCGGGATTTTTGATTTCTTTTATTAATATTTTTTATTCATAGTGGAACCATGATAGTTTAAGAGTAAGGCCCCAGGTTATTACTCTTAAGTACCCTAAAATCTCAAACCTATCTGAAAAATTTGCATTCCATTAACATTCAGTTTTATTTGTAAATAGGCTTACAAATACATCAATCGGATAATCCAATCGAATTGTCAGCGGTTGACTTGCCACACGTTAACTTAAAGCAAATCAGTCAGTGTGAATCATCATTAGGAATGATTTCCTCATTTTCACCAGTAGACCCCGGTATTGATACTGGATTAAATTGTGAGTCGTCATATCCACTTAATTGATGTTTGCATTAATAATAAAAGTGAATAGGTGTTTGACACTTAGTAATCATGTTTACTTAAACCGGATAATGCAGACACCGCATTTTCATTCATTTATTTTGAACTTCATAGACATTCTCTAACAGTCAACCAACGGTGGTGAAAAGATTGGTTGTGTTTTTTCTTTTTTTTCTAAGTGGCGTCTTGCAACAGTCAAAATGACCGACGTATGCTTAACCGAACTTCCCTGTGGAGACTGGAGACTAAGCTATATATAAAGAGGAGAGAAATTATACAAATATATGGTAAACATAGATGGATGGTACACCACCATTTAACCATTCATACATTCATCCATTTGTATATTTTAATATTTTTAATTGAACGCTGTTACGATCTAGAATTATAGAGAGCTTAATAATAAAACAAAGGAAATGATCCGACTAGAAACACCAGCAAGTTCTTATTTAAAATTATAAACCACGGTGGCGGAAGATAATGTGAGTTCAGACCCTAACTCTTAATTATAATATCCATTATAAACTTGTTTGAGAAACTAAAGTGATCAGTAACATACAATTAAAATGTATGTCTTGTACTATAATCACAGGCTTTTGTTCTAAAACTAACGAACCTAACGAGCTGGAAAATAAAATACGACTACAAACTACAGTATTACAGTTAAAGGCCTATACACATGATGTTTCTATGAAACGTATTTGGAACATTTTAAAAAATACACGTTGTAGCCGATATATCCGAGGTTTGTATACCTTTGCACACGTTGGAGTATCGATTCAGGCAGACGCACTCTGGCGCGAATATTTGCAACGAAACATTTATACAAAAGAAAAACGACACCAAAATATTTAGTGATCGAAATGATTCCGTTTGTCATTCGAAATTTGAGTGCAAAACTGCATATTATCCGCTAGCGTGGAAAGAGTTTTTAAAATTCGAACCATTCTATCAAACAATTTTCTGGCGAAGCGCCCGATTCCGAATTACTTGCTACAAAAGTAAGTATTTCAATTTTATAATATAATCTGTTTGTTTAAAGTAGGTACTTTTAGGTGAAAGTATGTACTTACCGTCTTAGTATCTACTGTAAAACTATTTTTTTCATTTACCTTACAGGTTGTCCTCATTATTGGCATTAGTGGGGCATGCCGGACTAATTAGCTCACGTAACTTACAGTGAAAAACATAGAGAAGCATTCAGAAAAGTTGCTGTTGGTTAACTTATCAAACACGAAGACCAATATTGATACGAACTTCGTGATTCGTGATGAATATGTCAAAATTGTAGATAATATCAAGCCTTGCGCAGATAAAATGTGTTAGACAGCTTATGGGAACTACTGAATTTGGTGGTTTGGCACGTGAACATATCACGTTCCTTGGACTATAGGAACCAGAGATCGGGCATTGTTTTAGGAAGACGATGGCCACACTTTTGGCTGATTCGGGCGCTAATCTGACCACGCTTAAGCGTCACGGCGGCTGGAAGTCCAGTTTCGTGGCTAAAGAATACGTAGAATACTCTATAGAAAACAAGTCTAAAATATGCAAGGCCATCGTTGGAGGTATAACTTTAAAACATTTTTACCAAGATCCTTGGACTCATCAACTTCTTAAGACAGCACGATAGAAAATCGATTTCAATCGCCTGTCAATCCGTCTGTGTCTCCAACATTCACAATAGAATCCAATGAAATTGAGCAATTTTCCAAATAATTTACCTAGTAACAGTACACAAGTGACAAATACAAGCATATCAGTTCCAAAAAAAACGGCCAAGTGCGAGTCAGACTCGCGCACGAAGGGTTCCGTACCATCATCTGCCTAACCTTTTCCCAAGTGTTGTTGGGGTCGGCTTCCAGTCTTACCGGATTCAGCTAAGTACCAGTGTTTAACATGGAGCGACTGCCTATCTGACCTCCACAACCCAGTAACTGGGTAACACGATACCCCTTGGCAAGAATGGTGTCAGATTTCAAGCTTCTGACTACCCGCAACGACTGTCAAAGTTCTTCAAATGACAGCCGGGACCAACGGCTTAACGTGCTTTCCGAGGCAAGGAGGAAACTCTGTATGTTGAAATGATGACCCATCCATGGACCGACCTCGTCAAGCGTTGCTTATCCTTGAACATTTTTAGTATTTGTTGTTATAGCGGCAACAGAAATACATCATCTGTTAAAATTTCAACTGCTTTCCTATCACGGTTCATGAGATACAGCCTGGTGACAGACAGACGGACCGCGGAGTCTCAGTAATAGGGTCCCGTTTTTACCCTTTGGGTACGGAATTCTAAAAAAATATATACTTCGTTTAATTTTTAAATTTTCTTGCACCTAGCATTTTCTTCGTTGTAGTGAGGTGAAAATTTGTGTGTTACGCTCAGCAGCAATGTTATTCTGTGTCTCGTGCCTTTGAAACTTAGTACTAGCGCCGAAAAACAACTTTGCAGCCTTGTATATAAAATAACTGAAGTTTTATCTAAGACAGAAATGTGCTTTATTTTCACGATTATTTTGTGGTCGATGAGCCGGAAGGTTCTGGAGAGAAGTTAATTTGGAAGGCCTTCCACTAGATCACAGATGCTAGGTCGCCCAATGTCCTTATGAAGGCGTGGCAATCCGTTGTACAAGTAGCACAGGATTGGTTGATGTGGCGACGCTTAACAATTTTGTTTTTTTTTGGGCTTTGGGTAAGCCTATTTCCAGCAGTGGATGTGTTTCCCCTGAACTGATGATGATGTGTGAAACTGTATGAGCCTAGGCCGTTCTGAAAGCACGCGTTGGCTGCTTTCATCAAACCTTGTATGCATAGGCCCTTAACTAAAGCATTAGTGAAATCTTATAAGGAATCCAGCGCTTCATGAAAATTATACACTAAATGAAAATCAGCGTTGCGTGAAAACAGCTCAGCAGTTACCAACCTGCCAGTCAGTGTATGCCTAGCTTAAACCTATGTACATAATAATGTATAGTGCTTTAATCCTGCTGTGATCGGCATAGGATCAGTTAATGGGTGATACTTTATTGAAAATTTATTCGAGGAGGACAGATATGGGGGAGACCCCCGCCCAGTACGGGACAAAATAGGTCAGGGAGAAAAACCTGACCTAAAGAGCCTATCTCCCTGTTGGAGATAGGCTCTTTAGGTCAGGTTTTTCTTGAACTGAAAGTAAGGGTAAGTAAACGGTACTGTAAATATCAATGATGGGTTAATTTGTCGTCCGTGGGACAGTGGTGGTGTCTAGGTGTGGCACCACATGTCGGTGGTGGCTACTTCGAGCTCGACGGAGATAAATACGATGATGATTCAGATTGTAATCACACCGGTCAACAAACCCATAATTAATTTAAATTGCATCGACAACTCTATTTTTGGGGATTACGCAAAACAAAAATAGTAGATAAAAACTGACAAGAGCCCACCCAAGTGGAGCGATACTTTTATATGAGTGTAGATGGTGATAAAAAACCAATGACTAAATACTCTAACAATACTCCTGACCCAATAACCTGGCGAGAGTTATCTCGGCTAACGTTTGCTACATCTATTATACCTCGTTAGTGGCACTATTATCGCGTCACGTGGGTGACTGTGCTACACTAACCCACGCCATTCACTGCCTTATAAAGACAGAAAGTGGCGTTAAAGTTAATTTAATATAAATGGTACACATTTAGAGATATAATTTAAATTATAGACCGTTAGTCTGTCCTCGAATTGCTCGGTATGGTAAAGTTTGGATAAAGAGTCAATTAACAGTAGCTGTGTGTTAGTCATTGATGCCGAAATCTTAGACACTATTAATAGTATCAATTCTTAGCTATCAAAGGCAAAAATGATAAACTGTACACGAACCTTCTGGCAATAACTAAAATGAGTTGAATGGTTTCTTCTGAGAAACTTCGGCTCGCGTGATCAATCGCTCGTTCAAACTGAATTGAAGTCTATAAACACTAATAAAGCCTGGCCCTAATACCTTGCTACACTTCGAGTCGCACCCTTCCGCCGAAAATCACGTCCGATAAATCTTCAATGTAATCGCATTTACGTAAAATGGCCGCTTTCTATAGAACTGGTTCAAAGTGAGCCCAGATACCTACATAAATATTTAAAGATCGTAATATACACCGGCGATCTCGATAGTTAATAGTGACCGAAACTAATAGTTCTGTAGCTTTTCCAACTTAGCTTTAGCAGAACATAATAATCACAATATGTTACAAGCCGAAACTACTGAACAATGACAATAAATCAAGAATGAGAAAACAGGCAACTATGTGTTCACGCCCCATTTGAACCTAACTTACTTGGCAGATATCAAGTGGCCGGCTTACATTATATGAGCATATGTCTAATGAATATGTTCTTGGCATGTAATTTCCTAGAACTTTTCCCAGGTTGCACGTACATACACCGTCACCAAAGCCATTAATTAGTGTTGTCCTACATTGTGCGCCACTGCTGGGCAAAGACCTCCGCTTTCTCTCATAAAGCCATTAAACAAGTTGTGTTTCTTTCTTCCAACTTCTATATTATATCCTAGTTTTATTTTCAGTAATTCAGTGTCGCATTTACGGTTCCGTACCTCAAAAGGAAAAAAAACTGAACCCTTATAGGATCACGTCGTTGTCCATATGTCTGTCAAGACCCTTTATCTCGGCAACTCTTGGAGGTATCGAGTTGAAATTAATATCGTATAATCAAGTTTGTAACTACTTGCTGCTGTAAAAAAATCTTCTAGATCAACGCTATCAAGAGATACAGCCGTTAATGACGCATATCACATACACTCGCAAGGGAATATCAAAATCTACAGGGTACTTCCCGTTGAGATAGAATCATGAAATTTGGCAAGAAGCAATTTCTTATATCACAAGTAAATGAAAAAATACGCAAACCGTATTTTTTATCTACATCTAATGATGTTATACATACTAACGTAGATACGTTTTACCGACGTATGCGCGGCAACACAAACACAAGCTGACCAGCTTGAGTGAACTCAGACCTTCATGGTTCTGGCCGCGACACGAACGTACGTTTGAACAGTATGTTTATCTCTTTCTGACAACGCGGTCCCATTTATATCTCTGTGATCTTTTAACCTACTCAGTGATAGAAATAATTTTCCAAGTTCCATAGGTCCTATGTAGGTAGACAAAGTAAAATATCGCCGTGTTTTTATTTCTTTACAATGTGTATCCATTGGTAAAAACTACATCAATAAAAATAGATTATTAACTTATTGGCAGTTGGTAAACTGACCGCGACTTATTTCGATGTATGGGGTCTACAGTTTTCCAACGGCAAAGTTATTTTGTGCCTCAATTCTGGTTAGAAAAAGGTACCGAACATGAGCAACGAGTTTGCCCTCATAGTTTATGAACTTTGGTAATGTTATTGAATTATTTTGGTGAAAGTAGCTATTTGTACAGAAACCTCAGTGCACGAGTCCGACTCGCACTTGGCCAGTTTTTTCAACAAGTTATGGTAACGCACGCACGCGATGTTCTGGTGTAGGTTGCGGGGATCCCCGCTGGATGCGAGACGCACGGAACCGGTCAATGTCGCGACACTTGGGGGAGGCCTATGTCCAGCAGTGGACGTCTTTCGGCTGAAACGATGATGATGATGATGATGCTAATGCTAATGCAATATACCTAGGTAACATTCACATCTCAGTCAAAGAAATTAATATTAACGCTGACATAAACGCGTTTCTGCAACTTACCGACATTAAATTATGAAATAAGATTAGCTCGGTTACTATTAATGAACGACTTGCCATTTCAAAAGCAGCAGGCGTACTGGTTATTAGCAGTTATGACTCCACTCACCTACCTACGAGCCAAGTAATAGTTGAGATCAGGTAATTACATCCAAGTTCTAAACCCGACATGATGTTTTAAAATTGGACAGCCTCAAAAGACCACTCGCTCACTGGAATGGAGCACCTGCATCATTAAACTTGCATAGCTGCCGTTCGCTTTTTGTTACATGTATTAAACGTATGAATACGAATTGCTATTAACAATGTCGACGGCTGTTAGACTAAAGCGAATGTTTGGGAACGTTACACACTACCCGCTCACAATTCACTTTTAAAGTAAAAGTATTCCCGTATTTATAGGTCTATATAAAGTTCAGAGGGATTTAGTGAATAGTTCGTCCAGGTGACCGGTTTAGGTCGTCCAATCGGCTTTTCGACCCGTGTAAGCAGCCTTGATCCACTGATATCTTTGAAAGCTTTCATCCTATGTGCCACTTGGCAGGAGAATTTGAAGACGGATGTAATTGAATTAACTAGTAGGTAGAGGGTACGAAATGTGTTTGGAATATTGAAGCAGGTAAATGATGAAGGAGGAAAATTTATGCCACGTATAGAATAATAAGAAAAGTGGTAGACGTTAAATACGAGCGAAATATTCGTTGTGTTTCCAAGGAAACCGCCATAAAATTAATATCTCCAGACCTAAATGACCAGAAATATATATTTTTACATAAAAATACAACCGACTTCCTAAGAAAAACAATACAAAGTGAAAAATAACTTCAGTTTCGTCAGTCGGTGTCAAAAAAAAAGAAACGAAAACAGGAACACCTTTGTAAAAAAAATTTTACTTCTTAGTAGTACATTATGGACAAGTTCTATCTTAAGGTATCTGTAATGCCCACAGTGATGAAAGAATAGATTACCCGAATAACATGTAACTTGAACATAACCGGTGCAAGTAGAGTGTACCAGGATGAACTATAAACATCTGCGTACCCGTTTAGATCGTACTGGCGTGATGGTATGTTATGAAATGGTGTAAACAATAAATAGGCATGCGATTGCAGCAATTCCGAGGGATTTGCCGTCACGTATTGAAGAGTTATCTTCTATATCTCCAAATTTCTCCATCAGATTTTTATCAATTTAAATGGGACCATTTCGGAATAAATTTCTTTCGAACAAAAAAGTAGTAAGTAAGTAGAACTTTGCAAATCCGTTTATATATGACGGAGTTATGCCCAACCATACATTAAAAAAAAACTACCGAATTGAGAACCTCCTCCTTTTTGGGAATTCGGTTAAAAATTAATACCAGCAATAATATTATATAACTATATTTTTTTTTCTTTTGTGCAGCAGCTGGGCTTTGCCAGCGGTGATCTCTCCTATCGTATTCCAACGCTTTTAATTTTTTGCATTCTCCGCCAATCCGCCAGGAACAAGTCCAAATCATCACGCCAGTGTTTCTTAGGCCTGCCTCGGAAATGAAGCCCATTTTCAGGCACCCACTGTTTGGCGCTTCTGATTCATCGGTCTTGATGTATCCTGTAAGTGGGACCAGTCTATCCTCAAACTCCTAATCAAATGATTTGGATTTCATGTATATTCACTTACATGCAGTGACAAAGTAATGCTCCAAGCTAGGTTCAAAATCAATTTTTGTATTTCACATAGGCCTATATGGGCATTATAAAACGTCGACAAAAGGTGCGCGGTTCGGGTTGGTCGTTTCCTATGGAGAAGAAAATGCAAGAAACTCCATGGTTACTCTTTTAAAAATTGTTTGGTTTTACAATATTTCCATGTTACAGCAGTACTTAGATGGCAGGACAAAGCAGGTCGCGACAATAAGTCGTAAGAAACTAAAAAAAAAAGATTATATAATAAATAAACAAAAGATAAAAAAAGTAAAACGAGATAAAATGTTAACAAATGTTAACAAGCATCTAGAAATCTGGAAGTCCTACAATGTTCACACATTTACAAAACAATCGGTAAAAGAATCTATACAAAGTATAACAAGACTAAATTTAACATGTGGACAAATGTTGTTATCTCTGCTGTAACTATTCTTAGCAAAGGGCTATAAAGATGATTGAAAACCACTGTCAAAAGTCTAGTTAAAAGAAGAAAAAATGAGATTGAGAAAAAGACATATTTGTGCCGTTTATGAGTTACCAGGGAAGCCGCAATCGCAGAAGGTGCTAAAGCCAAAATTTTTGTCTTCGACGTAGTCCTTGATTTTATAATATGCTTTTTTAATAAGGGCACGTTTGATGAGATTTTTGAACTTTCCATCGGTCAGTTCTATATTTGACTTTGGCAACTTGTTATAAAAGCGTATACAGTTTATAAGAAAAGACTTGCTAGTTTTCGTTACTCTGAATATGGGTATTACAATTTCGTGTTTACTGTGTGTATATAAATTATGGAAGTCGCTTCTAGTTTTGAAAAGCCACAAGACACAAAATACATTCCAAAATAGGTTAGTTTCCAAAAGTTTTTTAGTAGAATCAAGACCGTTGTTTAGATAAATCACTGCTGTTAACCTGAATGAAATATTTAGTTTATTATTTATCCGAAAAAATATCTGAATAATATAAAAGCAAAAGGTCACTCACTCATTCATCACAAAATATCGAAAACTACTTGAAATATAAAGATGAAATTGAAGTGAGTACTGAGAATCCTTTGTTTTTGGAAACTCTACCCCTAAGGGGGTTGAAAGTTTGTATGAAAAATCAAATTTTTCGGCTAATACTTATTATTGAAACTTGGCACAAATAGTCTAAGTAAATGATACAGGTTGACATTATTAGTTTTTAAACTATCCCCAAAAGTCGATTTAGGGGGTGTTGAAATTTGTGTGAAAGTATCTTATTTCTTGGGTTAGTAAACTTGACATAAATACCGAACTAAGCAAACAATAAAGGTTTCAGTTATTAGTTTTTCGAACCTACCCCCAAAAGACGATTTAGGGGGTATTCAAGTTTTTTTGAAGAATCTTATTTCTTGGGTTAATAAATTTGAAACTTAACATAAATGCCAACCTAAATAAACAATAAAGGTTGTAATGATTAGTTTTTAGAAACTACCTCAAAAGACGATTTAGGTGGTAGTTATTAAAGTTTTTTTTTGGGGAATCATATTTCTTGGGTTGATGAAACGTATGTTACGTATGTTATGAATATAAATGTGGATGGATGGAGAGGGAGGGGACGATCAAAGAAAAGATGGATGGACTGTGTGAGGTGATATGAAAGAAATTGTACATTAATATAAATACCAACCTGAGTAAACAAAGTTGTCATTATAAGTTTTTCAAAACTACCCCCAAAATACGATTTAGCGGGTGTTAAAATTTGCTAAGTATTTTAATGCACAGGGTTTCGTTTTTGATGTAAAGGTCTAGGGGAGCACTATGAAGGAAATTTCGGCAGTTCCAAAAACCTTTAAGGGGATGAACAGGGGTTTTTTTATGAAAAAACTCATTTCTGGGGGATAAAGTAAATAATCAATATGACATAATAAGATTTTTAAAACCAGCCTGCGGATAAGGTTGTTAAAGTTTTCATGAGGAATCTTACTGTGCAATCTAACTAACATAAACAATAAATAAATAATAAGAGTGAATAACATATTCGGGTTGTCAAAAACTTGGGCCTCATAAGGGCAGAAAGGGGTTATTAAGTTTTTAGGGGAGTAACCTAAAATGTATTATACTAGTCAAATAACGAATCGTCCAGAACCAATTAACCCTAAATATTTACGATACCCCATTTTTATTAATTTAGCAATAGCTTATTTTTGTTCGCCTTCACTAACTGCACATAAGAAAGTCGACATATATAGGATAAAATACGAAATCATGCGAATGAAGACGCGGGTGGAGTGCTAGTAATATATAATTTGGTAAGCCAACATTTATGTTCAGGCAAAACGGGGATCAAAAGGATTTAGTCAAAAAACATCGCAAATATGTTACAGATTAATTCCGGATAATAATAACGGTTTTCCACATCAAAGGTCGTTTCGGATTTATCCACATCAAAGATTTCAAGCGGCCGATTAATAGATTAGTTGTGTTTGTTGGTTTTACATGTTAAGGCTTTATTAGTTGTACATTATTTGTAGTTTACACTGGATGCGATTGCTAAAGAATGAACAAAGGGGATTTCATCTATACTAATAATAATAAAGAGGTAAAGTTTGTGAGGTGGTAGAGGGTAATCTCTGGATCTACTGAACCGATTTATAGTTTGTGACCCTAGGAAGGACATACGATAGTTTGTAGCCCCTTGGGATGATAAAACACTTTCTACGCGGGCGAAGCCACGGGCAGAAGCTAGTGTAGCTATAAGGTAAAAAAAAACAAATTGCAGACTCAAAGGTCTATTGTTTTGTTAGTATTACAAATTACTTAAAAACTATGTTAGTAACACACTTAGACACGACATTTTATTTATATTGTTAGTACACAATACTTAAAACTATGTAAGTAACAAAACAAAACAATCAATTCATGTATCTGTTGCGCTAACCTGACGCACCGGGCATATGCACGTGTACATGTACCCAGTGCGCCATGATGGCGCAACACGGCTTATCACGGATGACCTTCAGAATACTGTTGGGGCTCCCACGCACTCTGCGCTTCATGGACGCCATCCTTTTTCGTAGGATGGTATTTATTTATTAAAACTTTATGCACAAGTACAAAGGCGGACTTAATGCCTTAGGCATTTTCTACCAGTCGACCTTAGGGTGGTGCAGAGATAAAAAATAAGGCATGTGCAACTAAATAAACGGAAAAATTGAGAAAAACATATATAAAAAGAATATAAAAGAAAAATACTTATATACATACATACATAAACAATGTAATAGGGAAACCGAAACCAACAAATCAATTCAGTGATGATTCTGCAAACTTCTTCCGAATGTGCTCACGTGCCTTAAATTTGAAAGAGAACCGACTGGTTGCCATCCTGATATTCTGAGGGAGCGCATTCCAAAGAGAGATAGCCTGGACAAAGAAGGACGAGTGAATAAACCCAGAGCGGTGCGAGGGACATTGTAGAAGACGATTATTGGTGGAGCGTAGATTTTTACTGTGAGCAGAGCAAAGGAATTGAATATGAGAAGTCAGATAAGAAGGAGAAGTGGGTTTATCTATAACAGAAAACAGGGTAGTCAAAGCCCTCAGCGCTCTACGCTGACGAATGGGTAACCATTTTAAAAGTGATCGATGAGTGGATACATGATCATACTTACGTAGGTTGAAGACAAATCGAATGCAGTTATTTAGAAGGCGGTCAAGTTTATTGAGTAGATCTGCATTCAGGTCATAGTAGTTCAATGGTATTGAAACCATCCACACGTGTTTCGGCAAACATCTCTGACGCGCTGCAGTAACGCGGGAGCCCCAACAACATCCTGAAGTTGTTATTGTACTGAGGGTACTCTGAGGGCGTTGTATGCCCTTTGCGTATATCGAACCCACAGAGTGCACGTGTACACCGATTGGCAAAAGGCCTTGAAAAGAGTTGATTTCACTTCAGGTGTAAAACGCGCAAACCTGCGGCAGGGCAATTTTTTTCTAGCTTTGTAAGAATTTTCGTCGTTAGCATTAATTTAATAATTCATACCATACTAAACGTCTTCCACCAAGCTCATTACCATACTTTTTTTATTATGGTTCACAAATCGGGTAATACAATTGCAATTATAGTGGAACAATATAAATTAAAGGACACCTTAAACTGCATGCATTATTAATGAATTTATAATTTTACTTTAAATTTACGAACAAAATAAAATAATCCATTCAGCTTCGCTTACTTCTTCGTTCCTTAGATCGCAGAAAAAGCGAAAACCTTTATAAATTTTTGTCCTGTAATTATTAAGTGGTGTACAATAATGTATATAATAAACAAATAAATAATAAAATATACCTGCTATCAACCTTCAAATGTTTGTGCACTGACCCGTCAAAATTTACAAAGTCCGTTCCGGGTTAACTCGCAAAACTTTTATCCGCCCCGCGCTGCCAACGGATGCGTATGATACGCCGTTTTTTGCCGCTTTTGTTTATTTTTTGCCAGCAGCATAGGACAGACACTGATAATAGACTTTTTTAATAAAACTAAAAGCTGCTTCGCCCTTGTTTATGCAAGCTGCATGAAACAAACCTGACACACTCCCCAACCAACTCAACTCCTGAAAGACAGAATCAACAGTGGTGACAATCAGAACGTTGCCGAGGCAATCAAGATCGACGAGTCTCGGCAAAAAGATTGTACGACAAAGTTATTCAATAAATACAGCAGCGCGGCAGTGTAAAATAATAGTATATTATGCAACTAGTGAATAAAAGACGGATTTAAAGCGAGGGCCATAGATGAATCACGAGCAAGTGAAGGATTCTAACGACTGAATCACGACCGTAGGGAGTGATTCATGATGATTGAATCACGAGCATAGCGAGTGATTCAAGTGTTAGAATCATGAGCGACGCGAGTGATTCATGGCCCTCGATATAAATCCGTTTTATTCAAGAGTTGCATACTATATTTTATACCATGACATCGAGAAAAAGCAAGATCTAAGCGAGAAGCACAAGGAATATTACAAGTAATAAATAAATGGTTTATTACCTTCAAAATATACAAAAAATGTGAAAACCTGACCCCTGAGCTAGGTGCTGTTACCTGTGTTTCAGGGGCCAGTGACCACCTCCGTTACTTTAAATAATTATAGTTAATCAAACACCATTGCAATTAATATTAGAATTACAATCCAAATAAGTATTCAATAAATATCCTAGACTAAAATCAAAATCACTATTAAAATCCTAAATATAAAAAAAAAAACTCAAAATTAAAATCGAAGGAGTTTGAAAGTCGAATATTCTCTGCACAAGAAGTTTGTAGCGAGTATTTTTTGCGCAAGGAGGTTACATAGCATTTAGATGGACGGCTAATACATTGGTGTGTTCCAAATTCAAACTCCAAAACAGTGATTAAAAGTGCTTTTTATTCACTGTTTTCAGTGAATAAAATAAGCTTTTTAGAGGGGGAATGGTATAAAAAACATTTTCCACTGCCCTCCTGAAAGAGCAGTGGTGGTCCAGTGGTAACGGCCACGAGTTTACGAGTTGTAAGTCGTGGTTTCGAACCCAGGCAGGTGCTTTACTTTGTGTAAAATATTTCATCACCACTGCTCTCTGGTGAAGAAAACATCGTGAGGAAACCGGCATGTCTTTAGAACCAAACATTCGAAGACATGTGTGTTCCACCAACCCGCGTGGTGGTTTACGGCCAGAGTGGAGGGTGAGCAGGCCTGACAACGGACCAAATGCGAGTCTAAGTGCGGCAAAAGGGTCCATCTATCCTATCCTATCCACTATCCTCCTTATCAAGAAAGCGAAAATAGAACTAGGCCAATAGGCCCAAGGGGACGTTTATAACTGGAATAAGCTGCTAATCACTACGGATCACAGAATATCGTGTAAGGAGTAAACAAATAGCCTGAATAGCAGGTGGATCAACGATCTGCAAGTTAAACAAACACCCCCGACATGTACACTGAAAAAAGGGTTAACCAAACAATTTTGTAACTTAAAATATAAGCAAACTTTAGTTATTAGAAAATAAATTTTAATAAAATAATACAAAACTAATTAGCAAATAGCAAAACTATTTTTTGTTGCTAATAAGACAAAGTTTGAAAGTGCCAATTATTTCGTAACCAAAATCTTTGTTACTATTAACAAAACAGTTTGTTTTTCAGTTTAATGCTGCGACAAATCGCTGAGCCAAATACTCATCAATACATCTCTCGTCATTAAGACTTATTTATTTTTCTATACCAAATAAACTATAGCTAAATGTTCAGCTTCCCAAATCTATAAATATAGCTATAGTTAGGTATAAATCCCTTCTGACGAATAGACGCAGCTTATCACTCTCAATGAAGTCTAAGTTGTTGGCAGCGGTGCGTAAAATGGGGCAGGAAGATCTTCTTCTTCCTGCCCCATTCCCAATTTATCTATGGTCAGGCCTCCTTGTGCACCAGGATGGTCTTTCCTGGGTAAATTTTGCTTCCTCAGTTCTGTCTCGACAGTGGACTAACCCTTGTTCTTTGCTTCTTGCTAATTTTTATAATTGTTTTCACGGAGTAGCTATCTTCTCGTCTCATTAAGTGACCATATCATCTAAGTCTGCTCTCTCTCTGATTTTATCGCTGTAAGACAGTCAACATAGAAATATAGAAACCCTGAAGAAACACGTGTAGTGTGCCGCCATATTTCCCTCCGTAGTCCGTCACTCAAAGCAATGATTACAAGTTTTTATTTAACTTACCATGTTAGTTAGTTTAGTAAGTGTTGGTCAAATCTTGCAACTGAATTTGAAAATAGTTAACTCCAACCGATTGAGTAAACATTTTGCATACACGTTTGGTTTGGATGTCAAAGCATGGTTAGCCAAAAGCTTGCTTTAATAACTTTTACAAATGTTCTTTTTTGAATATCTAAAATGTAATATTTGAATAATCATCATCATCAGCCTTTTATTGTTCCCACTGCTAGGACACAGGCATCCTCTCTGTGAGTGAGGGAATGAGCCTTAATCCACCACACGAGTCCAGTGCGGGTTGGGGAATGTTACAAAAGAATTTGAATAACTTAACGATTTATTTTTATTTACATCTTCAAGCCGGTTCAGTAGTAGGCATTCTTTACCTGTCAACCAAGGGTGATGAATAGATAACATGGCAGGTACATTGTTTTAAATGGGGAAACCGAAAAACGCACGCAAAAGTGTAGTTTTAGTCCATCCAAACTCTCTTTCGTTCGATCTATCCACGGCCCTGGAAAGCAATCCAGATGGAATAGGGTCGGAAAGTTATTGTTTATTCACTGGTTTACCTATTTTCTTAGACAAATGGGATACTTCTTTAGACTAATCTGAAAAAGACATGTTTGTGTAGTGAAAAAGGCACCTAATCTTAGAAATTTAGGAACTAATCCAGTTACGAAAATTCTTTCACAGATGAATTTCAAAAATAAAGGCGATAACCCGTGCCTGGGATTAACCCACGGGAGCGAAGCCGCGAGAAAAGCTAGTTACTAATATTTTGCTTAACAATATGGGTGTGCTTATAAATTATTTTGATTTAGCAAAACACCGTTCCCTTGTAAGGTTTCCCAAATATTATCTTGACATTTTAATTAGGCATTCTGATTTAATTTCGAGATTAAATCAGCTTATTATACCTGTGTCTCAGGTTGTGGGAGGATGATATTATTCTGAAATGGCAGTTTCGGAATAATTGTTCTACTTAGAACATTATTATTTATGTTTATTCATAAATAGGGTGGTTTTAAATATGATAGCTTTAAGCTAACCTTTGATAGTTTTATTTTGTATCATCATATTTTTTGTAGGATTCTAAAAATATGATAAATTAATGCCATGTATTTGTTGCTAAACCATGACAGGATCAGTATTTGTTTTTTTACAAAATCATTATACCTCATTGTTATACCTACTCTATTCGCTGGAGCAAAAAATAAAAGGTAAACATACAAACGTCAAAAGGTTAATCCGACCAATTTAAAAAAAACAACCTTACAACGCAAAATGGTTACTTTCGTAGCACTCTTTAATTTATTATCATAATAGTGTCGAACTCCATGCTCTCGACACAAAATAGTAAGTATACAGAAGGGCCACTCAACTTGACAGATTCACTAGGGTTGCTACTATATTGATTTCGAATTAAAAAAAAGAGTAGGTTGCCTAAGTTACAAACATAAATACATAGATTCGTCTAAACATACATCATATCATGCTTACATGCCTTAGAGGGTAGACAGGGCGTCAAATATCCATTTAATATCACGAAACATTTAATATTACGCCACATACGATGAATATTGGAGAGTAAAACACCTAGTAAAAGTGTAATAATGATCCCACAAATTAAATTGTAAAAAGCTCCAAGCTCGACAAAAATATAAATGTGAAAAAACAGGTACCTAATAAAATCAAAAAAACAAAGATGATCTTAAACAAGAAGAAAATTATACTGTGCAGTCGGAGGAAACATATTTGTAAGCTGTATGACTTGAACGTTATTATTATGACAAGTTCCCAATTTCATCTATGGGCTTAAAATAATTTATTATAATCCTATATAATGAATTTCTAATTTGTTAGCTTGAAAGATTAATGACCTTTATAACTTAAAATAATTGAAAGAAAGAATTAAAAACAAAAAAGTAAATTCGGTCTGTAACAAATAATAAAAGTAACCCATCCAATGCAACCAACCTCGTTACAGTACTTAATGTATGAATGACGTGACAAACGCCTGCACAAAGCAATCATGACAGCCGCGACTGAGCTCGGTCCAATATTGCCCAATATTCCCTGTAAAGGTGAACGCGCACCTAGACGCACCGCACTCGCCGCACGCGCCGCAGTCATCGCATTTTATAAATCTTTATATGAAATCGTATGCAGCCTTGCGCACCTATCCGCGCCGCACGAGCCGCACGAGCCGCATTTCAGCATAATGCTGTAGGTATACGGATTCCACTAGCGCGTGCGGATGACGTCATCAGACTCGGCGGGCGATGCGGGCGGCGCGGCAACATGATCCGTATCCGTATGAAAATATAGTTCAAGATGTACAGAAGTGGATACAATGCGTGCGGCGCGTTCGGCGCGGATAGCGCGGGGCCAAGAGAAAATGCGATGACTGCGGCGCGTGCGGCGAGTGCGGTGCGTCTAGGTGCGCGTTCACCTTAAAACCGAAATGTCAAAGTGAGAGTGGCCCCTCTGTCTGCGGCGCGCCGCCGCTTGCGTACTTTGTGCTCTCGAGATGTTTTTTAATGTCGGCTATTGGTTTTGGTTTTAATAATTGGCACCATTTTTTGTTCATACATTAAAATTTTTGATGTAAAATACAGTTATGAAAATAATAATTTAAATGTTTGACATATTTGTGCATGTGTGTATTTGGTTTTTGTATGAAATAAACATCTTCTCATGATGTTCTCATGATATTTTTCATTTTAGTGACAGCAAAGAAGATACTCTAAAAACCTTTTTATGGTTTGTTTACCTGTTATTTATTGCTCTAGCGAATAGAGTATAGTTGTTTATAAGCCAGTCTTGGAAAAATCACGTTAGAATCTCGAAGTTTAAAACTAGAATATATTATTCAGTGCTGTTATCGCGGAGTGCGAATCCGGTAATATTCCCTCGCATCCATATCCACCAGAATGTCAAGCGGAGGAAAGCGTGCCAGGAGAGTTGCCACCTCAAAGGATACCGTTCGGTATCCTCGTGGGATACGAATGGCCATTTTCAGCTCAGGCTATTCATTTTAGTTACGCAGCGTCGGACACCTGAAAGTCTGCTTGACCAAACAGGCGCCCCATAAAGGGCCATTGATTGCACGACACCCGCGTAAAGGCGGCGAACTTCTTCCCGAGGTCCCCCGAGGTTGAGCAGCAGTCTGTGCAAAGCACCCACTGCCTTTTCAACGCGGAGGACACAGAACGCCACCTGTTACGATCCTTACATCTGGTCATACATGCACGCCGCCGCCGCACCTGTCCTTTCAGAAAATCATCACCAATTTTAAGAGTCACCACGATAAACATTTCTTTTGAAACTAAGAACACCGTTTCATTGTGTGCATGCAATAAATTAATATACCGAATGATTAGACATATAAATTATTAACTTGATATTAATAATATTGTGTATAGAACTATTATTTAGTTACGTATGTCATCAAATTATTGACTACTCATTAGTAATTGACAATACCTCGATCAGGAGGGTGAACATAAGCTGTTAGAGTAAGGTAAGTTTGTGTATGGGATAGATGTATACTTCTATACATCTGTCCCTTGCGCACACTCAAAATAACCCTACTCTAAGAGGTTATGGTCACCCCGCTGGTATTTAATAAAATTGGTAGTGAATACCTATTGGTAAAGGAATAAGTTAGGCGTTAGGCGTAAAGTACTCGTACATCCCAGAATCCTCCATCAGATTTCGATTTCAGTAGAAACCAATTAGCTAACTTTGAGAGAAGCTTTGTAAGCAAAATCTGTTACATTTCACATCAATGGCTCTTGCTTTAAGAACCACTACAGAATTTATGAAAATAATCTTGAATATTAAGAAATTTCCTTTTCAAATCCCTTTCAAATATTAATAACCGCTGTCAGTCGCAGAAACAAATTTTATCAACGATTGTAATCGGGCGCATTTTATTCCGGTGTAGTGGTTTTATAGATTAATTTATTGCTGAAAAAATTATGAGTAGGCTAACGACCTAACGTTAAATACTCACTAAAACGTTTCAGTAGAATTTTATAGGCTTGACCTTAATTATTTTAAGGGTTGATATTGGTAACCTAAGACTTTCATCTTTTGTCTATTTATTTTTACCCGACTGCAAGGAAAGGGTTATGTTTTTCGCGCGTATCTTGTATAATATGTTTGTTTGTATGTATGTAATATTCTTGATTACCTCCATATATATCATCCCGCTAGACGGATTTATATAATTAAGACATCAATAGATACGTCTTGACCACCTAAGTGGTCTTAGATAGTGAAGTTAATAACCCAGTCGGGTAAAAAAGAACAAACATGGCGGCTTTTGGCGCCATATTGTGCGAGTCCCAATTTTTTCTTCCTTACACATCGAGTGGTGTATCAAAATGAAGTATTTTAAGAGTTGACTATATAAATATATACCTACCACTTATATGTTTCAAAGTATTTCAAAGAAAAATATTAAATATAAAAATTTGTAAAAAAAAAAAAAAAAAAAAAACTAAAACCCGACTGAGTAAGAAGCGAACTAAAAAGCTGTCAACAAGAAAAATCATGCTGTGCAGTCGGGGACCAGGGAGTCAGCCAGTTTGCGAAGATGTATCCTCCGACTGCACAGCAGGATATTTACTTGTTCACAGTTTTTTAGTTTGCTTTAAGCAGTCGGGTTTTTCATTTATTGACCATCAAGTTGTTTTGAGGATCTAACACCTCCCATGATTCTCCATAAGACTCGCCTGGTAAGCGTTTAATTTTGAACTCTCAATCTTTCTGGGTGGTCGGTACGATGCTTGTGAAGGCTGGCTGCTGCTGAGACCCATCGTCAGTGTGCTGAGCTGTGTTATTTGGCTAAGAGAAGACATTTTGCCTTACGGCAAAAAATACTAACTATTAGTACGTACGGCATGCAATATTCTTTAGTTTAATAAACAGAAACACCAATATTTTTATACTTTATCATAATGTGAAAGCATTAAACCAATCTAAACATTGAAACATGTAGAATGGCTCGTAACACAGCAAAATAAAGATTAAGGTTATCATTACAAAAGCATTATTTGAATACAGCAATAATCAAAACTTAACATTAAAATAATAATAACCAAGTATAAAAAATGACATTTAATCACTGTCTAAGCAAAGCCATAGCGAATCAATAAAATATTTAGCATTAGTTCCGCTTCGCTCGATAGATGGCGTTGACATCTCATTAGAAGTCGCTATGGTTTTGTTACCTGCATTTAGTGGGGTTGCGTGTAAAATTATTTTTTTGTGTGAGCAGCAAGCATTGTGATTATTATATTATACGCGCTTAGTGTATAGTCCATTGTTTAATTTAGCCACCCTCTCCTAGTCGACCTTGTTCATGGTCCTTCGAGTTGGATTGGTTCGGGAGTGTTTGTGGTGGTTTCCGGTGGTGGTAGAAATTACCACCCTTCGCTTCGTTACTGGGCAGTGGATCGCTGTCCAGAGCATCCCTTCAGTGGGTACCAGGTGAGAGGTGCCAGGAGCTGAAGGTGGAAAACCGGTTGGCGCAGGGAGCAACCAGTGGAGCGTGGTGCAGCACTACTGGTGGCAGCAGCAGCCGGAGGGACGAGGCAAGGGAGGAGCAGAAGCTCAACAGTTCGGGGCCAAGCAGGCAGGGGGCGCCACTTGTGTGTGGTGCAGTACAGCGCGACGTGACGTCGCCGTCATCAGTGTCAGTGAGTGTATCTGGTGAAACAATCGTGAGTACTTTCAACCTTATTAAATCAGGAAGAATCTAATAGAAAAAGTGCATTAGAATTTGAACTTTATACTCATTTAAAAATTAACTTTGCTGTTTGTGTGTGATTTCGGACTTGTAAATTTTTCAAGAAAAGTGGTAGCAAACGGGGAACCTATGCCCGATTTGCCATAGAAAATAAACGTTAAAAAGACTTGTAAAATTTTCGTTGTGTTTACGAGTGCAAGAAGATTGTCTTTAGTGAACATTAAGGTTAGAATTATATTCTTCCTCTCTTTATTGTTTAAAGTTGTTTATATATTGTGCTGTAGTTAGAAAATTTATTATTATTTTGTCATTGCGTGTTGCGTATAATCTAAAATTTAAGTTTGCAAAATGGAATCATTAATTGATGTCCAAGAAGACATAAAAATGAAAATTGAAAGGGCTTTGATTAATTTTAAAAAATGCCCCAAAGATAGGCTTACTATATCATATATTGAAACACGCTTAGAAGGTTTAGAACAACATTGGCAAATCTTCTCTAATACGCATGTTAGAATTATTAGTGAAGTAAAAAAATCCGAATTACATAGTTCCAAATACCATAAAGATGATTTTTATGACGAGGTTGAAGAATTATATATTCAGTTCAAAAGTACTTTAAAAGAGCTAATTAGAAAAGATAAATTATTAGTACCTAGTGATGAAATTAACAGTAGCCCGGGAATTAGCAGTAGGAAAGATTTCCATAACTTTCGGTTACCTGAAGTGAAAATACCAATGTTTTCCGGTAAATATCACGAGTGGATAACCTTTAGAGATTTGTTTATTGGGTTAATACATAAAAATAGTAGCCTAGATGATGCACAAAAGTTATATTATTTAAAGGGGTATTTAGCCGGAGAAGCGGAAATGTTATTAAAAAATGTAAAGGTGACATCAGACAATTATAGTGCAAGTTGGAACAAATTAGAGTCCATGTACAATAATAAAAGATTCTTAGCAAACGGTATTGTAAAATGTTTATACAATCAAAGAACTTTAACTGGGGAATCCGCAACGGAAATTAAAAAACTTTTGAGTACAACTACCGATTGCTTAGAATCAGTAAAAAATTTGGATATAGATCTTGCATCATTTTTAATCGTACATATAGTAACGGAAAAACTAGATAAGGCTACTAGAAGGGCCTGGGAGTTAATGGTGGCATCGGATCCAAGTGATGATCTTCCTACCTTTGACCAACTTAAAGATTTTCTGGTAAATCGATTTCGAGGTCTTGAGAATTTAGAGACTAAAGTAGATAGGGTCCAAAGAACTACACAGGCACTACACGTTACTAAAGAAAAAAAGGGAAATTGTGTATTTTGTGCAGGTGAACACAAAATAAGTTCGTGTAAAAAATTTATAAGTGAAAGTAGTGAAAATCGGCGAAACTTTGTTCTAATGAACAAATTATGTTTCGTTTGCTTGCTTGACAACCACAGTGTTAGGTTTTGCAAAAACACTCTCAAATGCCAGGTGTGCAAACGCCGCCACCATTCGTTGCTACACCCACCGGGTGGTGTAGGGTCGGAAATTGGTGAGGGTAGTAGTGCTGCTCGCGCGGGAAACTCATCAGTAAGTTCTGGGGAAAATAACGCCGCCAATCAAGCGGAGGAGTCCAATACGCCGGTGGTCGCATGTCTTGCGACAGGGAACAGGAAAACTGTGTTATTAACTACGGCTTTATTAAAGGCTGAGTCGAAGCATGGGACTTACCGGGTGGTTAGGGCGCTACTGGATCAGGGATCACAAGGGTCCTTTGTAACGGAATCCATGGTTCAGTATTTGGGTTTGAAGAAAATACCTTCAAAAAATACGGTTGTAGGCGTGGGTGGAGATAAAAGTACTACGTCGAGCGCCAAGGTAGTAGTTACGATTGCATCGAGAATCGATCCTACGGTCAAACTAAAGGTAAACGCCTATGTTCTGAAATCAGTCACGGCCCTTCTCCCAGCTACGAAAGTAACCAGGGTAGAATGGGTTGATATAAATGATAACGAGTTAGCTGATCCGGAATACTTCAGGCCCAACAAGATTGACATTTTGTTGGGCGCTGAAATATACAGCCAGGTCATGCGGGACGGACTAAAGCGGAATTCAAGCGGAACGCTATTAGCGCAAAGTACCGCTTTAGGCTGGATACTGTCGGGGGCGGTAGACGTGGAAAATAGTCCGAACATCCACTCGCATATTACTGTGATGCATTCCTGTGTCCAAAATGATGAAATGTTGAGGAAGTTTTGGGAATTAGAGGCGGAACCATCTGGAACAAAAAGGATGCTCACGGAGGAGGAAGTTAAATGTGAACAATGGTTTACGGCGTCGACATTGCGTAATGAAGATGGCAGGTATATCGTGAGGCTACCGGTGCGGGATACAGAGCGGGTTGGCAAGTTTGGGGAGTCGAAAGCTATAGCTGAAAAAAGACTGAAAGGCTTGGAATTAAAATTAGGAAGGAATAATAAATTAAAGCAAGATTACGAGAAAGTTATTAATGAATATTCAGAATTGAAACACATGGAAAAGGTATCGGAAGACAAAAGAAATATGAAAGAAGCCATATACTTACCACACCACGCTGTCGTCCGCGAAGATAAGGATACGACCAAGGTTCGAGTCGTATTCGATGCATCCTGTAAGGGTTCAAATGGAATGTCTCTTAATGACAATTTATTGATTGGACCTACCTTGCAGGCAGAACTTCGGCATATTATTATGCGTTGGAGATCATATCGGATATGTCTGGTTGCTGATATAATTAAAATGTATCGGCAAGTTTTAGTTAACAGAAAGGACACACCATTTCAACGCATACTTTGGCGGGATAGTCCTGAAAAGGAGATAGAAGAGTACGAACTGATGACGGTGACCTTTGGTACTGCATCAGCACCATACTTGGCAGTTCGTGCACTTCACCAAGTAGCTTATGATGAGTGTGAAGCTAATCCTGAAATAAAGAAAATTATATTAAATGATTTCTACATGGACGATTTGATGACTGGAGCTGAAAACATAGAACAAGGCATCAAAATATTCGCAGACATGAATGAAACTTTGAGTAAAGGCGGATTTAAGTTACAAAAGTGGATGAGCAATAGTAAAGAACTATTAAATAAAATGAGAGATGAGGAAAGAACAACATATGAAGAATTAAAAATAAAAATGGATAATGTAACAAAAATACTAGGACTTACCTGGAATTCAAGCGAAGATTTCTTCCAATCCTCTCTGGAACTCTCGACGATAACGGGACCTGTGACAAAAAGAAAAATAATTTCCGAGATATCGCGTTTGTTCGACCCTCTGGGATGGTTAGCACCTAGCATAATTTTAGCAAAAATATATATACAGAAATTGTGGTTAGCAGGGTTGGATTGGGATCAAGTCATCCCAAGCAATTTGGAACAAGAATGGAGTGCTTACCATCACAGCTTAGTTTCTCTGGTTCATATTAGAATCCCTCGATGGTTACACACGGGTTCTGATACCACGAAGTCAGAGCTACACGGGTTTTCAGACGCCTCGAAGCTAGCGTATGCGGCAGTGGTTTACCTTAGAGTAGTGGATAATTTGGGAAATGTCCATACGTCGCTAATTACATCCAAAACAAAGGTGGCACCTATTAAACAAGTGTCCATTCCAAGACTGGAACTCTGTGGCGCAGTTCTTGTTAGTAAATTAATAGCGGAAGTAGGTGAAGTTATGGGTATACCAAAAACAAATTGGCATGCATGGACCGACAGCGAGGTAGTGTTGGCATGGTTAAATGGTCATCCATGTCGTTGGAAAACCTTTGTGGCCAATCGAACTTCCGATATTTTGACAACATTAGATACGCATCACTGGGCACATGTACGCACTAAGCAAAATCCAGCAGATTGTGCGTCTCGAGGTGTTTCTCCTTCAGAGCTTGTAGATATGGTTATATGGTGGGAAGGACCGAGTTTCCTAAGGGAATCGGTAATCGAGTACAAAAGACCAAAACATCTCGCTACGCATTTAGAAGAAGTTAAAGCACATACTTCTACGTTGGATGTGACAATCTGGAACAGATTTTCGACACTGTCGAAAATGATACGAGTAGTAGCTTATTGTCGTCGGTTTTTAAGGTCACAACGGCAAAAATTTAGGTCAAAACATTTGATGAAACAAGAACTAGATGAAGCAACAGAGATATGCATAAAGAAATGTCAAGAAGAAGGATTCGCAAATGAGTTGGAATTATTGAAAGAGAATCTGGTAGATCAGATGAAAGGCAATCTGAAATCATTGAATATATTTTTGGATACCAAGGGGATTATTAGAGTCGGAGGCAGGCTGGAAATGTCCAAGATAAATTACCATAGAATACATCCTATTTTAATTCCAAGGGAGTCGCTTTTAACGAAATTGCTGATAGCAGACGCTCATGTCAAAACTATGCATGGTGGGCCTCAACTGATGATCACCTATTTGCGATCAAAGTATTGGATCATGGGAGTCAAATTGTTAACTAAAAAACATGTTAGAAGCTGTGTGCGGTGTTTTCGGTACACAGCCAAGGCTAGAACACAACTTATGGGGCAACTACCAGCAGCTCGTGTTACACCGAACAAACCCTTTTTATGTAGCGGTGTGGATTACGCCGGCCCAATAAATTTACGGGTGTCAAAGGGTCGAGGTAACAAATCGTATAAGGGATACATCGCTTTATTCATCTGCATGGCTACTCGGGCCGTGCACTTAGAAGCTGTTAGCGACCTAAGTTCTAGAGGTTTCCTTGCGGCTTTCAAACGGTTTGTTGCTAGGCGAGGTCGGTGTGCAGAATTACATAGTGACAACGGCACTAATTTTGTGGGTGCCGCACGTGAATTGCAAAATTTATTTAAAGAGGAAAGGTTAGCTTTCTCCGAGTTAGCAGAGGAACTTGCCACCAATGGTACTGAGTGGCACTTTATTCCTCCTCACTCGCCAAACTTTGGAGGCCTTTGGGAGGCAGGGATAAAGTCCACTAAGTATAACCTTAAGAGGGTGATAGGAGATTCAACGTTAACCTTTGAGGAAATCACCACGGTGTTGGCTCAAATAGAGGCATGCCTCAATTCTAGACCACTATCCTACATGGAAGATCTGGATAAGTTTATTATTTTAACTCCAGGTCATTTTCTGGTTGGGGAACCACTTGTTGTACCCCCGGACTCGAATTATGAAAGGTGTAATGTACACAGTTTAAAGCGGTGGCAACTCTACCAGAGAATGATGCAGGATTTCTGGCGTCGATGGTCACAGGACTACCTTCACCAATTTTTACAGCGGCATAAGTGGGCCTACAAAACACCGGAACCATCTATTGGTGAAGTGGTTTTAGTAAAAGAAGATAATTTGCCCCCTGGCAAGTGGTTGTTAGGTAGGATTGCAAATAAACATCCGGGAGCAGATGGGGTTACCCGGGTCGTAACGTTACGTACACAGTCGTCTACTATAAAAAGACCGACATCTAAATTGTGTGTGCTACCTGTAACAGATTGAACTTGTACCTTTTATGTAACAATTTGTTTTAACATTTTTCTTATATTTTGTGTTAGTATGCTAGTATAGTTTATAAGTCTAGATATAATTAATTTGGTTGTTAAATTGGTTCAAACCTCCACCAATGACATTGACAGCATATTTCCAAACAATTGAATTTTTTTTGGCACGGTGGGCGGTATTAAAGGACATTGGGCAATATGTCCTTGGTGGGCGGTATGTCTAAGCAAAGCCATAGCGAATCAATAAAATATTTAGCATTAGTTCCGCTTCGCTCGATAGATGGCGTTGACATCTAATTAGAAGTCGCTATGGTTTTGTTACCTGCATTTAGTGGGGTTGCGTGTAAAATTATTTTTTTGTGTGAGCAGCAAGCATTGTGATTATTATATTATACGCGCTAATCACAATAAATGTTATAAAGATCAATCATGCTGGTAATGTTTTTTACATTAATCAAACTTCTAATAAAATCAATGTAAGTAGGTATGACAATTCTATGTACCTATAATTAATTAAGTGTCATCAAATGTCAAATAAAATCATTATAATAAATCTTCTTTATAAAATACGTCAAAATAGCGATAAAAGTGTCAAAATAAAAGAATCTTCCATAAAATCGGAATACAACACAAAATAATAAATGGCAACATAATAGGTTTTTCGAATTTAATTCATTTGGAAGATAACAGTGAACGTCAGGTAAGGTAACTAACATTAGGTCTATAAATAGTTCAAAATACGGCAGATCCTTCTTCAAAAAGCGTGAACACAGGAAGTGGACCTGGCAGAGCCCCGATGGTGAAACAAAAATTGAGATCGACTTCATCATGTCAGTCAACCAAGAAGAAAATGTTCAATGATGTCTCTGTGATCAATTCGGTAAAAACCGGGAGCGATCACCGCATGGTAAAAGGCACATTGAACATTAATATTAAGCTTGTAAGGTCTCGACTGATGAAGTCCACGCTCCGCCCAGCACAGATCCAGGTCCAAAACCCCGAGAGCTTTCATCTCAAACTCCAGAATCGTTTTGAGTGCCTAGGGAGCTCCGTGGACGAATACAGCGACGGGTTCGTGGAAGCTGTCCATACGGTCGGGTCTAAGTTTTTCAAGACCCGTCGTACAGATAGAAACAAAAAGCTCTCTGATCATACCCTCAAGCTTATGAAGGAGAGGCGTGAGATGATCCTGCAGTCTTCAGATGAGGCGTGCAAATACCGGCAGATCAATAGACAGATCTCTAAATCCTTGAAAAGAGACCTCCGCCGCTTTAATACCGAGCGTATTAAAGACGCGATTGAGCGAAATAAAGGCTCCAAGGTTTTTCAAGGGATCTGGCTATTGGGCAGAGCCAGCTCACGAAACTGAAGACCGACAATGGCAGGATCGTATCCGCCAAACCGGAGCTTCTGAGGGAGATCGAGACATTCTATGGACAGTTGTACACATCAATCAGCAAACCCGTTGCGAGTCTAGCAAACGACCCAAGAGCTAGATTGACCCGACACTATACCGAAGATATGAAGATTAGGATAGCTCTGAAACAGCTTAAAAACCACAAGGCGCCGGGTGATGACTGAATCACGGCTGAACTCCTGAAGGCGGGTGGAAAACCGGTCCTCAAGGCCTTCAGAAGCTGTTTGATTCCGTCATACTCGAGGGCAAAACGCCACAGGCATGGTGCAGGGGTGTGACGTGACGTGTACGAATCGTCTCGCCCGCAGGTTTGACGATTTTCAGCCTCCCGAACAAGCCGGATTCCGAAAAGGCTTTAGCACTGTAGACCACATACTTACGCTGCGGCAGGTTATACAGAAGACCGAAGAGTATAACTTGCCTCTCTGTTTAGCGTTTGTGGGCTACGAAAAAGCATTCGATTCGATCGAGACTTGGGCTGTACTGCAGTCTCTCCAACGGTGCCAGATTGAATACCGGTACATTGAGGTGTTGAAGTGTCTGTACAAAAATGCCACCATGTCAGTCCGTCTTCAGGATCAGACCTCGAAACCAATCCTTCTCCAGCGCGGCGTAAGACGGGGAGACGTCATTTCTCCGAAACTGTTTACTGCTGCGCTGGAGGACGTCTTCAAGGTTCTGGAATGGAAGGGGCTTGGCATCAACGTTAATGGCGAGTACCTAGCTTCCGAAAGAGTGGGTCTTAAAATGAACATGGACAAAACCAAGGTCATGGTGAATGCCCATGTAACACCCACTCCTATCAAGATCGGAGACTCTACACTCGAAGTTGTAGACGATTATGTTTACTTGGGACAAACGGTCCAGTTGGGTAGGTCCAACTTCGGAAAAGAGGTCAACCGTCGAATCCGACTCGGCTGGGCGGCGTTCGGGAAGTTGCGTGGTATCTTCTCGTCCAATTTAACGCAGTGTCTCAAGACAAAAGTCTATGACCAGTGTGTGTTGCTAGTGATCACCTATGGGACCGCGACGTGGTCGCTCACAATGGGCCTTATCAGAAAGCTTAAAGTCACCCAAAGGGCAATGGAGAGGGCTATGCTCGGAATTTCCTTGCGTGATCACGTCAGAAATTATGATATCCGCAGGAGAACCAAAGTTACCTACATAGCCCGAAGAATTGCCAAACTTAAGTGGCAGTGGGCAGGGCACATTGCTCGCAGAATGGATGGCCGATGGGGCCGCGAACCGGAAGACGATACGTTGGAAGGCCTCCCACTAGGTGGACCGATGACCTGGTCAAGGTTGCGGGAAGGCGCTGGATGCGAGACGCACGGAATTGGTCAATGTGGCGACGCCTGGGGGAGGCCTATGTCCAGCAGTGGACGTCTTTCGGCTGAAATGATGAATGATGATGATGACGGCAGATGTCTTTATCTACTTTGCACAATTTATTATTTAAATCAGGCTGTTGTCTTTTTCTTGCCAAACTTGACTATAATTTGTTTCTTAGACTATACCTAAATGTTTCTTATAATGTATTATCATGAAATGTAAATTTAAAAAAAATAGTTTAATTAAGGAATAATTAAGTGCAATCTTACTAGTTTAAAAAAGTCGGCCGCCCATGCTAAAACGGACAACTGGAATTGTACAACATGCGGACAACTACTGAAGATTTGCGTTTCTATATCGTCAAAATAAATAAGTTGAACCAAGAAAAAAAACAAGCTTTTTTGCTTACCGCCGAAATTTCATCTTTATCGATTGAGGATAACTGCTTTAAAATTCAGTTGCAAGATTTGACCCGAACACACATACATTTTCACATTGCAAGTTAATAAAAAGCTTGTAAAATACTAATAAATAAATGATATATTTTATTAAATAAAAGTATCACAAGATAAAGTATTAAAATTATTTAATCGTAATTCTATTTTATATAGTATATGGTAACATTTTTGCATTGTCTATGGTTTAAAAAGTAATACACTATCTTGTCTATTGCCACAGTCCTGTACGACCAAAGACCTTATACTTCTAAATACGTATAAGGTCTTTGTGTACGACCTATTCGGGGCAAGTGTAATTCCGAATTTAATTATGTAAAAAAGTGAAATGCCCAAAAATTCAGATCCCTTTTTGTTCTTTGCTGCCGTAGATTCCTTTCGCTAAATTCAGATTTCGAGATTATACCTCGTTACTTTTACTATAATTATTGTATCCTTACCGTACAATTTATGATTGAATATACTAGCCGTTTAACTCAGTGTTGAATATGAACAGAAACTCGTCGAAATCAAGTCTTCATCTATGTAGATTATAGTACTAAGCTATTGTTGAATTTTCTGATTCAACAATAGCTTAGTACTATAGCGGAAAACAGGCTTAAATAGTTTCATTTGACGTCTCATCCACTCCCTTAGATACTCCTATATCAACTTTGACGGAGCCCAAACTTAGCCACTTACCGAACAACAGAAGTCTCACTACATAGTCACCGTAGCTTATATATAGGCAGAACTGGCACCTTGCCAACTCATACGTTAAATATACAAACGGAGCCAGTCAGTGGAACATATGTCAGAAGTAGGCCTAACTAACCAGATATAAGCAAAACTAAGTTTTGCACCCGAACGTGAACACATTTGACTCGACGGTATCTGTGGTTTGTTAACAGTAACTCACTGTTTCAACACTATAACTTAAAGCTTTCTACGATTCATTACAAACTTTATTCATTTTGAGCAAAAACTTCCAGACAACTTTCGAGATTAGATGTTTTTGAACATGTTATAGAAACTACACTGATTGTCTATGGCCAACTGAAAACTAGCGCTGGGTGTCTGACCCAGCAAATGCTGCGTTGGTTTGGTAACCCTTTTGGCACGTTCAGTGCTAGTTGTGATTGTGCTTTTTGATGGTTCCGTAATATACCCAAAGCAAATTGTCAAAAAATATTTTTAGTTTTTAGGGGGGTCCCATACAGCAAAAGGAGGGCGCGAAAAAAATTGACCTACCCCATCGAGTGTGGTATCGTTGTTTAGATCTCGTAGAGTAGATAAATACTGTATCTTTTGTTTAAAAAAAAATAGAAAACAAAGGAATCAGATGCCACCAAAGTCGCATTTTTTTTTACAAATTTCTGTTCCGAAGAATTTCTAACTTCCCATTGATCTATGCACACATATGGTGATAATGTTCATTATATATATATATAAAAGAAGAAATTGACTGACTGATCGATCAACGCACTGCCAAAACCACTAGGCCTAGAAACATGAAATTTCTTATATATAAAAAAGAAGAAAGTGACTGACTGACTGACTAACCGATCAATGCACAGCCAACACCGCTAGGCCTAGAATCATGAAGGCTCCTCAACTGACGTCAGTGAGCACTAAGAAATATTTTTTGGAAATTCCATCCCGAAGGGGGTATTAAGGGAGTTAAAAGTTTGTATGAAAAATCAAATTCGTATAATTCTTGAAACTCAAACAGTAATCTAAGTAAACGATAATGTTTGTCATTATTAGTTTTTCGAAACTACACCCCAATTATGATTTAAGGGGTGTTGAAGAACCCAAGAAATCAGATTCGTCCATACAGGACATCTGACATCTGATTTCTTGGGTTAATAAATTTCAAAATAAACTTGACATAAATACCGACCTAAGTAAACAATAAAGGTCGCCACTACACGTTTTTCGAAATTACCCCCAAAAGACGGTTTAGAGGTAGTTTTTTTTTTTAGGCCTCTTATTTTTTGCGTAGTCTAATAAACTTGAAAATTGTAACAAATACCTACTTACCTAAGTAAACAATAAAGGTTGTTATTATTAGATTTTCGAAACTTTCCCCAAAATACGATTTAACGGGAGTTACTTTTTTTTTTATTTTATGCTTTGGGTTAATAAACTTGAAAGTTGACATAAATACCAACCTAATTAAACCATAAGGGTTGTCATTATAAGTTTTCTAAACTACCCCCAACATATGATTTAGCGATTGTAAAAGTTTGCTAAGAATCTTACTGCACAGGGTTTCGTTTTTGATGTAGGGCTTACGGGAGCACTACGATAGAATTTTCGGCTATTCAACCTTCAAAAACGTTTACTGCTGGACACAGGCAAGCGGCAAGCTTAGCCACACTTATCGGTACTATGCGTTTCACATCCACCGGATTCCCGCAGCCTTAACCAGGTCCTCGATCCACCTAGAGAGAGGGTGGCTTTCGTACGCTGCGTTTTCTGGTACGCGGCGCAGAACTTTCAACCATTAAGAGGGAAAAGGGGCTGAAAGCTTTGATTGTATTAAAAAACTAATTCCTTGGGGATAAAGGAAATAATCAAAATTAACATAATACGTTATTTAAACTACCCCCAGATAGGATTAAGAGGTGTTAAAGTTTTTTTGAGGCACCTTCCTGTGCAATGTAACTAAAATAAAAAAGAGTGAATAACATATTTGGGTTGTTGAAAACTCGACCCTCAGAGGGGCAACAACGGGTTATTAAGTTTTTAGGGGAGTATTTTATTTTGTGACGTTAACCTAAAATTTATAATTCTTTTAAAAAAAAAAACGAAACGTCCCAAACCAATAAACCCTAGATATCTACGATACCCGATTTTTTGCCTATTTTTATTGATTTAACAATAGTATATTTTTGGTCGCTTACACTAACTGCACATGAGAAAGTCATCTGTAGAATAAAATACGAAACTTGGCCGGTGCTTTTACTACTCTTCTATTTTTCTGTGTTTGTTGCTGTTACGTCTGGGTCGAATAAATGTTTTTTTCTATATTATTCGAAGTAACAACAAGAGAATATAGCTGAATAGATTCATAATGGAAGGCAATACTGAAACCCGAACCAGCAATATAGGGACCACTGATGATGATAAGGTAATTAAGGATACCATTAACTATGTCTCAAATAGGCAGTAGGATCAATATCGTCAATTATGCTTCATCATCCGATATATCAGATCTAAATGCAATGTAATCAGAACTCTAGCTACATTGTCACCAGAGATAATTAACACTCCCAAATTAATTGCTTAAAGGTACACAATGCGGCACAATATCGCTACAGTAACAGCGTGTCAAGATAACAACCATTACGGGACTAATCGAGTATCCGACACCCGAATATGAACGATTTCATAATACGACATTCGTGCCCAATAATCCGTAATTATTGGATTTCATATTTGCTGCCTGTTCGGATTCGTACCTACTTAAATATTTGCCGTCCGCCCCTTCCAATTTAAATAAGCTTTGCATAAATTCCCTGCCGATAACAATCGGTAAGATACTTAGAGCTACATTAACATCGTCGTTATAATTATGTACCTTCTTAAGTGTGGCTTTTAAAATTCAAAGTGCGAAGTCCTTTATTTTTCACCGTCGTCAGTATTTACATTAAACAAGATCAGGAAATAATGCTTCTACAGAAAAATCGAGTGATAACTTTACAGTCAAAGATCGAAAAGCAGTTTACTAGCAATTAAGCTTTCGATTGGAGACTTTTTACCCGACTGCCGAAGGGTGGTAATGTATTATCAGTCTATGTATGTATGTATGCATGTTCCTATGTGGCATTCTAAAGACCAAACGCATTGGCCGATTTTGATGATTCTTGCGTCAATCGATTCGTCTTAACCTTGTGAGTGTCACTGGCTACATTACAATTGGAAAAAAGAAAAATAAAAAAACCGACTGCTTTATGCGACGAGGATTTTATATATTTATTTCTTTCATGTTTTTTTTTTGTTCGTGGAATAGATTACTGCATGGTTGCCTGACCGCATTCAGCCGCAAGAAGTTTCTTTTTTTACAATTATCCTAGATTAGGAATTTCTCCTGTATGGTGAATGCAACATCATCTAGCGCTTAGTTATCCTTCATTTGTATAGTAAGTAAGCAGGCCACCCATAGATTTCGGTTAACTGAGAGCTGGCAACATTATTTTTCTCACCCACTTTCTTTTTCACCCACTTTCTTTCAAAAGACATTGGATTCACTTGAAAAAGTTGTATACTTGGGGTTAACTGTCAAACATAAGGGACAATGGCATAAACCCACAGATACATTGTTTTAGCAGAGATTGTATTCCTACGTAATTAAAAGAAAAATATCTGGTTGAACTCAGGGCAATCTTCTGAATTAGTTTGTGCAAGATCGAGAACGTCGAGAATGATAGATGTCATGTCAAGTCATGAACTTTTGTAGGTTATCTGGGTATCTTTAAATTATGTGTTTAATATATTATTCAATTTCGTGTTGTTTTTACCTAGTTATTTTAGCATGAAATGTAAAATGTACTCTTTGGAAAGAGTATATTTATTTATACAAAGTGACTTTGACGTGTATCAAAGTGTCGTGGTCAATAACAAAGCTATATTCTTTACCAAATTAAAAAAAAAGGAGATCATCAATAATCCATTCGACACGTTTGTATTTAATATTGTTGAAACTGCACAATATGCACATGTTACTCTATGTGGGCTTCTAAACACGTGTTGTGCCAAATTGCATAAGCGTATGTATGTTTGTTTGTATGTATGTATGTATTATTTATTTATTTATTATATGCTTTATTGTACACCTTAAAATACAAATATAACAAAAAAACTTAAAATTAATATGTTTGTCCTCGCATTTCTCCGTATAATAATACTTATCGGATTGTGACTATTATTATTGTATTGGATTGAGTATCTCTCAACTTAGGGAATAGTGCAGTTTCATCAAAATCGGTCCAGCAGTTTTCAAGATATGGAGCATAGAAACGAACTCCTGAGCGACAAAGGAAAATCAGTTTTTTTTTTTTTTTTAATGTAGATTATTTTTCATTTTTATTAACATATATACAATTGAAAATTCTAAAAACAAAAACAAACCTATATACAAATACAAAAGGGAGACGGAAAAGACCTCATTGTGCATCAAAAAATTCGTCCACATCGATGTCAATGGGAAACGTGCCCAGAACGCTGGCAGCATTGCCACGTTGGATGGCAATGCTGATTCTCTGGCCGTAGAAAAGGCCAGCCCTCTGGTCACGTGAAGAGTCGACGAGCTTTGAGGAATTCAAATTTTGGAGAAGCCTATGGCAAGCAGTGGACTGCTATAGGCTGATGACGATGATGAAAAACAAGATTACTAGCAAATTATTCCAGTGGGATCTTAGCTGACTTTAAATATCTCAAATCAAAAACATGGCAAGCTAAAAAAATATCATATAACTACGCTATACAACACGGCCAGCCAGGCTTATCTGACCAGTCCCATTCTATTTCCAAATTTTCTGTTTCAGTCTCAAATAAATCGTAAATTCACGTAGGTAAGCCCATCTATTCAAATCACCCAAGTCGATCAGAATGATGTGAAAAGTTGTCGATGCCACCCGACGCCCAACCCTAGGCTTATACCATTTACATAACTCCTTTTGACTAATTACCCTACTGACCAACGGTAGGGTCACCACTCACCGCTCAAGTAACTTTAACCAGTTAATGATAAAGTCATACATTTATCAATGTCAGATTATTGTGGGCTTCATCACGATAATACTCTTATGGACCTATCTGTTGGAGAGTTGATAAAAGTAACTCCCACCTTATTGATAACGGCACACACTCCATTTTTGGATGATTGACGAACGACTGCTGTGTTAATTAAAACAATACCGTCCAATAAAGTGCCTTTTCATTGTAGACAGATATTTTACCAACAGATTTTCAGGCTTCACCTTTCCGTAATAGAATGGTTATGTTATCGAAATTGTACGACAAGTGCGTTATAGATAACATCTGTAAGATATGCAATTCAAGTTCGGTACAAGTGGTAGATAAGCATTTCTGAAGTAATTAATAATGAAATAACATCTTCAATGCCCTTGAATGTTACTCCAGTATTCGTAATTTGAAGTAATGGCAATGTTTTCACACAATATCACGTCGTTATCGTATTCTGTACGTCGGCGCTCTCCAGAGAATATATTATATTCAAATTCTTGTTTGGCAGCACACAGAAGCCGCAGTAACTCTAGCAGACATAGGTACAGTTTCGCAATTACGGCTCGTACAGACGTAGATAGCATTTCTATAATACCTACATTGAGAACTCGAATCTCCTGGGAGCAGAAAATCCTGAGTACGAAATTTTCGACATAATAAAATCGAGGATTGCTGACTTAAATTCGATTTATTGGTATTGCGGAGGTCACATTAGTTCGTAGCTCGTAGCGATTGCGTGGCTACGAGCTACGAGTCTACGACTTGATTTTAGACCTTTCTAGTTTGGTGTAACAGTGTGTAATGTTACATTTATTCGAAGCACGTAGTGTGAAGGAAAATATTTTCGTTGTAGGATGTGAGTCAAATACTGACCTTGTATCGGGAATACAGTTGTGCTATTACTTGTAGGTAGCATTTGAGATTAACTCGAAACAGGTGTTTGTTTCCGTGGCATAACCCAGTTTCCGGAAAAGTGTAACTTTCCAGCAACCAATGAAAGAACCTATTTATTCGGTCCGAACTTATTAACAATATTTTTTTCCTTTCTAATTCTTAATTCTTGATTGTACACCAAAAAAACAACATTACATAAATGTGATAATAAAGTACATGTACAAAGGCGAGTTTAACTCAATGCTGAGTTCTCTTACAGCAAACCCTAGAGTGACAGAGAAAACATTATTTAGTTTCACGCGGTACCAGCGGTATTATAATAATAACAAAATTAAGTGTCCTTATAGCAGGTACTCCGTCTGTTATAAGGTACCACGTTAAGGTTTTAGTTATAGCAATATTTGCTGGCAGCTGTTCATTATAGAGCTCTCTGTATTTAATTGCCAATGTTCAGTAGAACATTAATAGGTAACACATATTGAATTAGAACCTATTCTTAGCTCGCAAACCTTGTGGTTACGCCTAATGAATATAAAACACATATCATACTAAACTAATAACTTGATTAAATCAACATTGCGGCCAACAATATGAGATTTTGGTTGAAAACTAACAAAAGCGTTTACAAAGCCATATTACAAAAGCTTTTGGTTCTATTGATGTAACTATACCCCCTGGTTTGTTAAACTATGAATATAATATGACAAGTTTTAACACAATAAGACAAATGTTCTTACTACAATTATAAGGGTCGGTAACCCAGCACCCTTACTGCCTATTGGGTTCCAAACTTCTTAGACCCAATTCTAGGCCACAATGAATTAACTAAAGTGTACACAACAAACTAGGGCAGCGTTTCCAACAGAGAAGTGCGAGATAGCTGTGTGGTGCGAGGCTTAGGGACACCCCGTACCTTGTTTTTGTTTTAGATGTTTTTGATGTCCTCCGCTCTGGGGTGGGCGGAGGTGTCTATCGGACTCTTACCAAGCCAAGCTGTGAAACGTAGTGACTTATTCTACCAAAATTGTATAAGGAAGCTTATTGCGTTGATGCGTAAGGGACTCTGCTTTGCAGGGAAGCGGTCTTGTACTTACAAAGCAAGCACTTGAGATAAGCTGCTCACATTCCTAGATAAAATCCTTGATTCTCTTTTTTGCATAATAAACCTCCGCTTCCGCTAAGCACGTTTTTCATCAGAGCTCCACTGTAGAAGACTAGAAAAATTAAATACTCCTATCGGTAGAAATCGCACCTATCCCTCGCTACGAATCCTTGCACATCTTTGGTACATAGGCACCCTAAGTGCTAAGGCCTGTTTCACAAATACCGAATATGTGCTCTTGTCGGTCAAGTCCACAGACATAGATCTAACTAGATAACGCAAGTCCCTCCATCGGGTCCATATTGGCTCACCTAAAGTTCTTTACCCGAAATTGTTCTTCCTAACGATTTGTAATCCGAATGATCACTCTTCCTAAAAATTTTCATCCTAAAGTTTTCATTCATACTATTTGTAGTGCTACCGGCGATGTTCATAACACTCGTGTTTCCGAAAGTTGTTATTAATAATATCATTAATATAAATATATTTAAACTCCTACTGTTTTTTATCATAACGCTTTTATCCCTAAACATAATTACCATAATATTTTCACTCATACTCAAAAAGAAACATTTACCAAGTGTAATAAAAAATATATTTGGGTAGAAGATGATATTTATAGTTTTAATTTGAGGGATGATTATTATTTGGGGTATGCTTTACATAACGTACTGAGTTGTGTCTATTGTTAAAGTTCATGTCGGTGTATTATCATAACGTGCATGTTTGTGTTAATGCTTTATTAATATAGAGAGAAAATAATTTAAAATAATTTAAAACCAGTCGCGGAGGATTAAAATTAGACGTACATGGATTTACATATGAAAAAAACCTCACTGTACCATCCCAACCCCATCCCATGGTTATGGAAGATTTAAGCAACTAAGTCGACGGAGCCCCGCTGCGGGGCTCCTATTTCTGTCTGCAGGGTCTAAAGTAACCTAACATGAAGGAGATGACGGGAGCTGCGTTCGCTCGCTTTGCTCGCTCACTTCAGCTTCCGTCATCTCCTTCGAACCTAACCTATCCGTGTCGGGGTGCCCTAAGTTCCCGAGCTCGCTTCGCTCGCTCTTGGACTAATTCTTGTTTTTTTAACCTCACGAAAAACATACAAAAAAACATAACATTGCCGACTCTTGAAAATTTTTATAAAGCTTTCTATTTATGAGTACTACCTACAAAAATAAAATGAACTTCCAAATCAACGGCAAATATGATAGAATTAAATATATATTTAATTCTAAAGCAAAATACACCAATAAAAGTGATTATTTGAAAGCTATAGCCGCTAATATTAAACTAATTTAATTAAAATGTGTATATGAAAACATGTATTTATTTGACTACTTGTACCATGGTACCTGTTATTCTTATATGTTATACATGTTATGTGAAAATAAAGTTACGCAAAATTAATGTATATAATACTGATTATTATGAATAAAAAGAAATCTAAACAAAAAAGATATGACTTTGAATAAAAGTGTAAAAGATAGTTATGTTGAGAAAATATAGGTAAACAAATAAAAGTATAATAAATGTTTATTGCTACTGACATTATGAAGTTAAATGCTTCTGAATTATGAACATTAGAGACAGAGTAGTTAGGAATTGTGATTGTTAGGATGAAAAATGTTAGGAAGAACATTTTCGGATTTCCAATTATCGGAGTTGAAAATTTAGGTGAACTTTGGCGCACCCCCCTCCATCTGTATGAAAACCAAGCGGGCCACTTTTTCACAAACAATTTAAAAACAAATTTACTTACCAATGAAAGAAAACATTTCCAATGTCTTGGCCAAGTTTTTCTATACATTCTTTACAGCTCAATAAGGCATAAAAAGGCATTTTTCTAGATTTCTGTAGATTTGCGGTGCCGATAATACTAAATGAAAAGCTCAGATTACGACCATTGATCGTAACTTTACTCCGTTTTTTGGCACGCGAAGTACATACAATCGCGTCATCTAGATAGATGTATGTCTGTGGTCAAGTCACTGGATATACACACCACAGTGTCAAAACCTACCAGACATCAATTCAAAATTAATTCGTTAAACATACCTACCGATAGGCTACCATCAAGCTTAGGTGACGTCGGTGATAACTACAGGTAACTTATTATTTAAAACAATATCTTCCATACCATAACTTCACTTCTGTAATCCCTGAAGGGTAAAGTAGAGACCTAGCTGCTTCGGCATATTATTACATTTATAAATAAAAACTACAATGTCTCAAGACGAAAGTCTATGACCAGTTGCAAGTGATAACCTACAGGACAGAGACGTGGTCGCTCACAATGGTTCTCATCAGAAGGCTTAAAGTCACACAAAGGGCAAAGGAGAGGGCTACGCTCGGCGCGGGCGTTTCCTTGCGTGATTAAATCAGAAATGAAGACATCCGCATGAGAACCAGGGTTACTGACATAGACCGAAGATTGCCAAACTTAAGTGGCATTGAGCAGGCCACATTGCTCGCAGAACGGATGTTCGATGGAGCCGAAACGTTCTGAAGCGGCGACCGCGTACCGGTAGATGTAGCGTTGGAAGGCCTCCCTCTAGATGGAGCGATGACCTGGTCAAGGCTGTGGGCATCCGGTTGATGCTAAACGCATAGGACCGATAAGTGTGGGACGCTTGGGGGTGGCCTATGTCCAGCGGTGGACTTCTTTCGGCTGAAACGATGATGATGATGAATATTTTCTACTAGCTTTTTAACAGCATAGCTCACGTAGCTTTGCCCAATCCACCCGCCTGTGCCTATTACACTTAGCGATAGTTTAGCTCTAGGTATATTACACTTAATATAACATTCCCAGTATTCCCTGAAGGGTAAAGATGAAGTGCACCTACAGTACGAACGCCCACATCCCAGCTGTATATTTATAAAGAACTTACTTCTGCCAGCGGCTTCGCCCGCGTTATAAGTGTTTTCTTATCCTAAGGGAATGTTATACCGGGATGAAAAGCATATGTGCTATTCCAGACTATAATCCATCTCTGTGCCAAATTTCATCCAGACCCGTTCAGTCGTTTTGAAGTGATTGAGTAACAAACATACATCCATCCATCCATCAAAACTTTCACATTATAATATTAGTAAGATTTTTGATGCCGGTTCAGTACCTACTGCCAGAGATCACCTTCTACAAACCTATAAAAATACGAATAATCCTCTTAATGATATTAGTTTAAATAGATATATATGAAAAAAAAGAGAATAGACTGGTACATGCAGAATAATATTATGTTGTATTCACATAGATACCTTCGTTATTGGTAGCCCCAGTAATTGGGATGCCGACTTCGGAATACGGCAGTCGCTAATTTACTTTGTCGTATCTGAACGGACTCAAGGTCAAACACAGGTAGTGTACTAATTTAGTTAGGAATAGCCTAAATGATAGGTAACAGATTGAAGTTCCAAATCAAATCAAATAATTTATTTACATATATTAAAAAAAGGTGTTGCAGGTATAAAAGGTACATTGTATTATAACCTAATGAGGTGTGCAAATAATAAATTAGGGACACACGTAATTATATATTAGGAAACATTGAATACTAAACAGAATCAATTTTAAATTGAGTTACATGAAACAATAGAAAAGTCAATAAAAAGAAATGTTTAATGCATTTCTATTGCTTTTTTTAACAAAACGGTTCTGTAAATGATAGATAACTACAGTATTTCATACGTTATTTATGTTTTAATCCGGTACCAGGATTATTAAATCACGGTATATTTTTAGGATTTCGTTCCTCAAAAGGAATACTCTAATAGGATCACATCGTTGTCTGTCTGTCCGTGTGACAAGCCATTTTTCTCTGGAACGCCGAGAGGTATCAAGTTGAAATTAATATCATATACTCAGGTCTGCAACCCCTTGGATCTGTGAAAATCAAACTTATAGATCAACGCAATCAAAATAAACCGCTGTTTATGACACAAATTTGAAGAATCATGAGGGAATTAAAACTAGTTGACCTAGAAATTCGGCAATAAGTAATGCACAAGTACAGAAAAAATGCCAAAACCCGTAAATTTATACACAAATAAAAAATTATAGCTTATTTGCAATTGGTAAACTGACTGCGTCTTATGTCAACGTACGAGAATAAAAGTTATCCAACGGCAAAGTTCATTCTGTTCTTCCTTTCCTTAGAGCAATGTTCGGTGCAATCATTGTTTATAAACTAATGTTCTCTAATGTTACCTAATTATTTTACTCAAAGTAGCAGTTTGTACGGAACCCTCGATGCGCGATACCGAATCGCACTTGACCGGTTTTCCCTGGTGGAAAACTAAATATTAAATCAGTCAAGAATCAGTAGACACTAGAGAGCGTGCTGTTGCTATAAGTAGAATACCCACTACAATTATAAATTTAACTTGAAAATCGCTCACTCCCGCCCTCTCGAAGTCTCGATCGCCTGGCACCCACGCCTTAGCTCCCATCTATTATTGCATGAAGGGCTAAAAATAACCGAGAGAAATGTGTACTAACTCACAATATTTGATAGATATCGTACAAAGTTTACAGACGCTTAAATTGAATATAAAGAATACAGCCAACCAAATTACAAAACATAAGATTATGCCTGTTTTCCCCGAAAGGCGATAAATGAACCTATATTGTACCTCCATTTCCACAGTGTTTAAGCCAACTGTTTATAAACATGTGACAATCTTATTGCCATAAATCAGGCACCTATCCATACCCCCAGCTGCAACTGAATTTGAGAACTCATTTCCAAATCCGGCAATCGGCCTCCTGACGCCCTAGATGAGTGACATTATATCATCGAAAGCGTGGAGATAGCGATTGTCAAAAAGGCAAAACTGTATGGAATTGACAAACGATATCGAAAAATCACGTAATCAATCCCTTACATTTTGAAATTTCGACTATCGCTTTCGCTGACAACAAATGCCACTTGTATAGAGCCATATGGCCTCTTGAAAAAGTTTCATTTTATCAGTGACAGCGATTGTGGAAATAGAATTTGACAATCCTATAGATTTCAGCCCTAAGGCATGTCGTATTCATGACAGATGATTGCCATCGACTCCGAATGAGGATATAATCTATCTGGTTTCAAAAACAGTCGCCAGGAGAAATCCAAGTATGCAATCGCCGTATATGATTTTTTAAAACAGGTGTTGGTCACGGTCATTTTCTTCACAACAGAACTGAAGCATACGTTCACCTCTCTCGTTTCTGCTACCGATTCCATACTTCTCGAGTACCCGTCGCAGATGTTCGTTGCTGTCTGTCTGTTTTGCCGATTTTGGCGTTAAAATCACCTAAAACCACTGTTATCTCCTTTTTAGGTATTTTTTGGAGAGATTTTGCCAAAGCGCTGTAGAAGTTCTCTATATCGTCCGCGCTGGATTGAGCGGTAGGCTCATATGCACCTGAACTAAGTTTAATTTACAGGTAGTTGTGTTAACTTGATTATTCGGTCGTTAATCGGTTTATAACCGCTGACGTACTTGTCTAAGCTAAGTGGTACCACGAATGCAACGCCTTTGGAGCTCTCATTTTCAGGTCCTGAGAAGTAGACTTTATTCGACTGGGTCGAGAAGAATCCAGAATTTCGCCAGTGTGTTTCACTGAGTCCGAGGATAGTGATTGCCTTCCTTTTCATTTCACTCTCTACTATCTGAAGCTTTCCAGGTTGGCTTAGCCCGCGTACATTCCAGGTGCCAAGGTGGTGGAGCTCTCTAACTGATTTCCGTTTATCAGTAACACAGTTTCCATGTGTTGCCTGATCTGACACAATCACATGGCTGGTAGCCCATTTCACACCACCATCCCCGGTTTGGTGGCGTCGGGCGTCATTGTCAGCCGGATCGCTCAACAGATCTTCATCGCTATTCCTTCAATCCTTTGTGACTCTCGTGGGAACGTGCAGTGGCAGCGGGAGTGGTAAAACGTGCGCGCGAGATGGGGGTCACCTGACTGGAGCGTCGTGCGTCGTCCTGTCATCGCGCCGTCACATCATTGGGTAGTAACGTCCCCCGCCACCCGCGCGAACCATGGGAGTGTCGAGCGAGAATATCATCCTCATCCAAACAACGGAAAAATGAATGAAAAAGTAATTGAATTTATAGAACTGTAAAAGTCACATCCAATAATGTGGAAAACATCTAGGAAAAATCATAAAATTACAATTTATCAGCTGATGCATGGCGCACCATTCAACAGAATATGGGAATTATTTACTCAATTGAAGATTTAAAAAAAAGCGAGAAGCATTTATCGCCTTTATAGAAAGAAAATTTGTGACTCTAGGTACTCGTTCTGGATCATCGACAGACGTTTTTTTTATAAGTAACAAATAAGTATACATTATAATATGCAATCAGTATCTACTGTAAAAGCGCTTAGAGCAATTTCGATTTCTATATCGGACATCTTCACATTGGCTCAGACGACACAGAACTAGTTTTGTTTGGCTAACGTGTGTACGCCGTACGCCTCACCAAATTAACCGACCAACGTTGGTACCAGCGCTGGCACCAAACGTGTGGAGTAAGGACCTCATGCTCAGCAGTGCGCTTGCCACGACTAAACCAAAAAGGCAGTCACCAAATTATTCACCCAATATAGGCACGTCAGCATTAAAACTAATTCATAATTCAGTAATTTCTGAGCAAAACAATATCACAAAATATAAGAAAACCGATATATCATCGACGCTTTGCAAATACTTCTGAAATAAATTATGAGATTATTATTGCTCGTGTAATATTTCAATTTATTATTTTTTCCTGGGAATGTTCATTATTTTAAAAGTAGGACGTTTAGGGTCGGGTTTGAGAAGGGGGATCTAGAAATTTGGGAAGGGAGATAAGTAGGTACATATGGTATTTATTTCTCCTCGTATATCTTATCTGAAGAAAGGGCTACCATGGAGGTTGATGGCAGGGACGAGCATCTCGAAATTTTCTTAATATCGTACTTGACTTTTTATATCGTAGGTACATTAAGTTTACTGGATGATATGAGAGCCAAAGCCAAAGCTGACTGGTTATCAAGGATGATGAATGACGCAATGTGTAGGTACCGGTGTGTAAATACCTACTAAGGGAAATTTACTTTTGTCTTGTGGAAATCTATCGTCTGTCTGTCGGCAATCACAAGTTTTCAATGAACTTAAGTTTTAGGGATAATCTGAATGTAAAATGTAGGTAATTAACGATGGGACAGCTAGTTAACTTTCTGATTCGATTCCTAAATAATTGCATGATATATATCATATTAAAGATCATTAATCATCATATCATGTTTGATAAATTATTCGTCGGGGCATTTCTTACGCGTTCCAACGCAGCCGATTTATGCAAATAATATTTTGTCTAACAAACAACTCTACATACTGGCAATTTTTTTATAAGTTTGGATAAGCCTAAGGCAAATATGAAAATAAAATCGCCTTCCATTCTTGCCGTGCGTTATTTTCAGAAGAGAAAGGATATGATTGATTGATGCAGGGGACTGAAAAACACCTAGAAACGCCTTCAAAGTCAATTTAAAAAAGTTAAGTAGCAAGGAGTTTTCAAAAGACAAAATAGACAAAAGATATTTATTTCAACTGGGCCACCAAGCGGCACTTTTGTCACAATTTCATACATACATAGAATAAAATGGAATGATTTTATACGAGGAAAAATGAATGAGTCCGTACGTCTTAGCATTGAATTCTCAAAAGTCTTTTAGATGGTTGTTTAATATATTTAATTAACAGTTTTAATTTAATTATTTTCACATTAACATTTGTCAAAAATCGAATAGGCTGTATAGGCTGTTTTCGTTGTAAAAAAAAAATGTCCAGTTGTAAAAACGCGCCATTTTCTGAAAATTTTAATTTCATGTATGATAAATTCATAATTTTTTTTATAATGAGTTCAAGTACAAGTGATGAAATAGAATTAACTTTGCCCGATATTTTATCTGAGGCAAAAACTGCGCATGATGAAATGTTGCCCCAAAAATCTCGAGAAAGATGTATGGCGACTTACGATAATTTTATTTTATGGACAAAACAAATTTTGTTCTTTGATTTGTTTTTACTATTTCCTACAACTGTATTGAAAAACGTCGTGTGATACACGGGTGTGTAGGTTATTGCAAACTCGTGTCATTAACAAGCCCAAGCCGAAGGCGAAGGTTTTTAATGACACGAGTTTGCAATAACATACTTTCCACCCTTGTATCACAATCAAATCACAATGTACTATTTAAACAAACGTGCTTGTAAAATGAACCTTATTATATTAGTGCGTAATAGAATGATCCCTACAAATTTAAATAAGTACCATTCTGCAAGTTATGTGCTAGTAATAAACAGAGCATTTTCAATTTAACCGGGTAATACAATTTTTTTTTTGTTACAACAAAGAGGTTTTATGCCGCTGAAAATCCATAATTATACATTTTTGGAATAAATAAATTTGTACATCATTAATTAAGTTAAACAAACATTTATTTTATTATAAAAAACTAATAATTCACAATTATTTGTTATAAAATATTTGCATTCATAAATAATAGAAGTAGGTAGGCTGCATGTACACACTCCTTGTATTTGGCGCGTGAAAAAAAAAAGTTTGCGCGCCATTTCCCAAAATTTTCATATTTTGATTTTATCGTATTTATTGCTGTGTGGTAAATTATTTAAGAAATGATGTTTTCGTGCAGAAGATGAACAATTGATAGACTTAACCCCGCCAGAAATACTTAATGAAGCACAAAATGCAAGCGACGAAAAGTGCTTAGCTGCCTACGATAGTTTCCTACAATGGAAAAGCAAGAATAAGACCCAGTAATTTTCAAAAAATGTGTTTTTGGCGGATTTCTCTGAACTAGCCAATATATAAAAGCTCAGCTCTCTGTGGTTCATCTATTCCTGGTAGTGCTCAAACATGGTATTGATATCAAACCGACCTCCAACCTGATAGCATTTATGGAAAAACGGCTCGGACGGATATATTGGTCGCAAATCTAATGTTTTGTCACCAACCGACGTTGAAAAGAGGCTCCGGATAGTCAGTACCTAGCAACAAAGGTACGTTGACTATTATTAATCTAAACGTACGTATCTAAAAAAAAACTTAATTCAAAAAATCAAAAACCCGACTGCTTCAAAAGCGAACTAATAAAAAGTCGTAAACAAGGGAAAAATCATGCTGTGCAGTCGGAGGATACATATTAGCGGGCTGGCTGACCAAAATCTGGTGTATCCTCCGCCTGCACAGCATGATTTTTCCCTTGTTTACGACTTTTTAGTTCGCTTTTGAAGCAGTCGGGTTTTTTGATTTTTTGAATTAAGTTTTTGTATTTATAACTTTTTGGTTAGTTTTTTTCGAATCAGATACATTTTAACATATAAGTGTTATATATTTTTGAAATCACCTCTTAAAACCCTTTATTTTGATACCCCACACCAATAGGTTTGGAAGATAAAAAAAAATTGGGCCCCCACAATATGGCACCTAAAGTCCACCTTTTTTTCTATTATCCAATTTTAATGTAGCTTATGACACTCGCAGGGTTAAGACGCATCGATTGACGTATGAATCATCAAAATCGGCCAACGCGTTTGGTCTCTGGAACGCCATATAGGAACAAACATACATACATACATAGACTGATAAACACATTACCCTCCTTCGGCAGTCGGGTAATAATTGCGTAACCTTAGCATAACTTCTTAGGACTAATTCATTGATGTCGTTGCAGTATTTTTGTTTTCCTCTATAGGCTTGCGCTTGACCACTATCTCACCTCATGGTAATCGATGATGTGGTCGACGGTGAAGCACACTTGCCTAGAAACAACCTATTCACTCTTGACTTAAAGACCCCTAGAGGTTGCCTTAATATTGGGTGTTATTGGTTCGTGTAGACGACAAGAGCTTTGCACAACAAAGGGTTTAGAAACACGAAAGCAGACTATTCATAACAAGGCGAAACTCGGGGACAAAATAACATCATCATACAAACAAAAACACGCACAAAATAACGCTAGCTATTAATTTGGAGCCAAAGGCATAAAAGTTTTGCCCCGAACCTCAACTATGTACATTTCGTAGCATGAGTTATTTGGTTCCTACTGCCCGGCGAGCATGGCCTACTGTGACATCGCTTAAGTCACACTTTTAATCACAGTTTGGGCGATAAACTCATTTTGTCTTAAATGCTAGCACGGCGGCGTGAGATATTTTCTTGACTTGTGGCATAACTTCTTGACGTTTATTTTTTTCTTTTTCGGAAATTTTCCAATTTTATTGTAGTTTCGGTTTAACCTTGGCCATAAAAACCATTTATGTTCTGAGAAGCATAACCCTACGACGCACTGTTGCCGAATTATGGGCCTCCGTATCTTATTTTATTTAGCATATTTCCAAAAAAATATCTCGAAAACGGTATGTCCTAGGCCAAAAATAACCAAAATTTAGCCCCTCCCCTTTGCTACCCCCATGTTAGCAGCATCCCAACATGAATTACAAGTTTTTTTTTTTTTTACATTGCTTGGTTTTCGACTCGGTCTTGACAAGTTATGATAAAATATGTCATGTCCTCCTTACAACTAATACAATCCCTCTTACTGTGCATTGTTGAAGTTGAATTAGACACGAGCGCTGTTGAAAAACAGAGGTTCTGAGGATATATATAAGGTTGCTAAAGCTTGCTTTAACAATATTACTTTGTTGACAATTTTCAGAACAAATCTTTTAGGTACGAAATTCTCCCATCCCGGGTCGTCGGGTCTGCTACTATTTTGTTATCTGCACCTGTTGTTTTATAGCAGTTTCGAGTTTAATTACAGACTACATAATACTAAGCTTCACCAAAGTGCTTGAACGGTTTTTGCCGTTAACGTTAACATTTATGACAATTTTAACGTTAATTCAGCTTAAGTAGGTAAAAGATTCAGTTGTCCTATAACAAAGAAACAATACGGGGTGGACAAAAAATCGAGGATCAAACGAAACAGGGCGATAGGAGGGGTTATTTTCAGTAACTGTAAGTAAGTAAGTTTTTTTTTCTTCAAATAACCCCAAATACCCCTATTTCGTTTGATTCACGATTTTTTGCCCACCTTTTATAGAAACCTCTCAGAGAAGCTTGTGTATTTATAGAAATTATACTAACGCTTCGTCCTCGAGATTAGTACTAATTATTTTCACATATGTAGTATCACACAAGTGACACCACTCCTGCACCACTCAGACACTGTAGTTGAGAGTTTTTTTTTTTTTTTTTTTTTATATGCGGGTACTCCTGTTTCTCCTTCGTTATAAGTATAGGTGGCCTGGAATCTCTCGTCATTCACATTTTAGTGTTCAACCGCTCAACACTTCCAACATTTTACTTTACTGTGCAGTGAATATAATGTCGAAAAGAAGAATTTACAAAATATGAACGCAGATTACGGCGTTTATACCCGCCTTCGCAGGACTCAACTTCTCCGATCGCGCGAACTGCGCATGAACAAGAAGGTATGTTATCTCGTGACGGTGTACACGAATTCACATTGAGTATTTAAATAACGTATTTACGTTAAAAACTAAGTTTTGCACTCCGGGCTACCTATGGGTTTTCCGACGCACTAACTTTACTACCAATACTCAATGATATGGTGTTATTTCGCGTGGTTATGGCCAAACGTATTTACGTTTATACAAGCCTTGCACTCCGGGCTGCCTGTGGGCTGTCCCGACGCAAGGACTCGCTACCCACTTATTGAACGTCCTACGATCGTTCAACAAACTTAAGATTTAGAATATTTTAATAGTAAAGTAATCTAATCTTTTTTTCCTAACGGTAAATTATACTAGTAGATACTTATCTACATATTTTTTCCTTTCTACCTACAGTAAATCAATTATTCAATTTTACGCTTCTACCTACTGTGTTTCTTTTAAGAATACACTGGTATTGAGCCTGAAGACTGGATACAAGACTCCCCTGAGGTCAGTCAAACCGATCCGGATGTAACCATGGTTCCTGTCGACCTAACCATTACTGTTTTGTCGGCCGAACGTATCATACCACTGGTGCCGGTCATAACAAGCGAACCTGCGCGTCACAAACCTGGTGCCTCGCAAGAAGCTCGAATACACGATGGTCATTCTAGGAGAAGACCCGTCGTCATCCGTTAAGAACGGACCAGATTTGCATAAGGAGTTAAGCAAACCCTTGCAGTACATCGCCTCCGAGGGCCTTGATAAAGACTGTAGGAAGACAACAGTCGATAAGTACTTGGTGCCAGCAAACTATCATTGTATCGCTGCCCCGTTGTTAAACGCGGAGTTAATAGCAGCGATACCATAAGTCGCAGTAAAGTGCGATAAGGCCATAAACCAGATGGCGAGTGTTATCTCGCGCTTGGGGCAGCTAATTACCAGTCAACTCGTTTCAAAAAAACAACGAGTTACTCCCCAAACTAATGAACGCTGCGCGTATCTGATGCGTCATCCAACATTACGATTTAGTCACCTGCAGAAATTTTATTTTATCTGCGCTAAAGAGGGACATGAAGGCAGCGTTATACAACACTAAGATTGACCTCTTCGGTGAAAATCTATCGGAAACAATAAAATCAGCCAAGGCTGTGACGAAATCAGGTACAGACCTGAAGCCCGATAATGTCAACAAAGACCCACCGAAACAACCAAGCAAATCAATGCCTCAAAGGCATTTAAACCAAAGAGCGACTGCACCAGCATGCAGGCTGCAGGGAGCCGTGCCGAGAAGTCGCGAGCCTGCAGTGCCGCGCCCGCCGCCACCGCTCGCCAGCTCATCAAAAAGGTTGCCGCCACAGCGCCAGCCGCAGCGCCGCTACTAGATCGAGTTAAGTATGTGAGTCACTTGTCATACTTTTATAAACAAACTTATAACGAGCGGTCAATCGATACTTTTGTTGATTGACGGATACAAACTTACCTTTTCCTCTCAGGTTATCAAAAAGGTAGCGTACCTGCTGAACAAAGCTATTCTACTTCAGAATTGACTCATTTTTTCCGAAGCTATTAATAGCCTACTAGATATAGGTGCCATATCGAAATGTGACCCATGCTCAGGTCAATTCGTTTCTAGCGTGTTTCTTATTCCTAAACCAAATGGAAAAATGAGGTTCATATTGAACCTCAAAAAATTTAAAAAGTTTACTTACATCATTTTAAAATAGAAGCTCTAAGAACCGTTGTAAAACTTGTTACTAAGGACTGCTATATAGTGACCTTGGACTTAAAATACGCTTATTTTTCTATCAAAATACACGAAAATTCACGCAAATATCTTAGATTCGCGTTTAATAACCAATTATTTGAATGCAATGGTTTGCCATTCGATTTCAATACAGCGCCATACTTATTTACAAAAATAATGAAACCTGTTGTGAAATTATTGCGATCAGCGGGTTTTTTGATCTACCCTCTACTTAGGCGATTGGTTGTTAATAGCGAATACATGCGAAAATTGCAAAACAAATGTCGTAATAACGAAACAACTGCTTTGTTCTTTAGGTTTTATTAGTAACTATGATAAAAGCAATCTGTATCCTTCTACTAGAAGTATTTATAAATTCAGTCAACTTAGAAATTTGTTTACCCACGTTTAAGATCAAAAAGCGCGCTTTAAAAACGAAATCCGTAAATTTATCAACATGAAAAGTTGCAAAATTAGAACCTTCGCACAATTAATAGGAATTTTAGTGTCAGCCTACCCAGCCTTTGAATAAGGCTGGGTACACACTAAACAATTTGAACGATGCAAATGATTCTTCCTGATTCGTTAATGCCTGATTTTAATTGGTGGTTAAACGTGATTGATAGTTCAAAGCACCCTATTAGAGATGACCACTATAGCATCGAAATATTTTCTGACGCCTCAACAACGGGATGGGGCGCCTCCTGCGATGGTGAAAATGCAAGTGGTCAATGGTCGAATAGCGAACGGGACAAACTACTACTTCGTATTGACAATTCGACCGCTATAGCATACATTAGCTGTATGGGTGGGGTTCCATCCCCCGACTTAAGTGGCTTGTCAAGGGTGATTTGGAAATGGTGCGAAGATCGCAAACTGTAAATTTTTGCTTCATATATACGATCTTGTGATAATAACGTCGCAGACGCTGAGTCGCGTCGTAATCACCCAGACATAGAATGGCTATTGTCAGAGGGTTCCTTCAACACTCATAAGTGTAGGTTTGGGCAACCCGATATAGATTTGTTTGCCAGTCGTATCAACAAAAAATGTGCAAAATATATTTCCTGGCACAAAGACCCAGATGCCTTTGCCATAAATTCATTCACAATCGACTGGGGGCGACCTTTTTTCTATGCATTTCCCCCCTTCTCGATAATTTTAAAATATTAACGATAAGGCTCAGGGAATTTTTGTTGCTCCTTTATGGCCGACGCAACGGTGTTGCTCTCTATATAGGTATCCATAATGTCAGACCCAATTATATTTACCCCAAACGAAAACATTTTGATATCTCATCCCAGCAACCGTCAGGTGCTCTCGACGACTACCCTAGTTGCCGGGGTGTTATCCGGTATGCGTTTTCACGAAGATGCCTGCCACCTTCGTCGATAGAATCTATCGACGAAGGTGGCAGCCATCATGATATCTGATATCATGATGGCTTCTTTATCAGACAGCTCGATAAAACAATATGACGTTTGTCTAAAAAAAAAAAAAAAAAAAATGGTGAACTTGTTACAAAGAATCGGGTGTTAACACTTACGGGGCCTCAGTTCCATCGGTAATATATTTCCTGACTCAATTTTTTAATACTGGTAGTCAATATGGTACTTAAATTCTTATCGATCAGCTTTGTCACTGATTTTGGGTTCAAATATTTCTAAAGATGATGGAATTCTTCGCCGTTTTAAAGGTGTTTTCTTCTGCGGTCGATTAGGCCAAAATATAATGTAACATGGGATACTGTGTGCAAAATTTCTTACGAACTAAATGTCCCAATGACCAACTTTCATTAGTTGAAATTTCCAAGAAATGTGTAACGTTACTGGCCCTTACCACGGCTCATAGGGTCCAACCATTTTCAAAAATGAAATAGAAAATATAGATAGAATGCCATATAAAATTGTTATAAACATTTCCTGACCTAATAAAAACTTCTCAAGCGGGGTCCAAGCAACCCCTTTTAACTTCGCTCTTCATTAATGAAAGTTTAGAAATTTGCCACGCTAACACATTAGTGTTTTACATAAATAAAACCAAAGATCTACGTAAATCTGGCATATTTTTTAAAAACCCTAAAAATCCACATAACTCTGTAAGTACGCAAACACTTAGCCGCTGCATTAAGTGCACACTACACTACACGCTACACGATAGTGGGTTAGACGTGGCTGTGTTTTCAGCACAGCACGCGTCACGCGGCTACGTCGCGTGCGCATGCCCTTGGGGTTAGCATAGATAGATGAAATTCGTAGGACTGCCGGCTGGAGCGGCAGCTCTGAAACATTTACCAGATTTTATAATCGCACCATCACTGTTTATGATGCAAGTTCCCTAGCTAGGTCAATAATTAATTAGAAAATAACCATATTTTTTCATAATTGTCGCTGTTGCAACTTATTGTTTAAAAGTAATTTGTACTCACGCACAAAATTAGGATCTTATTTAATTTACCTGATTGGTGATATATATCTCACTAGCTGACCCCCGCGGTTTCGCTTCCATCAAAATGATAGCCTATGTTACTCGGGAATATTGTAGCTACCATAGGTGAAATAATTTTTAAAATCGGTCCAGTAGTTTCGTAGCCTATTCGGTACAAACAAACAAACAAAAAAAAAAAAAAAAAACTTTCCTCTATAATATTGGTATAGATTGATATATTTATAATTTAAGTATGACTTTCCCGCTGTTGCAACTTAGAATAATTTTATCGATGGTCAGGCAAAAAATTTGGATCTATGTTCCTATGTATTTATATGATTTTTTACATTGACAACTTTATAAGTAAATACTGATTCTCTTTTGTTACTTGAAAAACATTGTTTTCGAAATATGTAACAAATGATCCCGAAGTTGAAACAATGCGTTGTTAATATTTCCAGAAGTAACTCTCAAAGTCTACATATGTGAAAATAATTAGTACTAATCTCGAGGACGAAGCGTTAGTATAATTAGTGATTAAACGAACTTACCTGTAAGCGAAGTTCTATCATAATTATACGAAGCGCTTCGTCCGAAGAGATTAGTACTCCCGCCCTCCCACGCTTCCGCTGTACCCTTACACTTCTTCAGAAAATATTAAGCAACTCATTTTCCTCTTAACTTTAAACTAAATGACGAGAGATTCCAGGCCACCTATACTTATAACGAAGGAGAAACAGGAGTACCCGCATATAAAAAAAAAAAAAAAAAAAACTCTCAACTACAGTGTCTGAGTGGTGTCACTTGTGTGATACTACATATGTGAAAATAATTAGTACTAATCTCTTCGGACGAAGCGCTTCGTATAATTATGATAGAACTTCGCTTACAGGTAAGTTCGTTTAATCACTAATAAACCGCTTAGAAAAAATATTAACTATTTTTAGGAACAACCTAAGGCCGCTTTATTTGTAGTTCAAGAAGATCTATACTGCAACACAGATAATATAATACTAGCATACATATGCCTCATCCCATACAAAGAAACCGTGCCGACATAACTAGCGTTTTTCACCTGATTAGGATGATATTTTTATAAGTAATTTTATAGCGTTCGGTTCCGTTCCACGGCTGTAGAGGGTGTTAGCTGCGACTTGCAAGAAAAGGGTTTTCTCGGTTCGTGTTAATTTTTTTCTTTAAAAACAGTGACGATTTATTTAATAGTATTTCCTTGCACGTTTTTAGTTTCATTGTACCAAAATTCGTTACAATACAAATTAAAAAAATCGAGTAGCATGCCTCAGAAATTTAAAGCCGTGCCATTGCAATCAATTTTAAATGATCCGCTCAAATAATCTTTGAAATGTGAATTAAAAGCCCAATATTCCATGATGTTGTGCTTAGAAGAGTTGATTAAAAAAGAACATACAAATTTTTATGATCAATTCTAGAAACTGTTAATATTGCACTAGTGACATTTATTTAAACCAAATTTTCCCTCGTGACTGCATTTAGAGTTAGAAAGAGAGAAAAGACAACATAATAGTTCACTACCCAGTATATAATAGTAATCTTTGTTCACTACTTTTGGAAGTGAGTAAAGTTAGCTAATAGCTCTCGATGGGACCGCAGTTTTATACGATTTCTTAATCTGTTAAAAGTAAATAATAGTAATTTTCTACCACGTGGAATGATTGATAAATCTGACGTTCAGTAGACTTTTTGGAAATATTCAATCTACCTAGCCTTTTCCCAACTATGTTGGGGTCGGTTTCCAGTCTTACCGGATTCAGCTGAGTACCAGTGCTTTACATGGAGCGACTGCCTATCTGACCTCCACAACCCAGTAACTGGGTAACACGGTACCCCTTGGCAAGACTGATATCAGATCTCAAGCTTTTGACTACTCGTAACGACTGTCAAAGATCTTCAAATGACAGCCGGGACCAAAGGCTTAACATGCTTTCCGAGGCACGGAGGAAACTCGGTATGTTGAAATGGTCACCCATCCACGCACCGACCTCGTCAAGCGTTGCTTAACCTTGATGATCGACCCGTGCGGCTGTTATTATTTAGCCACGAGCTCCTCACTTATTGGAAACCTTACATTGGAAATATTACTGAGACATATTAATTCTGCCTCTGAATTTTGCTGTTTTATAAATAGTAGTGTTTTATTCTGGATAGGTACATAAATACTCATTTGTCTGTCTATCAACTAGACTCGATAACTATTCAGTCCTTGGAATAGCACAAAAGTAGATGGTAAGTATTTACTGCTCATTCTACCGAAGTCTAGTAAACGGATTTATTTGGGTCTTGCAAGATTGAGGGAACCCAATCTATTTTGTCGATCAGTTTGATGTTTCGTGTACAGTATCTATGTGAACACGAAATTTCAAACTGAGAGATTCAAGTGAGATAAAGGGATACTAGCGCTTCAAATCACCTAACGTAGGTATTTACCGCTAAACCAGTTAAAATGATCGTTCCATTCTGACTGAATCGATTAACGATGACAGACAGAATAATGTTTTACATAGGTACGTTTAGCGTTGAATGCATTAAGGTGTGTGGGCTTAAAAGTGTTCTGTTTACTTGGGTTGGGCTGTGAAGTTCAAAAGAAGGGTCATGTTTTTATAATGTGGCTATTTACTCTCTCCACCCTTGGGTATCGTTGAAAGCAACTGAGGAATTACATTAAGCGGGTAGATTGTAGCTGCATACTGGCAACACTTGTACCTAGTTTTCCCCAAGGGTCCTCAGGTTCAATGTTATATGTAGGTTAGTATCTTTTGCCCGCATTTTCCAGGATTTCTCTCCCTAAAAACCCTTTTCGGACCATAACAAACATTTAAAAAAAAGTCCTGACAAAAATATTTTTTTTTTTTTTCAAATCGGAATTTTATAGACATTTTGACATTTTCAAAACTAAAACCTGACTACAAAAAAATCGCGATCTGAAAAGTATGAAACAAAAAAATATTCTTGAAGTATCCTTAAAAAACAATTTTTCATCCGACCACGGCTATTTTGCCATCGGCAAGCAAAAAATCCGGACAATTAAGAATAGGACAGGAAGCCAAATGTCCGGATAGATGGTAACCCTAGTCTTGCATTTTTCAAGTGATGCGCTTACTAACGAACAGCATTTATTAAATTTTAACTCTATTTAGATAAGAAGATTTATTCATTTAGGTACAATGTGACAAGAAAATTCATTTTGAAACAAAGTGGGTGGATCCCCTGGTATTTGTCCAAATTGCAGTAGGCATCGCAATCCCGACACCGTCGTGTTTGTGATGGATGCCCCCTCGTTTGCTTCGGATTTCGGACGCATCCCTTTTGATGACATAGCGAGCCTTTTGTCGGCAATATTTGCCGTTTTATCACGATTCCTCTTTTTTCACTTGCCAATATGATCCGGAAGTCGGCAATTGGAACTGTATTTTGCTTCCTGTAAATCCAATATGTCATCGGGATTGAAGTGAGTTTTGATAGAATCATATCGCACTCAGCAAATAACTTCGACCGTTGAATTCATTTAATGTAAATGCATTGAATGGAAGTGATTGATAGTGTGACGGGTGGTTTTGCTTTAGGTTGACGAAAGAACACGTGTTGCACCGACTCCAAGAAACATGGTACAAGGGCAGGAATACCAGTATTGACACATTGCACGTTGGTACCATCACCATACAGTACCATACTTCAAAACTGAGAAACATTTATACCACACAGGTACCAAACAACTTTAAAACAAAGAAACACTGGGAAACCGGTAGTAGGTCTGTATATTAATTTCATTTCGAACTAGCACACAGCCCTCTATGCTTAAATTCGTTCCACATTCCGCGCTGAATAAAATCCGAAGCACGGTATTGTGAAATTTGTGACACTTCTACATAAAGGTCGGTATGCGTCCTTGGCGCAACACCATACTTACCATGTTTAAGACTTATTGTAAAACATACATATGTGATTCTATAAAAGTACCTACACGATTGGACACGGAGAAAACCGTATGTCACATTTCTTAGTAGCAACATAAACGACGCGTCGAATAATTTTTTAACCAACATTGCAAAAAGGAGGAGGTTCTATATTCGACTTTGTTAACCAACAAAGTCGAAGATGGAATCTCCTCCTTTTTGGAAACATTTACTGATTTCTCCATCAATTGAGGACGGATTTATAAAATGTTTTTTGGTTGAATAAATAAGTGTGTGCCTATTAGGTACCACAACTAAAAAGTGAAAAATAAAGGAAACAGGAACCCAGAAAAAGCAGTTATTTTCACTTTCTAGTGTTTTTATTTGAAAGTCAGTTGTATTTTTTGGAAAATTGTTTTTTATCCCGCAGAATATTCCACATTAATATTCATAAACACAACATGTCAGACAGACATTCCCATTATAGATCACGTGGCCTCTTTACCCGTATCTGACAGGGTTCTCATGTTGTATTCAATATTATTCCATATACCTACTTAGGTAAGACCATGGATACAATTTGCCCGGTTTTGTAATAATAAAACTTTAACGTCGTTAAATACACTTAATTGTATAGTCATATAAATAGTCCAATCGCAACACTTTCAAAGATAGAGCAATTTTAGTATCTGACTTATTTCTGACCATCCACATCATAACTTTGGGTGTAGGTCTCATAGAGTATATTTATGCTTATTTTTAAGGCCATACTATAGAAAATCTAAAATAAGACATTCAAATTGCACAAAAGACCGTATATCGCAAAAACACTATATATTTTTGTATTGAGCCATTAAAGACAATGTTTAAACATAATTTCACAAGTTTTTATTGCATTTCCAATTCTGCTAAATTTTTAGGGATTAACACATATATTTTTCATAGGCTTTCTATTAGAGACCTACATCAAAAGCTGTGGTCGTTAAATTATGTAGATGACTCTAAAAGTCAGGTACTAAAATTTGACCCCTTAAAGGGTGTTTTTATTTTATCCATAAAATTAAGTGTAATTAACGGCCTTAAAGTTTTATTACTACAAAACCGGACACATTGTATAATGCATTCCCATAACTTTGACATAGGTAGAATTCTTCGGTTAATGGGATCCCAATACCAATGCAACGCTGCATACAAGATTACTTCCTCTTTCTGAAACCCGTTGATAGTAGTATCTAACTCAAGCAGTTCAGAATCTTGATTCAGATTTGCATCAGGTACATTCCACTGTGAAAACCACATATCCACGTACCTTCTTCTTTTAAGTTAAACTCTTTATAAATAGCTAATCATCTAAACTTTCCTGAAGTTTCTTGTTCGTAACTTTAATACATTTTCTGGCTAACTTCAAAATACTTCAGATACATATAATTTCATATCAACAGAACAGCATCTCGTTCTTGATGTAATTGTTAATTTAATCAAGCAGTCACGTTCAACCTTTGGTAAACAATTTGTTTAACACCTCTCCAAGTTAGGGACTTCTAAGATGTCTGTGACAGACGACAGTTACAAATAATAAATATCTGAGAACGAAGTGCGTCTTTGAACGAAGTTCCGAAACTGTGTTTGAAAGTTTCGAAGGGACTGAAGTTGCGCAGATGTTTACTTCATTTAAAATACATTAATTTCAAAAGGCTCAACTTACGCCTTGTTATTTTTAACGTATTGTTTTTGTTACCCATAGTAACTATAGTTGTTACTAACAATGAGTTCTTTAACAGGATTGGAAAAAAATCCACCATTCGTAAGAATTAAAGGTTTTCCTAAGCTAAACTATCTTAGGGACTATATGTTGGAAAGATGGAAAAGTAGGTACCTACCAGTCGTATTCATCTATGACGGTCGATATAAAACCAAGGTTAAGGCCAATCGATGAAATTGCCTACTTCTGTGAACCGACACTTGGTATAAATTTTCCCACTTCAAAAAAAATAATCAAACTATTAAACAATATCAGTACAGTGTATTAACGATTAAGCTTTGTGATATAAAAAGTAATACATTAAATTATTATTATTTAAAAAGTAAATTGTCATAAAATATTTAAGCATAACAAAAATTCACAACGTGCGTAGTCATTAGTTTGAACAAAACGATAAATATTCACAATCAACATTGTTCTCCCTCGACCTAATCTAAGTTCGTCATAGTTGCTCTTGAAAAAAAAAAAAACTTGAGACCATTATTCGAAATTGACCCAAAAACTTTTTGGTATTCCCGGCTGGCGGAGACACTCGTTCCAACTGTCGGCGTAAGCGGATTTTTCGTCTATCGTCGCTTTCCCTAAGATTTCCTTCTTCGCCATCTTTGTCTTACACCCGAGGCTAATATATATACTGACTTTATTCAAACTAGCCTTGTAAACTGTCAGTTTGACTGTAGCAGATTTTGGGTCCCATCTGGCAGATATTGCCGGAGCAAATCTATCGCTTTTCCAATAGCACTCAGCTTTGCTCGCCTCTAATATCGTTGCTTTCAGGTACAGCGGCGCTGAAAATAGAAAATTGATAAACGTTTAATTGATTCAAAATAGAAATCCACTTTGGCCAGTTTGCTGAAATTTTGTTCAAAGCTTTGTTTGAATTTAAAGGGATTTGGAACACAGTGTGTCAGTTTATTATTAAAGCTACTCTTATAATAGTATTTTTAACCACAATACGTTTGTTTCTAAATATGAACTCAAGAACGTTAAGCTAATTTTACCCGACTGTCGAAGGAGGGTTATGTGTTTATCAGTCTAAACTTATAAATAAAAAGTTAATTTAATTAAAAACCCGACTTAAGAAGTAAACAAAAAAGGCGTAAACAAGAAGAAATACGAAATACTGTATCCTGTGCAGTCAGAAGATACATATGGTGTTGGTCAGTAAGCTTGCTTATATTCAAATACATGTATACTCAAAGTAACAAGGTTTTGCAGCTATTTAATTTAGACAGAAAATCGACTAAATAAAACAAAAACAGTTCATAGATGTACATCCTATTTATTCATTTACTTTATCAGTAATAAGATTGGAACACCATTTTACGTAAAAAAGGTTCATAAAACAGTACTTTTACTAGGCTTTGATTAACGGCTCATTGTTTACAACTTTTTACTTGAATTTTGTTGAGATCATTCCTATCAAAAAGTTCTTACGATCTTTTAAAAAGCGTTGATTTCCAAATATTTTCAGATCAAACTTTACTGTCTATAGCGAGTACCTTATTAGGGGGCTATTACACTATCATACTCGTATTGTCTAGGTTCATATATAGGATTATATCTCTTATCCTATAAATATGACCTCTAGAATCATATCTGGGTATAATATTATTGTTCTTTGATCCTATGTTTTGTCATATTTGGTTGAAATGGGAGGACAAGTCGGTTGTGTGTACTAATATTGCTTCAGCAGTGTGTACAGCAGTGTTCCCAACAATAATTTTAGAATTCCACATCCACTAAGCATATTGTAAACTTACGCCAAAATTTCGTTGCACTTACTTTATTTCGTCAATACAACCGTCATAATAATTCATTGCCTTAGAATTTAGAATATGGCAGTAGCAAAACTGAGAAAAAGGCAAAATCACACAAACTTATGGACGGATTTTGTATTAGGAAATAATGACAATACATTTGATAATTTAGTATAGCAAGATTAAATATTGCAAGACCAGGGGCCTTATGCCATGACTTGTTAAAACTATCATAATGCGACACTGAAGAGAAAGGAAGAAAAGGACAGAACTATTTGTTTTGTATTGCTCCGTCCTACTCCTGTTTCTATGATCCTATCTAAAAACAAGTGTCAAAAATCTTTTATCTAAGACGATATGATTCATGTATGTCTATAATATACTATCATATAATTATAACGCATATATCTATGAAATATGATAGTATAATACCCCCTTACACTTCATTAGGCTTTTTTTACCTGGAAAGACGTAACGCCATGACAGTTATGTTTAACCCCTCTCTAAAACTACTCCAGTGGTCATCATCAGCACATAAAAGGAGCCCCATGTTCACTTAACCCCCCCCCCCTCCCGCCCCTCCCGCAGTACCCACTCTATGCAACGCCTGTTAGGATACATCCCTATATAAGTGGAGAAAACCTATATTATGATCTAATATCTTCACGTTCTTGTTTTATGGCGTATCACGTAGTTCTCGACACGTACTTATTGATGGCTGACGAGAGGGCCTTATAAAGAGGGCTAGAACTTATAATATGGATGTATTTCCATAAAAGATGTGCAGAACCCACATCGCTGGCTAGCCGCATACTAATACTTGAGTCTGTGACCATGAAAAACCTATCTAAAGTCAGTTAAATAGATAAAGAAAAACGTAGAGTTGTCAAACTAAATGAATCACGCGAAGATAAAGATCTAGATTTCTAGGGACATCCTACAGAATCATTTCAATTTATTGTGATTGGAGTGAGTCTGTTATGTCCTGTCCACATAAGAGTTGAATAGGGAAATTCTTCTCTGAGCAACGAAAGTGATTCTGTTCAATTTTTTAACCCCGACGGAAAAAGAGGGGTGTTAGAAATTTGACGTGTGTACTTGTGTGTTGTTTGATTTGCATATATGTCTGTGGCATCATATTTCCTAAACGGATGAACCGATATTGATTTCGTTTTTTTTTTGTTTGAATGGTGACTTTATCGAGAGTGTTCTTAGCTATGTTTGATAAAAAGTTATGGGCGTTTTACTATTTTAATCGGGCGATTTTCGCAAGATATCGTGTCCTAATTACGTGTTCATTAGAAGATTTGAATTTATTTGATGTGTTGATGTTGTATTTATTTGTTTGTATTTATCTATTAATGATTTTGTATTTTTTATTGAATAATTTAAAGATGTTCTCTGATATGGGTTTAAGACCTGAAATAAATGTTTTTTTTTATTATTTTTGTTATTAGATTGCCGATCGAAATATCTCTACTACTAGATAAATTATGGATCATGAAATAATTATGTATCGGGGGATTTATAAATTTTACATGTTTTCAATTGCTAAAGATGGAATTAAACTTGACGTCATATTCAAATTTTACAATGAATCTCGTAACTAAGGATAAAGATTTTGAATCTAGGGCTTTCCTGCAATATGGATCTGATACAAAAATGCTAAATATGTATTACATAAGTAGTTGCCAAACCAGGAAAATATGTTTCTATATTGAACAAGGAAAGTTAATCTCAAAATGCCAACATCGAAACTATTATTTATCTTACTAGATGTGACATTGGGCTTCGTTTATTTCATAAATTTTTTGCTATCTACAAGTGCTATATAGATTGTGCCTATTAACGGGCACATTAGGCCTTTATCTCGGCGGTTTCCCTAATTCAATTGATGTGGCACGTTACTCATTTAACTGATCACGACGGGATCGAGTTCAGTTGTGTAGATACAACGTGACTGTGTTAAATCCGCGCAGGTAATCCGCTTCCCTGCGCAATTAGTACTGACAGTTAATTGAATAGACCCATTGTACACGTGGTAAGTATTTAAAACCATTCTGAATAAACCGCAATGACGGAAAACCGAGAATCTGCTTGTATAGCTACAGAGCGTATTAGGTCTTTTGTTTAAAGCAGGGGTTCTCAAACTGTGCGTCTCGACGCCCCGGGGCGTCGTGATGCTCTCTCACGGGCGTTTTCTCATTACTAATAGGTACTATTAGATAAATACAATGTAATTCAATTTTAGAGTAATGTATCCCAAGATTATCCAACTCTGGGTACTGATGATTCCTAGTACTGCTTGATACGTCGCGTCGCACCTCCTTATGCGAAACTGGCTATTCGGCAGTTGCAGTAATTATATCGTAGTACAGATCACAAGCCAGCAGTAGACTGTTATATGCTGATGTTGATGATGATGATGACAGATTACATATCAATTGAGAAAATGAAAGGAAAGTAACTTTTTCAAAACATTAGCTCTGTTTGAAAAGTTATTATCAGAAAAGCGAGTTCACTGACTGTTTTTCCTAATAATCAACTTTTATTTGAAGCAACTATAAAAAACAGTTAATAATCAATACCAAGGTACAAGGGCGTCGCAAAAAGAAAACACATGTGAAGGGAGTCACAGTATAAAAAAGATTGTGAAGCTCTGAATTATTAAACATTTTGTTTACTAAATTGTGAGACGACTGTTATTAGGTATTTTTGGACATAAGTGTCTGTGAACAAGTTTATATATATATTTTATAACAATAAAACACAAGTGCAAGTGGACACGCGCGGTGTGAAAACATGCGGAAGCTATCCAACGTATACAGACGGGTCTTATTATGTGGTACATACTGGTGTCGGGACAAAAGCCAATAAGGTTTGGCTCCGTTCAACTGCAAAATCAACCTTATATGAATGAACCGTTACTTGATCAAGCGTAGCGAATGTAGTTAGTTCGAAGAGACAGAAATGTTGAAAAAATTGTATCGAAAATGTAAGATTTTAGAATCTTTCGTAACTGTTAACGTGGCCTTAGCTATTTGAGTTGTGATTCAACGCACATTCGTCTTGAGCGTAACTCTCTCCTCTTTAATAAGCAAACAGCATTGCGTGGGGCGCGCGGCGCGACGCTGTCTTGTGGCCCCGAGTGGCTGTCTCTATATTTAAATAATATTATGAATGAAGTTTAGTTACGGACGAAGCAGTACCCGCTGGTGAATCTCTAAGCAGGTCGGGGTTCAACCGCTCGAATATTTATGAAATATGCCGGCTACTTATTGAAGTAGGACTACCCAACGATAAATGAGGTCCTTCATTATAACCCGTTATTAGGACAGCGTTTTTTGTTCGTTTTCGCTCGTCATAAAATGTCACATTATTCATTCCTGGTCTTGCTTGGCTGACAGAAAGTTGGCCTATTATTAGTAGTACCAACGTCCAGAGTTGACACTTAAGCTACCCGGCAATAATTTATGGCAAGAAGTCTTAACTTTAGACGGCTTATATAATACAAGTGTCCCAAATAATAATATTGTTTTGTATTTCAGTTATTCGGGTCGCCATGCCATCTTGTAGAAAAAACAGTAAATACTTAGCTAGTATATATTTGCAATATTTCGTAAACGTTACAACTTTCTCGTGGAAACATTGTGCAAGCGGGGTACCCTCGTATGTTTTATGTCAAGCATATCTCCACATATTTGACAGGAAATGTATCCCTTATTCGTGTGCTAAACTGCTACGAGGCAAACCATATCATAACCACACACATTTTATCTTGACAACAATCTCGAGTTTATGGAAGTACTTTGGTCCATGATATTATTTTGAGGTTTGTTTTGCATATCCTATCTTGCCATGACCATCTAACATTTCAATATCACCGTATGAGACATGCCTTCGAGTAAATGTACTTATTTAAACTTTATTGTACACCAAGATAAAAACAATAATATATAAATAAAAACAAACATACAACTGGCGGCCTTATCGCGTTTTGCGATCTCTTCCAGGCAACCCAGAATGGAGAGAGATAGCCTGGACACGACATTGCACTTGGTGCAATTTTAAATCAAATAGTAAGTTACAAACATAGTAAGCACTAAATATAAAATGAAAGGTACCTACAGGCAAAGACAAGTAAAATTTCAAAAACCCCCGACACATTTATCTTGCAAAAACACCCCGATTCAAACAGTAAAACGTCCATAACTTTTGAACGGCTGAACCGATTTTATTCAAACATTGCTAAGAACACTGTCGACAAGAACACACTCGACAAAATCACCTTTCAAACAAAAATCATTTCAAATGGTTAATCTGTTTAGGCGCTATGATGCCACAGATAGACACAGCAACATACGTCAAACTTATAACACCCCTCTTTTTCCGGCTGGGGTTTAAAAGGGAATGTCACAAGTTTTCATTTTTCCTGCTTTTCATTTTTTGCCTGTACCCTTCAAATACTAAAATAGACAGATAAATACATATAAACAGGTAAGAAAACAATACAGCTCTAACAAGAATCAGATCACAGTGACAGGTAGTGCTCCTTCACCAGCATGTATCAACATCATTTGCCTGCAAATGTATTCAGGACGTAAAGCCTCTCAAGTACATTGTTTATCAAAATAGTTTGTGAAAGGGATGTGGTACACTATATAGCATAACCATACATCTTAAGGACTAACGATAGATCCCTTCCCCCGATATCATTAGGCGAGGGTACAAGATACAATGCATATTAAGGCACTACCACACCCGTACGAAATTTATTGAGTGGAAGTGCCAGTTATTTTTCCCTTTTTCCTGTAGTTACATATAACACGATAAGTAGCACATAATGCCGGTTCACATAAACCGTTCGTATCGGCAACTAACCGAAATCTAGCTAATTAGCGACGTGTTATCGAGCAGTGTGTATTAGTGTAATGTGTAATGGCTATTTAAGAGATCATGTTGTGATAATGTCAGTCCTCGGGCTATTTTGTGTTATGGAATGACAGGAATCAAAACAAAGGTAACGTTTCGGTAATCTACGTTTAGATTTAAACAGTAATTACGTGTAGTCTGCACTGAGTAAAAACAACAGGTTTCAATAAGTATATAGTAGACTAGCGGACGCCTCGCCGCGTTTCACCCGCGTAGTTCCCGTTCCCGTGGGAATACAGGGATAAAAAGTAGCCTATTTCACCCGGGGATAGTGTAGCTTCCCAACGGTGAAAGAATTTTTGAAGTCGCGCCGGTAGTGTTTAAGTTTATTCGTTACATACAAAAATACAAATCTTTCCACTTTTTAATATTAGTATAGACTAGCGGACGCCTCGCCGCGTTTCACCCGCGTAGTTCCCGTTCCCGTGGGAATACAGGGATAAAAAGTAGCCTATTTCACCCGGGGATAGTGTAGCTTCCCAACGGTGAAAGAATTTTTGAAGTCGCGCCGGTAGTGTTTAAGTTTATTCGTTACATACAAAAATACAAATCTTTCCACTTTTTAATATTAGTATAGACTAGCGGACGCCTCGCCGCGTTTCACCCGCGTAGTTCCCGTTCCCGTGGGAATACAGGGATAAAAAGTAGCCTATTTCACCCGGGGATAGTGTAGCTTCCCAACGGTGAAAGAATTTTTGAAGTCGCGCCGGTAGTGTTTAAGTTTATTCGTTACATACAAAAATACAAATCTTTCCACTTTTTAATATTAGTATAGACTAGCGGACGCCTCGCCGCGTTTCACCCGCGTAGTTCCCGTTCCCGTGGGAATACAGGGATAAAAAGTAGCCTATTTTACCCGGGGATAGTGTAGCTTCCCAACGGTGAAAGAATTTTTGAAGTCGCGCCGGTAGTGTTTAAGTTTATTCGTTACATACAAAAATACAAATCTTTCCACTTTTTAATATTAGTATAGACTAGCGGACGCCTCGCCGCGTTTCACCCGCGTAGTTCCCGTTCCCGTGGGAATACAGGGATAAAAAGTAGCCTATTTCACCCGGGGATAGTGTAGCTTCCCAACGGTGAAAGAATTTTTGAAGTCGCGCCGGTAGTGTTTAAGTTTATTCGTTACATACAAAAATACAAATCTTTCCACTTTTTAATATTAGTATAGACTAGCGGACGCCTCGCGGTTTCACCCGCGTAGTTCCCGTTCCCGTGGGAATACAGGGTTTAAAAGTAGCATATGCCACCCGGGGATAGTGTAGCTTCCCAACGGTGAAAGAATTTGAAATCGGTCCAGTAGTTTTTAAGTTTATTCAAAAAGCCCCGACACATTTATCCTGCAAAAACACCCCGATTCAAACAGTAAAACGCCCATAACTTTTGAACGGCTGAACTGATTTTATTCAAACATAGCTAAGAACACTCTCGACAAAATCACCTTTCAAACAGAAAAAACTAAATCAAGATTGGTTCATCCGTTTAGGCGCTATGATGCCACAGATACAGATACACAGACACACAGATACACAGCAACACACGTGAAACTTATAACACCCTTCTTTTTCCTGCGGGGGTTAAAAAGTATAGATGAAGGATTAAAGTTCATACCGACTGCTTTCAAGTCGTGTTATAAAACCTAAATAATAACTTGGCAGCTTACGTTTTCCTTGAGCTCCAAAAAAAACAAAAGTGGTTCTTATTTTAGATTTTTCATCTCATGAATTTGATTAGCTACTGCAAAAAGCTTTACATAGTTACCTTTATACTGTTCTTGCTGCTGCATCGTCTGCACACTGCACCGTAGCCTGCTGACCGTCAGCTGCACTATATCGTTCAGCCCGTCTTCGCTCGCCGTGTACAGCAGCGTCACTTCCAACTGGCCCTTCTTGTTTTCCCGCTGTAGACACAAATTACACGGTGTTCATGCTAATTGCTACAGATTAGAGGCCCGCGTGGGCAATTTATACACAATCAACCATATCTGAACTGCCTTGGAATGTACCGAGATATACCTAATTATAAGATGGATTTTAGTAGAGGAAGGAAACTGGGCATAGCTCCAAACAAAACAAGTAAACCTAGACTGAATAAATGGTATCGCTGTTTTACTTGTAGTATTAATATTAGTGGAATGGTATAAAAACTACATGACCTCATAGCGAATTTTATTATCCTACGAGAGAATTGTTTCGGAGCTGTATCGTTTTTCCTCAGTAGCTATTTAAATAAAGCCAAGGCGTTAAGCCGTGTGTGTACCTTTATCTAAGGAACCGATTTTCTTCAGTTTTTCACGCGACAAGATAAGACACTGATAACGCTCTGTAATGACAGCGTGTATTTTTTATTGCATTTCGTGTAAAAACTTCAGAAAGACCTTGCCACGTTCACGTAATCAAATGTGATGTGATTAGGAACTCGTATCACACTCAGGACTAAGGTCTACGAGACGACCATTAAGTGGCCCCTCTATGACAAGGTTATCTGATGTTTAATTTAAAGTACGTATTCCACATTGGGCACCTGTTTTAACGGCACCTGAGTTAATGGCACCTGAGGTATTCCACATACGGCACCAATCGATATTTTTCGCTGGTGCCAAATATGGAATAATTTATTCTCTTAAATTATATTCCACATTTAAATTTTGTGCCACCTTCAGAGATACATTTGCGAGAGTATGACCCACTCTCTCTCACTGCCAGGGTACACACAAGTCAACGAACGACACATAGGTACAGTGAATGGTAGATTTACAGCCGGAACATAGTACTCACACATGTGCGGTGCAGTTATATAATAATAAAAGAAATTGAGTTTATACAATACATATTTCTAACTAAAAAAGCAAAAGAGGAAGTTATATTTTATTATGTTAAATCGAATTTTAGATTTTGACTTCCTAAAAAAGATGTCCCAACACTACTACCTATTGATCCGTAGGTGCCAAATGTGGAATACAATTTTAAATAATAAATTATACTACATATGGCACCTGCGAAAAATATCGATAGTAGCCGTATGTGGAATACCCCAGGTGCCGTTAAACGGGTGCCCAATGTGGAATACGTCATTTAAAGTCCATATTTAGTTTAATACATAACGCATTAGGGAGATTCAGTACTTAGGACTGTTAAGGGCCCGAACCTTGTCAGTAGATATACCTACCTATTGCCACAAAGTGATCTGGAAAGCCTAAAGACATCTAGATACAAGTATTACCCACTTCTTTAACAGTTTCATTGCCATTCTCAAGCCCTAATTTTACTAAGTGATACTCATCCGGATTATAATCAACGTTATTACAAGAAAGCTCTTAAGTATCAAGATCGTGACTATGACCGACGTTACCGGGGTGAGGCTACTATAATTAGGATAAGTTTTATGTTCGCAAATTGGCCCAATTCAAGTACCTGCCTCATCACTGTTAAAAAACAATCTAGCTAACAGAGTAGTTGGGTATATACTCAAGCAATTAGCAAGAGAAACCAATGATTTATCAGTAGGTATATAAACATCGATAAAATATAATTATAGCAAATTTGTGTGCACGAAGATATAGCATAGCTGTAGTCTTACATCATCGCAATAAACGTAGACGATCAGATGAGGGACCGGCCGAGGTCAGAACCATTCTATTGTACTGAACAGTATTAAGATTTTATTCACACGAACACGCTCTTCGCGTATTAATCTAAGTACTATGACTCATACATAAATTGATATCGTTATTTTCAACGTAGACATTTCTATTGCTTACAATCGAGAGACACTTTTAATAATAAACAATGATGGCCAACCCTCAGTTTTTCATCACTTGATACCTATTTGTTAGTCTTACAAAGGATGCCATTCTGAGCAATCTGAGCCCTTTTTTACGACACCAGGGAAAAAATTGGACCGGTCTTCGTAGACGCGACAACAACGACATTAGGCAGATAATTAATTAAAAGAAAATGAAGCTCTCTCGTTATAAACTATATTTCTTTGTCTTTGAATTCATCATTATTTTCTACTTAATACTTAGTTACAGAAATAAAGATTTAACACGAAATAATGATCTCATTTATAGATAGGAAAAAATGCTCTGTGAATGATGAAGTCGAAACTTATTCATTCTTCTGTCGGCGGACGCAGTTATCAAGATCAAGTTCATTATGAACGGAAATAGGTTCACCATAAAGCGACTTTATATTTTACTTGCGCATTTACGCCTATTTTTATCATTCAGTGATTAGCATCGCTCGTGACAGTGTCTTAGAATGAAGCTGTTAATTACCCTGCATTTTAATAGTGTATGTATACGTACCCGTGAGTCAGCCGCGGTGATACCACTTGTGATCGCGTTGATAGGCCGCCAGATATCAGGAGTCCCCGTCAAACCATTCTTCAGATCATTTTGAAACAACTTCGAGTCGAAGTTCCACGTCGCAGCTCCAACTGTTCTTCGTTTCTCCAAAATTGACTTTTGTGCTAACGCTTCAGCTTTCGTCGACTTGAAACTGCTAAATGTCTTTTCAAAAAATCCACTCTTCGGTTTAGGTTCTTCCTGTTCTGCCACCTTGGACGTTTTTTTCGAGTCTAACGTTTTACTATTTTTTCGTTTATCTGATTCTTGTTTTGGTGGTTCTAATATAGCATAAATGGTAAGCGACAAAAAGTGGCCGGCGAGCAAACTTTGAAGGTCGTTTTTTTCTGCTCCCTTCTTCGTATCTTTTTGTTTTAGTTGGAATTTGAAATCCTCGTTCCACACGGGCCAAGAACTCTCCTGTAATGATGTCTCAAATCTGCTATCGCCGGGAAATACTTTGACCTGAAAAGATCAAAATGTCGTTAGGTATTTTAATCTAAAATAAATGACGTCATGCAACTACCTAGTTTGCGAGCAAGAATAATACCTAGTTATACTTTAGAAACGACTATAATTTTATGACCGATATTTCAGTATGCACCAGCTGTTTCACAAGAACCAGTATTTTATCGTTTGCAAAATATTGTCGTGTTCTTGCGTAACTTGGTTTTGAGCAGACAAATAGTAAAACATATTTTTAACAAAAAATTTAACCGACGAAATAACGAACTGTAAACAAAAAAAAAATACTTTTCATCTAGTATTTTGAGTTGGCGCCAAACAAACATGCAAATGAATTACCTAAAGTTAATGATTGTAGCTAAATAGGTTGATCTTCGTTGATTTTTTGTTTGCCGCCGCCTCAAAGTACTAGACCAGTTGTTTTTTTTTTTTTATATAAAGGAGGAGGTTCTCAGTTCGACATGTATATCTTATTTCTTATTTATTATTATTTATTAAAAAAAACCGGCCAAGTACAACAAACGTGATTCTTTTGCTGTTTTTTGCCATAATGGTGCGGAAGCCTTCGTGCGCGAGTCCGACTCGCACTTGGTCGGTTTTTTTTCTACCTTTATGGGTGGATTTAATTTTCAAATTTAAATGGGACCAACTTTGAGATTTAATATTTACAATAGAAAAAGATTTTTTGGAATCGTAAAATTTATGGGTCATACATACATAAAAATAAGTTATACATGTCGAACTGAGAACCTTCTCCTTTTTTTTCATCTGTTAAAAAAACGGCGAACTGTCATATTATCCAGCCCGCCATAATATAAATAGGCCCGGATCAGTCCCGGATAAAAAGTATCCGTGAACATTGTTAGCGGCGGCTAAGCCTCCAAAACTGGTACGCACCTACATAACTTTTATCCTCGGCGCAAAAAAGTCGTTTAGGCAGGACAGGACCAAATTTATTAGCCACATGGTAGCGATTTATAATCGCCCAAATTTATTTTGCCACCGTTTTGATAGGGTTTGTGAGACACACATACTACAACTTACTAAGTTACATAGTTTTGGTCAAGAATCAGTTCATATTGAGCAAATACTTCGAATGTCTATTGAAGTTACCCACATTGAATATTTTATTAACCAAAAAGGGTTTAACATACAAGGGTATATATAGACCGAAATGGCCAGCAGTAAAGAGGAGTCATCAATCAGGTCCCAAATCAGATTGCGGTTCGAATGTTTGTGAAAATACATACCTACCTAGCAACGTTTCTAAGTACAGCAATACAAATAGAAACCTATTGATTGCCTTCGCACACAAGCCATTCAAGAATTCGGAGTCAGATCATTTGACCTCGCTCATTTTACCAGCAAATTGAATTTAAATTAATGTCCCATCTCTGTATAGTTGTACAATAATACTGAACCGGGGAAGGGCCTCTATTTGAATAGGATTTTATTTAAGGAAATCATGTCTTTTTCTTCAAAAATAATTAACTTCTGATTGGGTACCTTTTTGAGTAAATATACGTTCAATTACTGGATCGTTTTTAATATGTTGGATGTTACGTTTACAGCACGCCTGAATTTTTGCATTTCCTGAAGTCAGGGGTATAGCTAGGTATATCTGTATGCATACTTAATCAATTGTAGATTTTTTTAATAGGAAAGGAGAGTTGAGTCGGCCAGGTCTTCTCATCAACCTGTCTCCGCCAATTTATTGAATCACGGGCCTTCCGTGGACCATATCCTCTATGGGTCTTTACCGGACAGATATATACTGACAAATTTTATTGTCGAGAAACGCTTAGGCGGTCTTGGGAATTAAATCGAACCCTTAAGGGCGCACAACGGTGCAGTTAAGCACTACATCCGATCCGTATCCGTGAAATTTCGGGTCCGAAGTAGCCGTAGTACTCCTTGTAGGGAAGCTTACGCACTACATCCGAACTCTATCCGTCATAATTCAGAAAATTTTGAACTCGGCAATCAAATCACAGACACGGACGTGTAGTGCGTAACCGCCCTCACCCCACGCTCAGCAGTCGAGCTTGTAACTAACTAAGCCAAGGCAGTATATTCATTTATCATTAAAATATTGTTACAAAGAATGAGGTGTTTCCAATATTGGACGTACTGAAATTAATATAAAAATTTTTCGGTATCAGTGTTACTGTAGCATTCAAATGAATTAATTACAAATTCATTAATTACATTTTCATAAAGTTCAACTACAGCGTTTGTATTGTGATTTCCACTTACCTACTGTTCGGTGACAGATTTACAGATGTAATTAATTTGAATTATGTTACTTGCAATGTGCCCTGCCCACTGCCATTACAGCAGAACGGATGGCCGATGCCCGATGGGGCCGAAAAGTTCTGGAATGGCGACCGCGAACCAGAAGACGATGCGTTGGAAGGCCTCCCACTAGGTGGACCGATGACCTGGTTAAGGTTGCGGTAAGGCGCTGGTAGTCCGGTCAAATTACACCAATAAATAGGTGTAGGTTTACAGTAATTCGCATAGAGCTGAAAATTGGTACGAATGTTCGGCACGCCATTATAAATGAAATGTAAAAAGTCCCCATTTATCCCACACTTGCAATTTTGTACGGTACACACGGTATACACTTGCAACGGTAAGTTTTATGATAAAAATAGGTTAGACAAAATTGTAGATGCAATTATCTATAAAAAATGTCTCACAAATTTTCTCCTAAACGTTGAAAAAGTTGAAAAGGTTGTACTTCTTAATATGTAAGTACAGATACCTAATTTTTATCATAAAACTTACCGTTCGGCTACAAAACGTAAAAATCTCATATTTGCGAACTTTGACCTTGAATAAAAAAAAATTGCAAGTGTGGGATAAATGGGGACTTTTTCCCCATTTATCCCACACTTGCAATTTTTTTTTATTCAAGGTCAAAGTTCGCAAATATGAGATTTTTACGTTTTGTAGCCGAACGGTAAGTTTTATGATAAAAATAGGTTAGACAAAATTGTAGATGCAATTATCTATAAAAAATGTCTCACAAATTTTCTCCTAAACGTTGAAAAAGTTGAAAAGGTTGTACTTCTTAATATGTAAGTACACGTTTCCACGCCACATGGGAGGTAGTGTACTTGACGCGTTATTTTAACTGGTTTCCCGGATAGGCCTATTCCACTATCTATTGTGATACCTACTGATTAATTCAATACTATCAAAATTATGTAAAAACTGGTAGGTACTATTGGAAATGATGAAAGCCATATGAATTCTAAAAAAATAGGTAAAATTATCCGTCTCATCCTTACATAACAAAGTCACTGCCCGCTGTCTGTCTGTCTCTATGTATGCTTAGATCTTTAAAACTACGCAACGGATTTAGATGCGGTTTTTTTAATAGATAGAGTGATTCAAGAGGAAGGTGTACATGAATAATACACGCGGGCGAAGCTAGTTCATAATAATTTGATAATTCTGCTTTCTCTTCTTGTTCGTCTTCTTGTACTTCTTCTTCTTCCTGTTGGGTGGAAGTAAATTGTTCTACCAGCGATGTATCAGATATCTCCTCACTGATATCGTACTAATCCTCTTCTGATGGCGATTCAACATTGGAGCACGACTGACCTTGACAACTGGTACATGCTTAAGAACAAAACAATCCTACTTTTTTGCAGCCTCATTTAGCACTACATCTTTTTTTACAATTGCAAAAAATTGTGTTGAGGAGTTTTTCCGGTGCAGTTGGAAGTAAAGTCCGAATTAGTTCCAAAGTATTGTTAATTAACTTCCAACCCCATGCGACGGATAATTTTACCTAAATTTTTAGAATTCACATGGCTTTCATCATTTCCAATAGTACCAGATTTTACATAATTTTGTATAGTACACTGAATTAAACAGGGTAACAATATATTGTGGAATAGGTCTATCGGGGAACCACGTTAAAAAAACGCGCCAAGTACACTACATCCCAGGTGGCGTGGAAACGTGTGCATAATAAGAACACAACTTTTTCAACCATTATATCTCAGAAACGGTGACGTTTAAAAAATAGAAAATAGAGTAGATATTTTTTATAGATAATTGCATAATCTACAATTTTTGTCTGACCTATTTTCATCACAAAACTTACCGTTCGGCTAAAAAACGCAAAAAACCCATATTTACGAACTTGACCTTGAATATATTTTTTTGCAAGTGTGTGATCGTTGGGGACTTTTTACATTACATTTATAATGGCGTTCCGAACATTCGTACTAAATTTGAGCTCTATGCGAATGCACTTTGATATGTCTAATTTGACCGGACTATGGATGCGAGACGCACGGGATCGGTCAATTTGGCGACGCCTGCGGGGGCTATGTCCAGCAGTGGACGTCTTTCGGCTGAAATGATGATGATAATGTTACTTGATTGCCTCCTTTTTTTTGGTCGATTGATTACAGTAAGATTTGCACTTGGTCCTTTCAGCGCTTTTTTAGAAATGGTATTAATAGATCTATTAACACCTAAATAATCATAGAACATGTCAACGCCAATTTCAATCATTTCAATATAGGTAGGTAATTAATTCGATAGGTATGCCCAAAAGAAAATTAGGAGTCACTGTCCCGTAAAATTCACAATATTTTCATATTGCCCTTTAGGGTATTAAGTATGATAAGAAAATTTGGCTGTGATTCAATAAACCTCATAAAATTGTACAATTTGTCAAAGGTCCTTTACCCGTTATTTCTTCGTGGGTGAATTTCGGTTATATGAGCCATTTAAGAAATTCTCTCGATCCGAAGCATTTAAGCACAGTCGAAGTACCTACCTATCCTTTTCATGTACTTCAGTATACTTTTTAGGGTTCCGTACCCAAAGTGTAAAAACGGGGCCCTATTACTAAGACTCCATTGTCCGTCTGTCTGTCACCAGACTGTATCTGATGAACCGTGATAGCTAGACAGTTGAAATTTTAAAAGATGATTTATTTCTGTTGCTGGAGTAACAACAAATACTAAAAATAGAATAAAATAAATATTTAAGATTGAATCCCATGCAACACACGTGTTTTTTTACTGTTTTTTGCGATAATGGTACGGAACCCTTCGTGCGCCAGTCCGACTCGCACTTGGCCGGATTTGAATTAATACGTTCAGCTGAAGCTATTTGTCTAAAAACATATGTATAATCAAACCTCAATTTAATATACGCTCTCTATAATTCAGTCATTAACATTTTTGATCAAGTTCATTTGCGTTAGGATCGAAAAAAGGTATGAAGTTATTTGTTTAAATTCAAAGAGAAATAGCATGGCTATCGAGTTTGCTAAGTACAATAATTTCAGGTGCATAGCAGAAAGATAACGGACGATAACCATACCATAACAAGAACTGGTGACTTTCATTGATAAAAACGCAGATAAAACGCTCATAATGTTGGTCGCACTTATCGAAGATAACGTAATGAGTGCCATTGACTTTTCCTCACATATTTGGAATGATAATGTTAACTAGATTCTCCCATTATTGTCTAATCAGCAGCTCGCAGCATTAGATGCCTGAAAATTACGATAGTGTTGCAGGACTGATGGATAGAGCAGACGGCTGCAGACGAGGTCTGTGAACGGTCAAGTTGAGTAAGATGAATCAGCGTCAAGGTGTCGCAGATAAGCAGATTGAATACAGAAGATTGAGGGCTATGTTTACTGATCCAAGTTGGTGAAAAGTTAAGTCACATTGATTTTACAGTTTGAATGTTTTTTTTTTTAAGAAAGCATCTACCTAGGTAGAAGTGGTATGACGATGTGCTAATACAAGTAGGTACAGTTAAGGATCAAAACGGCAGCGGCAATTTTTTTAGGCAGATGTATTTCTTCAAGCTGAAATAATCAATCTGTACAACATATAAAATCAGCAGTGGATAATTTAACTTCTTCAACAGAAACTAGCCATTTGAGTTTTGGGAGAGTAAGACTGCACTTTTGACCCTTGACTGTACATCTACCAACAGCATTGGTAACCACGAACAGAACAATCGGTTATTGATTAATTTAAAGGTACAAACAAAAACACTGACCATGCCTATATTTTGCAGGAAGTAACACTGATGATAACATTAACCGCAATTTACAATGTTACAAAAATGACTAGGTTATTTTTTACAAACTAATCTTTTTTAATGTAAGTATATAGTAGTCACAGCGGATCTTTGTGTCTATGAAGTTGGCCCAGCGAACCATTGCGCAAGAAACAGTTTGTCATCGAGTATACTGCATAGAGTAAGCGAAATAGGACTATACAACAAACGTAAGCGAGTGAAAGAGGCAGTTATACAATGCTATCTTCAACATTGACACAAAAATAGCTACTCCAGCTCCAATAGTCACAGTCACAAAGATCCGCTGTGAGTAATAGTGAGTGCATTATACATGGAACAGAATCCGTGGCTATTGTATTTTTTACTTAAGCTGCTTCTTTGCAACGGATTTCTGAGCACCATAATTAAGTAAGATATTTTCGGAAATTATACAAAATTAATGACCGGAATCGGAATATCAGCTTCACAAAAAAATTCTATTCGTTGAACAAAGTCACTGGTTCTGGTTATCACTTAATTATTTATCTAGTTGTTGTTATGTTTTGTTATAGTTAAACTAAACTGTTTCTAGGCAGTAAATAGACAACCATTTTATCTCTCAAGTCTCGTAAATCATTTAAATAACAAACATCTATCAAACTATTTGGTGCGTGCCAAATATATCGACGTACACATTAAACAAAACAGGCGTATGGCTTACAAGCATTATTTTTTATTGACACGATGTTCATTGGTAAGTAACTAATTGATTGATTTTTGCAGTGTTAATAGAATGTTGTTTAGCTTAAACAAGGAACAAATTGGGACAGATGGGCAAGAAACGTCACGCAGTGAGTGCCACCAGAAGACGAAAAACTTAGGCGTGATTACTTAGAAATTGTAAAGTATATTGGTTGGAGGAGGCAACGTACAGGGAATAGTTGAAAACTATGAGCAACTACCAAATGTGGAGGAAATACTTTTCCTAAAAGCGGGACAAAGCAAGTTGATGAGAAAAATCAATACAAGAAATATATGCATCATGAAAATGAACGAAAAAGGAGATAGAAGAGGTTCTAATTTAGCATGGAAGAGACGCTGTAACCCCATGGTTTATACGTACCTATATTCATGTGCTAATCACAAACATAGCATAACACAAAATTGTCATGTTCATTGTTCCAATAGCGATTTCGTGAGTGCTTTCTAGTTTGGAGTTGCTACCAAGTTGTAATACGGAGCAATGTCATCCATCAACAACTTAAATCAAATTGATGGATTGCCTGTACTGCCAATTATGCAAGTCTTGAAATTAGAGGTCCTTTGGAAAACTATAAACGTGTGCCGTTTGTCGTATGTTAAATTATATCGTATCATGGATGGCTGTGTTGGTATGAATGGTCAGATGCACCTGTACCTGTCTTTAAAACTACAAGAAACCATCACCTGATTGTTTCTTGAACCTAGTTTTTAGGGTTCCGTATCCGAAGGGTCCAAACGGAGTATTATTCTGTAACTCACGTGTCCGTCGTCTGTCACAAAATTTTATTCCGGAGATTTTTTTACTTCCCATTTACTTTTGAACTTGAAATTTGGTGATAATGTTTACTGTTATTTAATACTTATATTTTACTAACAAATACCAATTATTCTACATTTGGTACGGAGCCTTAAATGTGCGAAGTCCGAGACGCACTTGGCCGGTTGTTTCTTTATGTGCCAAGGGTCTTAGTTCTCTTAAATTATTACAAATCCAAGGGGCTGTGCTATGAGATCATTTAGGTATGCTATAAATAAATGTTTCTATTTATCATTTTCCTCGTAATCTATAAAACAACTAGCTTTTGCCCGCGGTTTGACCCTCGTGGAACTTTTGATATAAAATGTAAGTATCCTATGGTATATCCGTGTGCCTATTAACCAAATCCGTTTAGCCGTTTTGCGTTTAAAAGGTAACTAACGGACATATAGAGTTACTTTTGCATTTATAATATGACTAAGTGATAGCATCTTAGTAATCTTATGCCATCTTACTAATCTAAAATGTCGTGATGACCTCGCCAAGACCTCGCCTCTCGTGCTTGAGTTCGTGGGTTGAAATCCGGGCAAGTACCAAAGTGACTTTTTCAAATGCATATGTACTTTCTAAGTTTATCTTGGACATCAAAGGCAACGGTGAAGGAATACATCGTGAGTAGCCAAGTCAGAGGCCTTAGGGGTTCCCAGACGCGGCTTTATTAACTCTGACACCAGAGGTGGCCATATCCTCACACGAAAAGAAGAAGACTAATCTTATCTTACTAATATAATTATGTAATATGCGAAAGTTTGGATGGATGAATGTTTGTTACTTATTCTCGCCAGAACGGCTGAACGGATCTGAGTGTTTGGCACAGAGATAGATTATAATCTGGAATAGCACATAAATAATACTTTTCATACCCGTATAACGTTCCCATATGATAAGACAACACTTGACACGCGGGCGAAGCCGCTGACAGTAGCTAGTAAATAATAAGTATGAGGCATATCAGCTGTTTTATACTACGTACCTACAGTTCATACAGGCAAGTAGGTATGCAAAGTATGTAGAGTAGGTACACAGACTTAGCTGCAGTTTTCGCCTCAATATCAATTTAGTGAAGATAAACGAACGAGTTTGCCGCGGTAGCGCCGGGTTGGCCTCAATTAGGAAAACAATTAAACGGATGTCAAATAGTAGATGTAATGTAGGTAGACGCCGTGTCAGCGACCAGCGTATGACGCACTGATGAAGATAGTGTTGCTAATTGCAAGATTAACAAAGAATGTACCTACTTATGTAGGTACCGACGTTCTCACACCACACTATGCAGTTTTAGACCGACTTGAAAATTCAGTTTTTTTATCAACATAAAACGGCGGGAACGACACTGTTGTTTATGTTTCGGTTTAGGGAAGGAGCACAAACATTTTGATCATTTAACGTTACCTACTTTTAATCTGGGATAAATTCGATTTACGAGACTATCAAAATTCGTATTTGTATCTATTTTACTTAATTCCCAAAATAAAGCTGCTTTTAATTGAAAAGTTGGATACTTTTTAATCGGTAACACATCCACTGCAAATTAGGTGACGTCTGCCAAGGTTTACGAGATCTGTGTTGGCACCTGTTTCTGTAACTTAGGTCCGCACTTAGACATGCGAGATAATAGGTACCTTTGCCTATCTGTTTATAAATGAGCTAATTGATAGGTGGTATTGCTGGTAAATACCTATTCATTATGAGGAAAACACCAAGGTACTAGGCATGGTTAACATTTGGTTAATTAACGCCAACTTAGTTCGATGAAGTGATGTCGTTGGGAGATCCATTATTTATTAGATAAGAAGGGTAGTATTATGTACCCACCAATGTAAAATTTAATAGTTACTTATTTACACTTTTAAAGTCGAAAAATTAAATTTGGAAACTTACAAATAAAAATGCCTTGGTCTCCTTGATAATTTTATAGTAGGTAATGATTCAATGATTGAAGGCGTTTTATAGTGTTTTTAATGAAGCATTGAGCGTATAAACAATGGTTGAAAGTTACCTTAACAAGGTATCCATGGGCGCGACTCAACCCAAACAAGGACGGAAGGTGCCGGGCGCCGATAACGGTCACAAATAAATTTTTGCTGATTGGATGCAAGGCCAACTTGAATCCTATCTCCGGCTCCAAACTTCCACTGCCGGCCAGCTGACTGTCCCTATTAGTATTCAAAATGTTCTTCAGTTTATTAAGTGAAAATGCCATTGTAAACAAGTCTTCTCTCTGCTAACTATCGCGTATCACACTCGCATTAAACCGGTTTTACTGAATAATTAATCACGCAATACGATCGATATCGTACAACCTCATCGTTTTACGATCACAATGACTAGCTGTCACTTATGAAGTTATCGGAATAAAACACAACACAACACCGTAAGTTTAGGACACCATTGCACGACAATAATAAAACTCACTCAATGAAAACCCATACAACTCTGTAGCTATGTACGAGTATGACTGACTTACGATGAGCGCATACATAACCACTGTGTAGATAGTGTCACTGGTCTCACTATCAAATTGTACTCGTATGAATGAAGCATTCATGTGTCTTGGCAACAATCGGATCTCTCTTTCTAACGCTAGAGTTCCGCCGTTACACTAGCGCCACAAAAAAAGAGACATGAATATGTTAACCCTTCATTGGTGCGCGCCATGTTAGTGATCGTAGTTTTATTACTTTGTTACAACAGATGGCGCAACTAAAATCGATAAATAAACAATGTCTGGTGGACATTTTCAAACATCAATTTAACTAATCCAAATAAAAATAATAATTAAATATACCTGTTTTCCTTTGTACTAGAAAGTAAGTATTTTTACCTATAGGCGCTCTGTAAAATAATTAGGTACCTAAGTACTTATAATTAAATTGACTGCTGTCACACGAACACTAGAAAAAATAGTGGTGGGTTAGAACTCCGAGTTGAGAAAATGAGAACCTGCATCAGTATACCTAACCTTAGGAAGTAACAAAGGAAAGTAAATAAGGCAAATACTGAACTGCTACAATTTCTTATAGCAACTCGCAGCCAAATTACTATTAAATTACTATCAAACTTTTTAAGTAATATTTTTTTGACACAGGTACCTAATAACGTAATATCACGCTTGTTTCCTTAGGGGCTGGGTTGAGTTGTATCGGAGATTACACCCATATTCTATATTTTGCTAGTTAAATTAGCTAGTTGTTCAGTAGTGTTGGTTACATATTAATAAAAGAAAATATTTTAAATAAGGTAAAAATAAAACTTCCGTTAGAGTAAAAAAATGTTTTTTATTAAAATGCGACAGTTCAAATAATAACACAATGAGTCTGTACCTACATAAAAACAAATGTTGTTTCTCATATCATAATAAAACAAAAATAATAATCAGTTACGGAAAAGAAAATAACACAACGGAACTTACACAAGTCATTCACAACAACAATAAGTCTTTTATGCTTTAACAGTTACACAAATAAAAATATTATTTCAACATAGATTAAGAGGAGAAGAATTTACTGAAAACTTCGGTGATGGCATCGTAGTAATGTATGATGATGGAAACAATGAGTACGAACATTGCAAAACAAATGCCTGTGATATACATGAACTGGCTGGCTTCTTGAGGCGTGGCCAGTAATTCTTCGCTGCTCGTGTCCTTGTCCAATGCATCGAATTCAGATGTATCTGGGAAAGAAATAGCAGCTTAATTACATGGTTAGTCGATCATTCTTCCATACAAACGTAATCTGGCGATTACTCCACTGTTTGACGATGTACGTTCAAAATAAAAAATTATATCAATTTGTCTCATCATTATCTAACCCTGTATGGAAACAAAAAAGTAAAAAAATATACATTTGAAAGTTATGAGCGACTTAAGTTCCGTATTTCAACACTAATTTAACGCATCTTTGGGCGAAAATAAATACCATAAAAAGTAGGAAAATTACAAAATAGCCACCATACAGCTTACAGGGATTAGTAGTCCAACAATGCAAATAATTTTATTTTGAAAATATACATTTAGTCGTTTTTTCATGATATCTAAACTCCCAAAGGTCTGTTTATAAAATTTCGCGCGCTCGTTTTCGTCCTTAATCATCATCTGTTTCGCTACATACTTGCAAAATTGCTAATTCGTACGCGAATTGTCTGATGAGATACCATGTATTTTAACCCCGCGCCCAAAATAGTACGTGCCGTCGACTAGGGCAGCCTCAACACAAAACAATAAAAGTAAACTAGAAATTACAATCTTGGTATCATTATTTTGTAAATAATTGTTGTTAGGAATTAGCACATCAATTACTGTGGAAATAAAAAATGTTAAAGAATACATAGTTTCATCGAATGCAGGGTTTAATGAGAATATTAAGCTGGGAACAAATTATCGGACGCGGCTGACGGACGCGACTTACAGCCGCGGCTGATATGTGTGCACAGTCGTATGGGACGCGGCTGCCAGATCTCTATCAGATGTCCGAACGCCCAAGGTCACGTCCGCGGCTTACGTCCGATAGTTTGCACAATGTAATGTACATTCATTACCTAGATACTCTATAAGTCGCGGCTGTCAGTCGCGTCCGTAAGCCGCGTCCGATAATTTATTTCCAGCTTCAGACTTTACATTATTTGATTTCTTCTTTCATTTGCCCCTGTCAACTATCTTGTCAAGGCGGTTACGCACTAAACGTCCGTGTCCGTGATTTGAGTTCCGAGTTCTGTATTATGACAGATAGAGTTCGGATGTAGTGCATAAGCTTCCCTACAAGAAGTACTACGGTTACTTCGGAATCGAAATTTCACGGACACGGATCAGATGTAGTGCGTAACCACCCTTATAGTTCACTTTTCTTTCAAATCATTGTTTAAAATTTAGTAGGACCATCAATATTTACCAGCAGGAGTTTCTACGTCGCAAACTACGTCAGCCTCTGTTATCTTAAGGTCTAACAACTCTCGCACTGAGAGGAGCGCTTCTGCGGGTGCTTCGCCGGGAAACAGATAGTCGCAGAGGTACAAGGATCCCACAGGGACCAGCACTCGGCGCGGCGGCTCGTTGAAACAAACTTTTTCTGTGGATAACGAAGTAATTAATAAAATTAAAAGATTATTTATCAGACTCAGAGCCATCGATTTTGGGAAGTATATATACACGCTGAAGTCAACAGTTGCATTAAAATGCCTTTCCGTCATTTCCAATCAAGTAGAGTCAAATATTTGTACTCATAAACATTAAAACCGGCCAAGTGCGAGTCGGACTCGCGCACGAATGGTTCCGTACCATTATCGCAAAAATCGGCACAAAAATCACGTTTGTTGTATGGGGCCACACTTAAATATTTATTTTATTCTGTTTTTAGTATTTGTTGTTATAGCGGCAAAAGAAATACATCATCCTTGAAAATTTCAACTGTCTAGCTATAACGGTTCATGGATACAGCATGGTGACAGACAGACGGACCGTGGAGTCTTAGTAATAGGGTCCCGTTTTTACCCTTTGGGTATGGAACCCTTAAAAGCACCCAATGGCCCTCATAGACACAAAGAGAACTTCGGACCAAGACTATAATTAGATATTATACAGTCTTCATTGTACATTGTACACCATAATAATAAGCTTAAGAATTAACAGGGTGCCACAGCGGGTGATCTTTTGGCTAAATGAGATCTTTTACAGACAACCTTTGGATAGATTTGATAGAGAAGGATTATCTTGATCTTTCTGTTGTACTTACTTAAAACTGAATTGACAGTTAAAGGGAGAGGCCAAAAGGACGTAATCTTGTGAGTCGCGTAAAATACGTCGCGGAGTTTACGTTCAATTGAAATTCAGTTAGGTTTCCAGACGGACGGACGTAATTTCAGTTGCCATTCTACGTTTTTAAGGGGCGCTGACGCTTGCCTCGCTCCCCTCCCTCACCTCGAGCGCAATTCAGTTGAAATAATGCGCGTGAGACAGCAGACAGCTCATTTTGTGTCGTCTTTAGTATGTAACCGAATGCAGCGTAAATTCCGCGATTCACAACTCACAAAATTACCTTCGTTTGGCCTCACACTAATTAGAATTTCCTTTTAAATCCTTGTTTTAATTTACATCTTACCTTCAGGAAGTAAATTGTCATCAATCAAAGCATCACAGTGCATTGTGAACCTCGATGCAAGTGATCTTATTATATCTTGTTTTACAGCTGCAATAGTTTCACCAACTGTTGCCTTAGGGTACAAGAACACACTTGAAGACACCACCCCACTGAAGTGTATACTACCATCACATTCTAAGTACTCCACTGTTTCAGGGAGTGAATTTTCCTGAAAATTATAAAAAGGTTTATATGAGAAACTCATTTCACGATTTTTTACGAGTTTAGTACATTTTAATGATTTGTTAGTTTTATTTGTATATATTTTCAGCCTATTGTGTCCCACTGCCGGGCTTCTTTCCAATCCTTCCACTTTAGGGCAATAGGGAACACGCATGTTTTTTTTTTTGTTGCACTTTATCCATAAAAATACTAAAATAGAATACTAATAGCGGAAACAGAATCAAAATTTATCGAAAAACGAAGGAGATATAAAAATTTAAAGAAATATATCCGTCCCTTTCTAAGAAAACGCCATTTACTATGGCAGTTGTATGGACGTCTATCTGACGTCAGATGGCACGTCGGACTTCTCTTTCTAATATTTCATAATTGTTTACTCTAGTTAATAAGGATTAAATTTAGCAAATAAAAAAACTACATGCATATTCTCTGTTGTGGACCGATCCTGTTGATAGGCATCAAGCTCGCCCCGCCGTTTTCTCCTGGGTCTGCCACGAACACGATGCCATAGTTATATTAGCTAAATGCCTTTACATTATACAATGTCAATGGCAATAAGCACATAATATAACAATGAAAAATGTCATGCTTAACAATAAAGCAATGCATCAGAGATGAGAGAACACTGAAATAATAATACTGTATTGTTTTCACTTACAAATGGCACAAATAAAGACACATTCATTGATTTAGGTAGCTCTTGCTGCTGCATTTTATTATTACTTTTGAGTTTCTTCTTTTTGAAGAGTTGTTCTAGAACATCTGTGTTCTCTTTCAGTTCACCGTCTATGAACATTATGCTGGATTCAATTGTTTTGTTAGCCGATTCCAGGATTTGCTGCAAATATATTAGAGGGCATTTTAACAAAAGAAAAAAAAAGTGCATTTTCTATCAGTGGCGGTGATAACTACAAAATGCTGAAGATAACAGTAATATTGAATACAGATTGTTACAAGCAGTTTGGTAATGGAAAATTATGTCTACATATTATTATAGGTAGGGTACCTGAAACTGTTGTTTAACAGATATACCACTTTTCTTTACTATCACAGGGTAGACATCGTCAAACTCGTAGTAGCAGTCTAGCCTCTGCCACTGTTGGGCTTTGGGCAAGAACTTCCACTCGACAGGCTTGATAACTGTGCTCTTGCCTGGAGTACCAACTTCCACACTCTTACATGTGAGCACTTTTGTACTTGTGGACATATGTAATATAAGTCTTTCGTTTGAATATGGGCAATTTCCGAACATATACTGATTGGCACTCATAACTTTGTATATGTGATTCACAACAGACTTCACTTTACTGAAACTGTTTGGGTCCTCAAATATATCTTCATCGCTGGTTACGAAAATACCTGGAATTGTAAAATATTTAAAGTTTGAGACCAAATTGACAAACATAAAAGCAACTTAATATTGCTGTTATAAATATAAAATCCATTAAAATGTGCATGTAAGTCACTCATAAGTTGCAAAACTTGATAATAATAATTATATGAACTTTGTTAATGATATAATATTTATTCAAATCAGATCTCAAAAATGCCATCTTACCTTGAACAAACATGCCTCCAGGAAGCATTCTTGTAACATGTTTGGCATGGTCAGCGACCCATGCCTCTGACACATTCAATAGTGTCTTTGATTCCAGTTTTTCTGACTCAAAAGTTGTTTCTGATGCATTTTCTGAGTTTTTCTCATCAGGTGTTCGAGCAAGATGGATGACATTCTCTCGAGCGGCAGTTGACTTGAAATGATAACCACAGATCAAGACTGTAACTGATATATAAATAAAACTAGCTTCTGCCAGCGGCTTCGCCCGCGTGATAAGTGTTTTATCATCCCAAGGGAACATTATACCCTGATAAAAAGTAGCTTATGTGCTATTCAGACTATAATCTATCTACAAATTTTATCCAGATCCGTTCAGCCTTTCTGACGTGATTGAGTAACAAACATACATCCATCCAAACTTTCGCCTTTATAATAATAGTGTGATAAGTAAGAAGTAAGATGAAAAGGCTTTCGAGAAAATATATTTATGAAAGTCTTCTTTCCAGAAAAATTAAAGCCAACTCCCCCTGAGAAAACTCACAAAATATACACATTTTCAAAGCTTATTTGACATGCAAAGGAATGAAATATTGTTGGAATACTTGTTTATTTATATTCAATAGGATTATATGGCTTACCTGTCCGAGAATTAAACCTATTACGAATATTTCTTTAGAAGCATATTGCTCTAAATATTGTAAACAATATTCCGGAGAATAAACTGTCCGCACCATCTTTTACTATTTATGTTGCTCTGGTTGTATATGCTGCCGTAACACGTTTCGGATGTTCAGTTATATTAACTTAATTTTATTAATAAAGTGCAAGTTTTGTATTGTCGTGTCACAGATTGAGACACTATTGACATGTCACTGTCATCCATCTGCCTGATCCGTCACTGTCACTAATGTCAACATATTGTTTATGGTGTACTAAAGACAATATGCGACTTTTTTATACCACTGACTTTTTTATACGGTGTCGTGATGTCGTCGTTACAATCAATCTGGCTAGACCTAGACTTTTAGTGTCCGCATCCGTTCTAACGGATCCAGCTGGATACCAGAATTTAACATGGAGTGATCGTCTATCTGACCTCGACAACTCCGTAGTTGGGTTTGTAACCCTTGGCAAGACTGGTGTCAGATTTTTTAGTTTTTCTACCTTTCACGATTGCCAAACTGTTAAGGAGCATTCAGGAACGGAGGAGCCTCCTTACGGAATTAATGATCTCCCATACACGGACCATCCTCGGCAAACGTGGCATAACAACCATAAACATCAATCTGTGCGGCTACCGTTATTTAGGCAGTCTTACTTAATAAAAAATAATACCATTATTAAGGAGATTCCTGTAATTAATGTAGATTGCTTTAAATTTTAATGATCGGTTCTCGGTCTACGGATAGTAAATTGTCAATTTATTCCACAGTATACAATGTTCCATCAGCCTCGCCCGCTCGTTTTCCTCAAGGTGAAAGATTGCTGGAAAGTTTTCTGTTTTTTTCATAGAAAACAAGGATTAAAAATCGTTGTGGAAACGTTTATTTATGTTATCTAGAAATAATAAATCGATTAAAGACCTACCTAAACAGTCAATGGACTTTTTTAAGTGTCACAATAAACAGGTTCGAGTCCTGCAGCCTTCTTGCGTAACGAATTCGGCAAGGAAAAGGGCAAGAGTATGAAAAATTGACCAATCACATAGACGGAAACCCACATCGCGCCTTTCATCTCGTATGTAATTGGTCGATTTTTCATACTCTATGCCCTTTGCCTTGCCGAATTCATTACGCAATCAGGCTGCTGGTTCAGAGCGATGGCTTTATCATAAAATCTTTAAATGTTCTCTAAAAGTTTGTTGAAATTGTGCTCCTCTGAGTAGTTTCAAAGTAAATCTTTTTATTCTAATTGGTTTGTTTTTGAACAAACCAATTATGATGATAATGATTCGGTTGGGTAGCAACCCTTATTATACGGACGATTAATTTACCTACGCATAATTTCCCTAACAATATCAAAACAAAGAACTGTTGATAGTTACACATAACTAACCTCGTTTTTATGGTGCAAACCCAGCTATGCGGAAATAAACAAATACGGATATGTATCTGTAGTATCGCAATCAAATCAACCACAAAACACATAGGACACAAAACAAAGGGATATTTTCTTTTAAGAAGCATAATATTTAGGTATGTAAGCAAAACGCGAATCAGGTTTCAGTAGTGTGTCTTTTTTAAAAGTAGTTTAGGCTTAGAATGATGCATTCTAAGTAAGTAGGCTTCATAAAAATTCAAATAAAAATACGAGTTAAAAATTGTAGTTTATTTATTAATTAAGAATACAATAGTAAATATGCTACTGTAATAAAGTTCGCTTAAACGCCAGGGACACTGCAGCCAGGCCGTGCCACGAACGCGTTTGCCTATTCAACAATAAAAAGCCATCCAAAGACAGTATACTAGACAGAGCTTTGCCTTATAGGGCTTTAGCAAGACACTGCAACCTAGGTATGTCACACAGAGACAGAGACAAGAAAGAGATAGATGGCACAACAAAAGCCCAACTTTGTTTTAATCTATGTTTCATATTTATGGCTGGCAATTGTAGACAAGATACGTTTAATTGCCAGGACCGGCCCAGTCGCTTAAAGCGCCATCTGTCTTACAGTGCATCATTTACGCACTCTTAAGGATACAAAATCATACGTGCAGCAACCGAAAGCCTTAAAATAAGTTGACTTTGAATACATCATCTACATTACGAACGCGTAAAAAGACTTGTAAAATTAAAATTATTTTGCTGTAAATTAAACTTGGCATTAAAATCGCAAATTATTGACGTAAGAATGTAACAGTAAGTAATTGGGTCTCCTATTTTGGTTTAGTTGAATTTGCATTTTGAGAAGTCCATTTCTGGGTGCTGTTCCATAAACCTGTAAATAGAAAAAAAGGAATTAGGTTTTATGAAACAACGACTTTTTGAATCAGATTCCTCGGTCTTCATACGTTCGACCTTCTTGTTCTTATCTATAACCAACCTTAGCGAAACAACGACAACAATCTGACATGCGTTGGTAAGTACTTTGAATACACTGTGAACTTATCTGTGGTTTCAATTCTCAAGCCACATAGTTGGTTAAAGACTACTTCCGACACATTTAATAATTATGTGGGTACTGAAATATTTCGGCGGCAAGCGATAATCACAAATCATAACTTCCGTATTTATATTTTTTTAGTATGTAGTATATAGGCATCACAGACAGCTGCACACGTCATGCTGGAATATGTGGCTTCTCAAAGTGCGCAAATCCTCGTAACCTACCTGTTCTGAACATCCAAGAAGCTTCTGTTATGTTAGCCAGGACCCCGCACACAACGGTCAAAATGATACTATTATGTGCGGCAAATGAAGTTCCCTACTCTGCTTACTAGGAAGAAGTTTAGCCTTACTTTTTAAGCACATCTTGTTTCTTTTGTTCATCGCTAGTGGGTAGACCCATTTCCTTCTGTCGCTGATCGTACATCATTTTTTCAACTAGGCCGCGAGTCTCACCGTCCAAGTCAGATAGTTTCGAAGGCTCTGAAACATTTGGTAAATAATTAATTTCGGAAATACAATTCCGGTACACTGTACTACTTGAAATCAAATTGCTTTGCCAACCCAAAGTGGGTTTGAATTGACGCGTAATTCAAGTTCCATATCCCAACAGTCGTATTTTAAGGTCACAACATAAACCCATGCTTTCGTATAATCAAGATAACCGTTAAATTGGCAAATTTAATGCAGTTTCCGGAAATACTCGGCAAACAATAAGTATTAAAACAGACTCTATTACTTTACGTATAAAACACCACGAGGTACTGAGCAAGTTCTGCGTGAGCAATTAATTACCATAAATACATGCTTTAACTTCACCAAAATGCTTACCTGGGTTGATCTTCCTCGTGGATATTTCCGGGTCGGTAGTGACTAGTCTTCCCCACCAATTCATCTTATTGACCTACAAGATATAATAAAAATTTACAACATTATTCAGTAAGAAACTCATCATTACCTTAAATTGGTTTCTACAAAAAAAAAAACACCGTTTTACGTTACATAATGACAACTTCATTAAAATGTTTAAATAATTGTACAAAGCAATTTTAGAAGTGTTACAAGGTTTGTTTATGACATTTTAGAAAAAAAACTCACGCATTAGTATTAACAATGTTTGGCTCAGTTATTTAGAGGTATGGATTGAGACGAGCGATTGATATTACATTGTCTGTAATTAAATAAGAGATGAGTAGATCGAAAAACGGGACAAGAAGCTCATTGGCAATGAAGTACTGGTCGAATCTAGGCTCCAGATCCTCGAACATCGGCGCCGAGTTGCCAGCCAGTCGGTTTTTTATCGGTTACATTTTGGGGAGTGTGCGTTGGAATTGCATGAACTTATACCTCCTAGCCCGTTCCATCATAGGACAAGGTCCCATACGCGCCAAAAGTTTTGGGAATACTTTTATTAAGCGTACAGCAAAGGAGTGGAATTCCCTGCCGGAGTCTGTATTTCCTTTTGGCTACAACCTGAGAGTCTTTAAGTCAAAAGTAAATAGATTTCTTCCAGGCATGCGTGCTTCATCGTCGACTACATCATCGCTTACCATCAGGTGAGATAGTGGTCAAGTGCAACCATCAAAAAAAAAACCGGCCAAGTGCGAGTCGGACTCGCGCACGAAGGGTTCCGTACCATTTTCGTAAAAAACGGCAAAAAAATGACGTTTGTTGTATGGAAGCCCCCCTTAAATATTTATTTTATTTTGTTTTTAGTATTTGTTGTTGTGGCGGCAACAGATATACACCATCTGTGAAAATTTCAACTGTCTAGCTATCACGGTTCATGAGATACAGCCTGGTGACAGACAGACAGACGGACCGCGGAGTCTCAGTAATAGGGTCCCGTTTTTACCCTTTGGATACGGAACCCTAAAAATACGTTCGTTGCCTCCTCTAGTACTTCTTCTGCCTATACTGTTGATATCCGTCGAGCTAACTTTCAGGAGTGTGCGTCCTGCTGATTATATTAACAACGACATTCTTGGTATACAATCCTCATCATGGTGATTAAAGGCAATGTTAGGATCTTGATCAGTAACCATCCAATAGGAAGCAAACGTTCGGCAACGGTTATTACAGTATGATATCAAGAACAAACATTACCAAACATAGATTTAAAGTTAGCAAATTCTTCAACGGTAAAATCAACATAATATTGACTTAAAATTACCATTTCCAAGAGCCAGACGATCGAATAAGATAATCTTTACTCTTGTCTAAAAGTACAGTCACGTACGTAGAGCAGAGAGCTACGCACCTTTTCTATGTTGATAAGTAAGTTGCGTCCGTCTTGCAACACCCACGTGGAATCCTCAATCTTGACTTCGGCATCCAGTTCGCCGTCGATGATAAGCGGCTGGCCTTTGATGCCGACTTTGAGATGCTTCTTGTTGATGATCACCGTTAAGTCACGTGGCCTCAGTACTTGACGCAGAGGTACGCGGAGCTGTAAACAAATAAAAATTGGTTATTATGCTATCCGCCAGTTAGCAGTTGCATGTCTCAATCAGACGTTCCAAAATACGTACTTTGGATTGGTAAAGTAAAAGATTTGCAACATTCTCGGTGTCCAAAGTTAATTATTCGAAATTAATGAGGTAGTTTTTTAGCAAATTTACTTGTGTAATTATAATAACATGTTTAAATTCACAAAAAAACTGTCTAGTCGAGAGCTATTTTTAATCGTTGCTATGATGATCGTTCTTAAGCATAAATTCTGCGAAGGAGCACTGGTTTAATTTTATGTATTTATTATGCAGTACAGGAGGTCTGTTGGCGAACAACAGACCTCCAGTCCTACGCGGAAACCTACAGCATCCAGTTTAGGGTTATCTAGTGTAAGGCTTTGACTAACCACCGAACAAGTTATTTGTTGCAATAAAACTCGACTGAAAGGTGCAGGATATTGAAGTAGTTACATATTAATGTAAACGACATACTATACATCGTCATTATTGTCATTTAATTGGTTATTTGCGTCAACGGATATAAACAATATTATTACATCGGTAGGGATTTCAATCACTATGAGTACGTATAAAAGTAAAGGCAAAAGGTCAAAATGACACCTTAACATTTCAACACTTGGAAAATATAAGTAACACGACAATTTCGTTGCGTTGCGTCATAATTACGAATATTATGTGTGTGACGTCGAATACAAAAAGTAACCGTATTAAAGTTATCAAGAAAATAATTAAATACCTACAAGTGTTTAGCCCAATTAATACACTTTCACGTGGTTGTGCATATATTTCACCTTGATTTAAACTGAATTTTAAGTGCCAATGTCCTGTTTGTTACAGATTTGGATACAACATTAAGAAACTGTAATTTTGATTGTGTAAAGGACCTTATTGTTTGTTTGAGCATATAAAATGAACGTCACAAACTCACAACATTCACAGTACAAATCAAGTCGTGCTTTTCCTATCAGGATATATCGGTGTGCGCGTTTGGGAAATTCTTATTCAAGATCCTGTTGCATAATAAACCAAATTGATTTAGGAGATCTAATATCGAAGATATTATTTTAAACGATACAGTTTTATATTACGTAACATACGAAATAAAAAACAAGTTATTTTTTTCTGGAATACCCGATTAACAATTTTAAATTGTTTCTAGAAGGCAGACGGCTGCAAGACCTGTCATATAGCATTTCACAATCAAGTTGGCAACCCGCCTTATTTGCTTGATTTAAATAAAGCATAAATAAGATTCTCTTTTTTTTTTCATTGGATATAAATAGAACGTTATGCAATGAAAGCCCCCTATATTTTTATAAAATGTGAACTTACGAAATAAAAAACAAGTTTGATTTTTTTTGGCATACTCGAATAATAAATCTATTGTTTCTAGAAGGCAGACGGCTGCAAGACCTGTCATACAGCATCTCATAATCAAGTTGGCAACCCGCCTTATTTGCTTGATTTAAATAAAGAACAAATAACATTCTTTTTTTCATTCGATATAAATAGAACGTTATGCAATGAAAGTCGCCATAGGTCGCCATGTTGGTATAAATAATAGAGGTACGAGTACGTAGTCAAACGTTTAAGTACAATTATCAAGCCAGGCTACTAGGCTGAACAGGACAACTCGCTAAGTAACAAGCTGCTGGCCGCGAACTGACATCATAATCACATGCATAGAATACGGAATGAATAAGTCTAAAAACAACAATAATTATGTTTCACAAGAGGACCGCCAAGACAGAACGCGCTCTTCGACCGAAGGCGTGATGACCTCGCATTCCTGGCAAGGACGATGTACATGATTATACCAGCGGTGCGTCTGCGCACAACCGGACCGGACTGGACCGGACAATGTACCTACCATCTTTGTGAATCATTAACGTGACCCCATAATGACCATCAGTTGGTATTAAGATGCCGAAATGATGACCAGATGCTGCGAAACAAGTTTTAATGAGGATGGCAATTTAACATTTTCCTACTTGAGCGCCGGACAAGTTTGTCTGTCTGTATTTATAATGGCTAGACCAGTGGTTCCCAAACTGTGCGTCGCGACACCTCGGGGCGTCGTGGTGCTCTCTCACCGGCATCGTAAACGAGAAAGAACAGCTGTTGGAACTATGAGATATAAGTAATAAGAGCCTGAAACTACAAAATACTACTCGATAAAACACAAAGAGGTACTACCCAATAAATATAATGTAATTTAATTTTAGAGTTAAGTGTCCCAACATTATCCAACTCTGGGTACTGTAGATTTCTAGTACCGCTTGATACATCGCGTCGCACCTAGTTATGCGAAACAGGCTATTCTACAGTTGCAGTTATTAAGTCGGACTGTGGACTGTTATAGGCTGATAATGATGGTGATATCAATTGAGAAAATTAGGAAGAGAAACTTTATCGAAATTTTATAACTCTGATTTGATAAGTTATGCTCAGAAAATCGAGCTCACTGACTATACTTTTCCTATTAATCAATATTTATTCAAGCAACTTGACAAAACAGTTAATAATCAATACTAAGGAACAAGGGCGTCGAAAAAAAATACACTTTGTAAAGGGAGTCACAGTATAAAAAAGATTGGGAAGCACTGTGCAAGACAACCAATAATATCGTGTATAGGCATGTTTAGTTCTTTAGACTCTACATACATTTTAACCTAGCAATTAACTTTAAACATTGCCCTAAGTGAAACCACTTGGGGCAGCTCTTTTTTTATCAAAAACAAACTCCGCTTTTTAACCTTGCCCTTGACAATTTGAATAATAAAATCTGCGTTGACACAAAATATGTAATTAGTGATTCGGTCTATTAATATCTAAAATAAACAACATAATGTTTAGCTGACCCGTGGCCATGATGATTATTCAGATATGCTAAGATGATGCATAATAAAATGATTAAGCGTTGTTGATACGACCCAGTTCAATGTTAACCTTATCTAGAAATTCTGTGAGCTACTAAAGTATTCTTATAATTCTGTATGTTTTTCCCCAAAAACCATTTGCACAATTCCTATATCTTGCAAAATCTTGCAGCATCCTCAAACTAATATATTAATAATATGTCCTATTAGTTTCTGCTAGCGGCTTGGGCCCGCGTGAAAAGTGTTTTCGTCTCCCCAGGGAACATTACACCTGGAATCTGGATGAAAAGTAGCCTATGAGCTATTCATCCTGATCCGACCAGCAGTTTTAACGTGGTTGAGTAACAAACATACACACATCCATCCAAATTTTGGCGTTTAGTTAGACAAGTAAGATTAATAAGATATCAATCGTGTCATGTTAAATATTATGATAAAGTAACTACGAGCTTATTATTTATAGATGACAGAATAAAATCAAATAAAACATGTTTTGTGTCACCATTTGGAATGTTTAATAATTTTGTTATTAAAGCAAATGCAAATTATGTTTAACATCAAAATATTGACATTAGATAACTGAGAACAAATTGGACAATGTTTGCAAAACTACTCCTTCATCCGTTGATGTGTCAAGAAGTGGGCGTTATCAGAACTCATAGCGACTGATAATTGGGCAACGATACAGCTAACTTAATGATATAATTGCATTCCAATTAAGCTGGAGTCGTGCGTGCGACTGAGAAATTAAGCAAGCCTTCAATCCTTTGTTGCTTTAACGAATAACTTCTTATAAGAACCTTGTGGTAACTGCGCTCAATAGCGTAGTGTATATATAATAATACCTTCACACGATTACGCGCCGATTACGGCCCCGTTCTAATGGAAGCCGAAGTCGTCGGAGACTCTACACCAAACACATGATAATAGTATTCAACCAGAACCGTAATTAGGCGCCTCGTTGTCGCCGCACGAAATTCTCAGTAGATTAGATATCAACGCGCCTTAACACTCCTACTTGATATTCAAACGACGGTCATCTTAGACATAATATCAAAATATGTCTTCATTTCAGTCTGTTGAGCCAATCGATATAATACATATATGGCATATTTATGGACTTACGCAACAGTTGAAGCAAAACAAATCTTAAATTGTAGGTTTTATAATTATGTAGGTGTTTTAGCGTAGCATATCCATATTATCGCTGAATTTTTATATATTCAGACGAACAAAACGTTCGTTGGCATTGGAATCTTCGTCTGAAGATGTAAAACTTCAGAACAGGATGTTGAGAAAATTTGACAAAATAATAAAACTAGCTATTTCATGCAAATTAGATAAGAAACAAACATCCTGCATTCAATACAGTTATAGAATAGAATTTATAGCCATAAAATATACTTCATTAGTGTTAACTTGATTAGACACTTATTTTTTTGGATAAATGATGGAAGTGACACTCTTTCCATGAATATTAGATCCGCTTCTTTTAAGAGTTTAATCAATACATTTAGTAAATCTGTAGAAGTCGTTTTTGTACATCGAAAATATTACCAACAATAATATATACTTTCAGCGGGGAGAGGGGTCATCTCTATAACTTCTTTTCGTTACTTTATCAATATATATATATAGGTATGTATTATAATGTGTATAAGATATATATTTAAGCGGCTTATTATTGTTATTTTTTGTTTTGTTGTTGGTATTCCACGGTTTAAACAATGCACCTGCCATGTTTCCTCTTCACCACCCATGGTTGACTGGTAGAGAATGCCTATGGCATTAAGTTCGCCATTGTACCTTTGTGCATGAAGTTTAAATGAATAAATAAATAGCCAGGGTGTTAAAGGATAACCATCAGAACCCATTGCCAGCATTTTTAGGGTTCCGTACCTAAAGGGTAAAAATGGGACCCTATTACTAGGACTCCGCGGTCCGTCTGTCTGTCACCAGGCTGTATCTCATGAACCGTGATAGCTAGACAGTTGAAATTTTCACAGATGATGTTTTTCTGTTGCCGCTATAACAACAAATACTAAAAACAGAATAAAATAAATATTTAAGTGGGGCTCCCATACAACAAACGTGATTTTTGTGCCGTTTTTTTGCGATAATGGTACGGAACCCTTTGTGCGCGAGTCAGACTCGCACTTGGCCGGTTTTTGAATGTGCACGCATCATGTAAAATGTAGGTACGATACCAATGTAGATAACTTTTATACATAAAATAGTACGTAACTTGAAGTATTGCTTAGTTTCGTCGAAATCGGTTCCCTCTATCAAAATTTAGATGAATTTAAAGTGTTTAAGAAGTAAAATATCACAACACACTCAATTCAGATACTCGGGACAGTTGAAATCCATATTCGATAGATGGCGTTGTGCATTTGACGTCATTTTCTGAATGGCGGTGTTAAGATTCTCCGCAGAAAGACCGTAGATAAAAAAAAAAATAGGTAGGTAATGTAGCAAGATAAGTATTGTAAGTAGGTATACCTAGGCGAAGCCGCGGGCACAGCCAGTTTAAAATAAATAATTAGTCTGCCAACATGGCATACACCAATGCTGCATATTAGGGGAAAGCAAGCAACGGTACATGGTCAAAACTTATGATATACTTCAGCAGTCAATCAAGCCCCTCCAGCATTAATAGCATTACATTTATGATACTCAGTACATGAGTAACACTAATGACTTGAAATATTAATTGGTAGTTTCGTAGAGTGATAACGATCATTCCACACAACATGACAATGAAACGCTCGAAGGCACTGGATTCTGTAGCCATATCGTAAGCATATAAAATCATTGAACTCTTGATTCTCCAGCAGATTTATTGCAAATACGTCATGGTCATGGGAGGTCATTACATAGAAGCGTAAACTTCACACCTGTGGTAATTACAAAATCACTACTACACACACGTTTCTGAACGTGTGCGTACTACCAACGTAGAATAAATAAGCACTTTATTCTCGTTTTGTATGCCCATATTAGTAAAGCATATTTGCTCTTTTCAGATTTGGAAACCTAACTAAACTAAGTCATGGAACGAACTTGTGGGAGTTTCACCTCGATGAAAGGTTTTGCGTAGAAGAATAATTGAGCCTAGCAAAACAGTAGACGGTATAATATAGTGATTTACCCTAAGGTTAACTAGAGAATGCCTTGTCGTATACAATCCTATGTTCCAGTACTGTACGTAAAGTTTGAATAAAGTATTCTCCTTATAAATCCTACTAATATTGTAAATATGTGAAATTCTATATGTTTGGATGTTTGTTAATCTATCACGCCCCAACAAGAAAACGTGAAAGAATATGGGTGAAATTTTAAATATAGGCAGACCTTGTGGGATATTTTTTGAATTTCAAGCAGGCTTAGTAACTAGAAAAAAATAATTTATAAAGTAAGCAAAAAAATAAGGTTTGATACCGTATTTTATATTTTTATTTAAGGCGGTACCCCGAGCAAAACGCCGCGCAAGCCGTTTTTTGTGCTGTTTTTAAGAGCTATCTACTCGTTATTTAAAAAGAAATATCAATTAATAAAAATACATTAAATTTCTACATAATATTGATTCTAAAATGGTAGATTTAGTTTTTTTTTTAATGTTGTTTATATTTCACTAATCTACTTCCAAAAAAACATAAAAATGAGAAATAATTATTTATATTATGCATCTTCTCGTAAAGTGTTCATTGCTTATTTTTTGTACTAACACTAATTGATAGACAATTTAATAACGAACATTTTTGTAGAATTATTTTTTTCAAAAGACCAAAATTCGATTTTATAAAGATTTTATTCTGAAATCTGGGCGTATTCACTACTGTAATTCATGCGCCACCAGTGCCGCTAGACCAATAGGAACGCTCATATCTCATGCCGATTTTTTGGTCAGGGTACCGTCTTAAGTTAACGTTGCCCCTCACTAGGAATCAAGGGTGCGTTTACAAACATTTAAACTGACATACACAAGGCACCCATAGCTGGAACACTATCTGCAGGACATACAAATATTTTTTTCACTTATCAATATTTTTCGAAAACTTAGTGTCAGGTTTTGTTGCTAACTGTACAACAATTCTGCCTTCCTTTTAAAATGTCCTCGTGAAGTGTATCTCAAACGTGTACGAGAATAATTATATTCTAATAATTGTAAATTATAAAATCATTCATGACCGTATTGTAGGTACTTTAGTTGCCTAGCTACGAAGCGTAGCTCGTAAAACTTACGGCGTTTTTTTTTGTTGTTTAATTCAAATATTAACTGGCCTACCCCGCTTTCATTCTTCTCGGTGTGTTGCTTTCTTTGACCAATACGTCGGATAATGTTAATTATTGCCCTTTTATTGTACTGCTACGCCGCGTAGCTCGTAGCAACTACGGCGTTTTCATTTGTTCAAATATTAACTCATACTAAAAAGAGAACTGTGTACCTATGAGCAAAATTAAATAATTCTTATACTATTTTTAATTATAAAATCAATAAGTACTGAAATGCATTTATATTTTCCCGCTACGCCGCGTAGTTCGTAGCTGCTACGGCGCTTATGATTTGTTCAAATATTAACACATACTTTTAAGATAAACTCGTATGAGCATAATTGCATAAATCTAATAATTGTTAATTATATAAATCAATAATGACGTCAAATCACTTTTATATTTCCGCTACTCCGCTCTTATCAGCTGCGGTGTTTTAAAATGGCTCAAATAAATCTAAACTAAAGAGGTTAACATTGTGTTTTTTTATGTTTGCAAAAGGTATTCTCTTTTCAGAATAATAACCGACTGCTTAAAACTAACTCCACTTGTTGCACTACACCCGCTAGCAGGAATAGCTGCTCCGGAGGTTCGAAAAGAAGTTGCTTGCGCCCACGAAAAGCACAATCCGACAAACGTGACCTACTGTACAATATGGAGCAACCAAGGAGAGGAATAAAGAGTCGGAACAGCTTTCTAAAGTCTACTAAAATAAATAACATAAAATGTCTCAGCGAAGCAGGCAAGAAATCGTGGCTCCTCAAATACCCCTCTCCAACTGTCTATGTTGAGCCTGCAGAACAGCTTCCAGTGGGCCATAAATTGCCATGGCCCATCTGGAAATTTCTAAACCAGTTACGAGTGGCCAGCGCCAAGTGGGCCGCTGTAGGCAGAACTTGGTCCTCCGGTCAGCCGTTATGTGACTGCGGAACCACTCCACAGACGATCCTCCTGTCCTGCTCCTTGTGCAAAAACACCTGCTAGCCTGCTAGTGCAGATGTTTGAGCTAGACCTTTGCGAGGCCAGCGCTACGGCTATGTACGTGGCCGAGTACTGGGGCCCTAGACAACTGACACTCTATTATCGAAAGCGTGGCGATAGCGATTGTCAAAAAGATAAAATTGTATGGGATTGACAATATGCAAAAAATTAAGGAGAGGCGTGAGATGATCCTGCAGTCTTCAGATAAGGCGTGCAAATACCGGCAGCTCAACAGACGGATCTCTAAATCCTTGAAAAGAGACCTCCGCCGCTTTAATACCGAGCGTATTAAAAACGCGATTGAGAGAAATAAAGGCTCCAAGGTGTTTTCAATGGATCTGGCTATTGGGCAGAGCCAGCTCAAGAAACTGAAGACCGACGATGGCAGAATCGTATCCGCCAAACCGGAGCTTCTGAGAGAGATCGAGACATTAGAATAGAATAGAATATACATTCAATCAGCAAACCAGTTGCGAATCTAGCAGACGACCCAAGAGCTAGATTGACCCGACACTATACCGAAGACATCCCAGACGTGAGCCTGTACAAGATTAGGATGGGTCTGATACAGCTTATAAACAACAAGGCGCTGGGTGATGATGGAATCACGGCCGCACTCCTGAAGGCGGGTGGGAAACCGGTCCTGAAGGCCCTTCTGAAGCTGTTTGATTCCGTCATACTCGAGGGCAAAACGCCACAGGCATCGTGCTGAGCTGTGGTGGTACTCTTCTTCAAGAAGGGCGACAATGCCCGGATGAAGAACTATAGGCCCATCTCATTTCTTAGCCATGTCTACAAGTTGTTTTCAAGAGTCATCACGAATCTTCTCGCTCGCAGGTTTAATGATTTCCAGCCTCCCGAACAAGCTGGATTCCTAAAAGGCTGTAGTACCGTAGACCACATATCCCCGGTGGGTTCCCGCATTGTCGAGGCGGGGGGGCTCAGTAGGCGTGGCTTGGTCACCCACGGTGAAGCGAAGAGGAACCCGAGGAGGGGCCGCTCGTCAGGGCTTTTGCCGATTAAGCCGACGACGTAGCGGCCAACAAGTAGGTTGCGATGCCGCTTGGAAATAGGCGACATCACAACTGAGGCGGGCCGCGATATTTTATGGAGCGTCCCAAGTCACATACGAATTCGCGGCTGAGGGTTGGAGGCCGCGGCGGAGTGCCGGTATTGCGGAGCGCCGCTCTCCCTACCTTCCACGGCCTGAACGGGGTCGCCACCGTCTGATGGCGGACGCGGTGGGGCCGCAGGGGAGGAGGAGTGTCGGTATTGCGTCAGCCGCTCTCCCTATCCCCTGCGGCCGAAAAATAGTAGGTGGCGGGGCCATTGACCTTGACCCGTCACAGGGGGACCAAGGGTGTTATACACGGGGTCGTTTGGCGTCCATGTACTTGTTGGTTTGGTCCCTGGGGTGGTCACGGCGTACAGTGTGTTCTGGTCAAAGTCAAATATATTTATTTCAACTAGGCCAATAAGCGGCACTTTTGAACGTTAAACAATTAAAAATTCGCGGTTCGCGGTGAATGCTAGCTAACGCGTGCCCATGTTCCCGGCATAAGCCCACAGGGGGGCCCCCAACAAAAAAACCGTAGACCACATACATACGCTGCGGCAGGTTATACAGAAGACCGAAGAGTACAAAATGCCTCTCTGCTTAGCGTTTGTGGACTACGAGAAAGCATTAAATTCGTCGAGAGTCGAGACTTGAGCTGTACTGCAGTCTCTCCAACGATGCCAGATCGACTACCGATACATCGAGGTGTTGAAATGTTTGTAAAAAAACGCCACCATGTCTGTCCGTCTTCAGGATCAGACCTCGAAACCTATCCTTCTTCAGCGCGGTGTGACACATCATTTTGCCGAAACTGTTCACTGCTGCGCTGGAATACGTCTTCAAGGTTCTGGACTGACTGTAGGGGGCTAGGCATCAACGTTAATGGCGAGTACATCACTCACCTTCGGTTTTCCAACGACATAATGGTAATGGCTGAGATGGCCCCAGAACAATGCTCGATGACCTCAGTAGAGCTTCCGAAAGAGTGGGTCTAAAAATGAACATGGACAAAACCATGTGATGCCATGCCATGGTCATGGTGAATGCCCATGTAACGCCCACTCCTATCAAGATCGGAGCTTCTATTCTCGAAGTTGTAGAGGATTATGTCTACCTGGGACAAACGGTCCAGTTGGGTAGGTCTAACTTTGAGAAAGAGGTCAACCGTTGAATCCGACTCGGCTGGGCGGCGTTCGGGAAGTTACGCGGTATCTTCTCATCCAATTTACCGCAGTATCTCAAGACAAAAGTCTGTGACCAGAGTGTGTTACCAGTGATCACCAACGGGACTGAGATGTGGTCACTTACAATGGGCCTTATCAGAAAGCTTAATAAAGTCACCCAAAAAGCAAAGGAGAGGGCTATGCTCGGAGTTTCCTTATGTGATCGCATCAAAATTGAGAATATCCGCAGGAAAACCAAAGTTACCGACATAGCCCGAAGAATCGCGAAACTAAAGTGACAGTGGGCACAACACATTGCTCGCAGAACGGATGGCCGATGGGGCCGAAAAGTTCTGGAATGGCGACCGCGAACCGGAAGACGATGCGTTGGAAGGCCTCCCACTAGGTGGACCGATGACCTGGTTAAGGTTGCGGGAATGCGCTGGAAGCGAGACGCACGGGATCGGTCAATGTAGCGACGACTGGGGGGGGCCTATGTCCAGCAGTGGACGTCTTTCGTTTGAAATTATAATAATCATTCTCTTACATTTTGACATTTCGACTATCGCCTTCGCTGACATCGAATGCCACTTGTCTAGAGCCTCTCGTCGAAGAAAATTTTGAAAACGGAATCATCGTCACGAAGATGATTCTCTGGAAATACTGATACGATTACAAAAACTCTTTCAAGCTGTACACTATAGCTAAATGTGAATATTTTCGGGTTAAACAGTAGCCTACGTACGGTTTAGACCGAAAATAATCACAGTTTCTGTAGTTTAGGCCAAGGGATACAAAACTGCGGGCACAAGCTAGTATATCAAGTAACCAGTGATTGTCGGCCACCTGCTGTGTCGTCCTTTGATAAAAGACGACGACAGCCTACAAGCCTATGCATAGAAATCAATTCAATCTATTGAACTTTGTCTTAAGCCTGTAGGTTTGTGAATGCAGTGAAGAAATCATCAATATACCGACGAAAGAGTTTTTGTTAGACAGAATTCGACAGAGTTGGTGTATTGTTTTATGCTATACTAGCTGACCCCCGGGGCTTCGCTCCCGTCAACTGGCTATCTATGTACCTACCTACCCTTCAGCTTTATAATATTAGTTTAGATGTTGATAAAACTCCTTCGCATATGCTGTCTCGGATTTTTTTTTAATTTTAAAGAGGAATAATTCTATCATACATGATATTTGAACTGTAACGGTGTAACTTAAACCGTTTACGCAGCGAACGCAACGGAAGCTCTCAAAAACGAATAATTAAGACCGTTTTGCAAAATTTTTCATTTATGCTTGGCTCATATTGGTCGTAGCCTGATTTTATATAGCCTATAACCTTCCTCAATATATGGGCTATCCAAAGCATAAAGATTTTTTTTAATTCCAACCGGTAGTGCCAGAGATTAGCGCGTTCAAACAAACAAACTCTTCAGCTTTATAATATTAAGTATAGGCAGCTTTACTACTAGCACAACGTCTTATGCTATTATGATTCCGTTGTGAAAATGGAGTACTGTGATTCGTCCTGTATAGCTCCGTCTCGCTCTCACACTAGAAACATGATCTCTAAGACATAGTAATTACCCTGATCTTACATTATGCACAAAGACCGGAATATAATGTCGTAAGGTGTAGGCTTATTAAGGCATTTTGTTTTCTTCCTAGTATTGGAGAATCTAGATCGTAGTTATTCGTCGATACCGACATGATTATGCGTAAGTGCATCAGTTTCCTCTAACGTCATCAGCGTCGTCATCTTAAAACTTATTCACATTGTCGCTATAGGAAACACGATTTCATCTTCTGCGAAATCAGTAACTTATGTTAAGTAAGTTGTCTCATCTAAACTTATTGGTTTACATCGAACTAATCGATATTTCGGATTCAAAATTGTTCTTAGTTACACTTTGGCTTTCTACCAACTGGAATTCGTCGTCTTCGACCAACCAACCAACTGGAGTCGGTGTCTTTGGTACCTCTTTTTATCGTTTTTCAACACCGACTTCCGAAACGAAAGTTATTTTTGCACTTTTTAGTGTTTTACTTTAGGAGTCGGTTTATTAAACCGATTTGGATAACACTTGCACTGTTATCTAAGTTGAGAGATACTTAATCCAATAAAAAATAATGATCACGATCCGCTAAGTAGTTCCGGAGAAATGCGTGGACAAAAATACATACAAACAAACTTTGGAATATGTGTTTAGAAGCCCAAACAGAGTAACACGTGAATATAATGCAATTCCATCAATATTACATACATAGGTGTCGAATTGGTTACCTCTTTTTTTTTTGAAGTCGGTAAAAACGAACAGGTACCTACGTAAGTACTAAAACTAGTGGCATAAATCTAAACTACACGGAACAAATATGTGGAAAAAAATATATAAAAAAAAAACCTCACAAAACTTAATGGCTTGGATTGATACCATAATTGACTCCTTCCAAAGTTAATCGAAGGTCAATTTGTCTAAAAATTACACAAATGAAATTGGGATATCTATCACCATTAGCGGCGGTGTAATCAGTTTTCCAATAAAAAACTTGTAAGAGTTTCGTTGCCTAGCGCAATGTCCGGTTGATGTCGTGATCGTGATTGGTTTTTTTGCCGATCAGAATAGGTGTAGCCGAGTCATCGGAGTCCTGTAATGGAATTCCATGAGCGGAGAGTTCGTCCTCGCGATGGCGAACGGTTACGCAACTCCTGGCATAGGCAAAGGGTACGTCATACGGACTTGACTTGCCACAAACCGATGCACACAACGTGACATAGCCACCGTATTGCTTCTTTACTATTTTCCTGTGGGCTAGAGGCTATCGACTGTCGTCGTACATGGTCACACGAAAATTGTCCTGGTCCTGACCACTGGTGTCGTGTTTTATTTATTTTTTATTTAATTAATTTGAAGTGTTTAAATTAGTGTAAATAATAAAAAAGATATCAATGTAAAAATGGCAGTGGAAATACATTTACTGGTAAGGACATTGACACCAATCAATAGATTTATTTTTGGAACATTTTCACGCTAATGTTTGCTTAAAATGACTTTATTTAATATAGAAATCAGATGTGTAGTAACTAACTGTACCTAGATTTCTAAATTATGAATTTGAAATGGAGTATCTGAAATCTTGTCGAAATTTGGCATTGATTTAGGGTTTGACACGTTCCAAACTCCAAATTCTCATTTCAGAAAAGGGCCCTGAGTATCATCGTTTAACAATTTTTTTTGTTCGGTCTATGGAATCCAGCTTGATCTGATAAGCCCATAAGCCTCTATGCACTCTCACTGGCGAAATTGATTGTTTATTTATTGTTGTATTCATACCAGATGGATGACCATTTGATGTCACCCTTTACAATTGACTAAGTCAATATTTATTATTTACTAAAGTAATATGTTTATAAATAAAACCCATCTTGTACACCACAAACATTAGGCACAGATAACTAATTTGCTTACAAAATAAGAAAAAATAAAATAATAGATACAATTTAAGAAGCTTAATTGACGTTTTTTAGAAATACAATAACGTAGTCTGAGACCTAATACGAGTAAATGCGAATTTATTAAAAATCGCTATATTTTTCAAAATATTATGAGAAAAAAATCTGTATACAAGTTGGCAGCGTGCAACCTCATATATAAACCTTGGTGATTGTTGCAACACTCTCAGTACGACTCTAGTCGCTTTGCCGCTTGGAGCAGGCGCGTTGCACGACGCCGGCCACACGGAGAGGGCGAGAGAGGTTCAACTCGAAACTACAACCTAACGCAATTTTGACAGACATGTGGACCGAGTGAATGCAGTGTTCAGTGACGTAACATTAGTGAACAGCTCTTAAGAGAACAACAATAATACAGTGGAGGTGGCACTCGTAAACAATGGATACCAAAAGCACGGTAAGTGATGCATGCAACTTTTTTAATTTAAACAATGGCTTGTCTTGATGATTGTCTTATAAAACCTGTAGGTTTTTGTCAGAATAGTAGATAAAACTAAGCACCTTTTGTTATTAATCATATTCTGTGAGTGTGACGTCTAATACTTAATCAGCTGATTGACTCTTGGCGAGTCCTTAACATATTTTTTACTCAATGGTTATCTGTGCAATAACTTAGTTAACTTAAGAAGAAGACACAAACATTATATTAGTGTAACCGCGTTAGTTATTAGTAAAGCTGTAAATATATGAACAGGTTTACCAAAAAGGATGTTCGAGAATAAAAATAAACCACTATCACATAAGAATGCCATATAAAAAAAAACATATGTTTTTGGCAACCGAGATCCGCATTCATAAATAGCTAATGACTATAATATTCTATATCAGTATTAAAGTAGTTCAGTTAATAATAAACCTGTATTGTAATCAATTACTAAAGCAAACAAGTGAACTTTAAGCAATGATTTTTCGATTAAAGATATAAGCTTAATTATATTTGTATAAAGGATGTAAATAATTATGGCATAAGTAATTATCATCCCGAGAGCCACTTTATCTATGGATATATCTAATTCATCCATTGCGGTGGTAAGCACTAAAATAACTTTAAATATACCTAAGACGATGGATTATTGTGGTTAACATTTATGAGTTTATATTATTGTACTAAATATAGATAGACTATATTGTCATTAGAATAAGTATCGTTTATAATCTTTAATTAGAGATAAAGACAAATGTCAAGAACAAGGCACACTGATAGTTCACAACTGTGGGGTAAAGTTTAAAAAAAAATACTGATATTATCGGCTGAAGAGGTTTTTGAGATCACACAGTAGCCAGTACGTGTGAACATAAAATTGTCATTCAACACCTACGTACGAAAAAATAAACGAAAATATTCAAATCTAAACATGATCAGACTTTAAAAGTGGTTCATGCATACTTGATAAAGCTTTTTTGCTTATCAGGAAAACTTATAGCGTGAATATATCAGTTTTTCCTTACCAATATGGGTGGAGTAGCACTTAGCATAGCAGTTATGAATGTGCACAAGGTCACCAGGAACCGATTCAGCAGCTCATCGAATTGATAAAAAAGTGGATTGTCGTAAACTTTGGAAAAAATATTTGGAATCGCATTAGGTGCGCCCAACATTTTGATGGCATAATAAAACTTAATCGTTTCTCGAAATGTTGGTACCGAAAGGTCACAGACCCTTCTTAAAATTATTTCAGTAGCATCTATTGTCGTCGTCATTAGGGATTATAGTGTCAAAGATTTGACAGCCAGCAACAATAGAGACACAGTAAGCGAACGTGGTATATGCATTTCTAGGATCAATGAAAAATATTGGACACGTATTTTTTCTTTTGATACGTAAACAAAGTAACGGCGATACAGTGCGTTGTAATATCGTGTGACGTCACGATGTGCTACAATTTATACTGACAAAGTGACGTCACAAGCCCCCCACACCTGAACTTGGATGCACTTTATCTTTGTATTTTTTATTTATTTGATAAAGCAAAAAATACGGGTCCAATATTATTTGATAATCTTACTGACGGACTAAATAGATATACTGATTCTTAGATATACTGATGACCACAAGGTTAACCCCATGTGCAATAACATCTACGCCGTTATTTTTCCAATATTATGAAACTTCTTTGATTCAACCTCTAAATTATGTATGTGATTTCGAGCTGCTGCAAAGACATCGATTGATATACTCATATTTATACTCGATATCTTATAATATTTTTACATAAACATTCAAAGAAATATCGCACACTTACCAACTGAATGTTTCATATTTCCTATAACTACTATCTTTAAATAATTATTAATGTATTTTATTAATGAGTTAACTACAATTTACAACAATAACTGTAACATTTTCTTCCTATCAACAAAAAAGAGTTGGAACCAGAAAGCTTCCTTGAGGGATACCAGTCTCTTAACAACACTTTAAAGCTTTTTGCGTTTGGATGCATACTTGTTTTTGCGATTACAGAGAGCTTACTAATACGCGTAAAAAGCGTGCCTAGTCTTGTGATACGTATAAACGTTACGAAGAAATCATTGAATATTGATGGTATCATAGGCTATTCAGTTTCAAGAGCGTTCAAGTTTATTGGACGAGGAAAGAAAATAATTAAAATCCTATGAGGAAAAACCTCTTTGAAACGTGAATTAAGTTAGTATTCTAGTCTCAAGCTTAAACCTAACCGAACCTGTTAACATACTGACACACCACTATTGCCATTTAAAAATTAACATTTCCTGAACTCCTTTTTTACTTATTTTGAATCCAATTACGATTTGGAAATATTAAATTAGTGTTTATAACAATATTTTTATTTTATTTGAATAAATTATCTTTTCATATTGTACTAGCTACTGCCAGCGGCTTCGCCCGTATGAATGGCAGAAAATGTCCTAAGAGAACGTACTCCCGATATAAAAATAATCCGAAGGACATAGGATTATTTTTATATCTATCCAAGTCCCATCTGATATATCCTATTGTATAGAGTTACAATTCGTTTAGCGGTTTAGGCGTGAAAACGTAACAAAAGACGGACAGTCAAGAGTCACTTTCACATTTAAAATATGGATTAATTTATATGATTAATTAATTTACTTTGTTTGCCCTCATAAGCGATCAGTATTAACTGCCAATTCCTTGGCAACAGTGACTTCACCATTAATTCCACAGGTGGGTGGTAAATCTACAAACTAATATTTTTAATGTATTACAAAATTACATTGATCTCTTTCGACAGTCATTACAGATCGTGTAACCTCTAAATCAAGCTGAATTGAAACTGTATATATCTATGAACGTAATTATAATTACAAATAATTATCTAAATTCAGCCTCTCAAGCAATAAATATGATATCTATGTTTGTTTGAGTAAGCAATTTTATAAAACAGACTCAGGTATATTTCAGTCCCCATATCCTATGATTATATCTACCAAGATAGTTTTAGAATGTGATTGAACATTCGTGTATAAGTAGTTACGTTCGTTGCATACTATTTGATGGTCGCCGTCAGTGCAATTAAACAAAATGTTTTCAACAGAAAACGTATACGATTTTCTTTCAAACGATCAATCTTGGTCCGTGTGTGGAAAGAATGTAAAGCCTTTTAGGATTCTAATTAACATCAATTGACTTGCATGTCGTATTACATCAATGTAGCTACTAATTACCAAAATCAGCAAATCAACTCGGCAATACATAGAATTGACGTATGCTAATGACGTATTGAAGATAAAAAATAGAGCCAGTATCTTCTGAACTATAAAAATGCATTAGCATTTCCTCCTTAGCATCACACGACTAAAAGTTGTTTGGCAAACACAAACCTACTTATATGTAAATTACTATTATATAATAACTTTGTGAATCACTTCAATTGAATTGACAACAATATATTCTTACATAGTATATCCTATTATGAAACTGAAGGTTAAAAACCCGGAAGAATAGTCTTCATACATCCCTTCCGCGTGTTAGAATAACTAAGTGCTGAAATGTCGTGAAAAGCGACTGAGCATTCATTCTGAAGATTGCATTTAATATTTTTTACTCGAATAACATCTTCGAATGATAAAAAAATCCCAATTAGTATTGCAATCTGGTAAGCACTTGGGATTTTCAATATAATGTCTGTAAAAACCGAATCGAGTCTCGATGGCTACGTGCGCCAGGGCTACTTCTATTAGTCCGAGGTAAATGGCACAGGGACTGACAACTAAAATTGCCCTCGACGGGCGGCCTTCACATTTCACAACACCCGGACTTAGCGTACATCCAGCCGGTCCGAACGGTTGCTGTGCATTCATTTATACAAAATCTCTCAACGATTGAAGGATTTCGAGAAGTTCATTGTTTAGCATAAGTCGAACAATTATGAAGCAAATCAGATTGTACTCTAAGAGAGTTGATCTGTGACTGTGAATGCTTTAATGCTCCTGTTCGTGATTAAATTTATGTCGCTGGTAGTGCATGCCGAACGTGACAGGTGGCGCTTGAACCGTCGCTTATTAAAGTTATGAGCGAACTTTAATCTTACTGGCAATCTAGGTAATTTTCTTGCCCGATACTTACACATTCTTCGTTTACATAATTGATTACGTGCAAAGTAACCACAGTCCATGAACACATGGACTGTGTTTGACGAGGATAAGTAGCGACTTCTACTGATATTTTTCGTTAAATTTTAATTTGGGCTGAACCGGAACTACAAGGAGAGATGCCTAAAATATTCTCGATTATTTATACAAATAAATATTTACGATTAAACCGAATGGCGGAAATTTCCGTTATGCTAATTTTATAAGCCAGCAGTGTCACAGCGAATTAATGAAATCTTGGCCACACTGTATTATAGTAGTTCATGGTCAACTGTTTGCACAACAGCTAATGAATAATGAACCGATAACATTATAATATTTCTAATATTCATTGCCTCCACGAACATCTTTAGTTATTATTTTTTTTGTATTATTTTTCGTTTGCATCGTTCAAACGTATACATATTTTGAAATTCTTAAATCACGAGCATCTACTTAAAAATCCAATTTTATAGACCCTTAGGGCAAAATAACACGTCGCAAGCCAAATGTCAATCTTAGTAGAACCACAGAATAGAAAGTATACAGAAGGGCCACTCCCGCCGTTTCGAAAATTGACTCCTAAACTTGACAGACTCACCAGGGTTGCTAATATATATTCTGAATTTTAAAAAGGAGTAGGTAGTATAAGTTACAATCAAAAATACATCGTTTCGTCTAAACATACATTATATCATTCTTAGATGCCTTAGAGGGTAGACAGAGAATCAATCCATTAAAGATCACGGCTCCAAATATGACGAAGATTGGATGGTAACAAGACGTAACAATGGTGTAATAATGATCCCACCAAAAACATTAAAATATGAAAAGGCACCAAGCTCTACAAAAACATAAATGTGTAAAAGGGCGCCAAATTCGACGAAAAAGAGTTGAGATCTAGAAATGTGACCATTTTCATAGCCTTAATGTAATCGTCTATGGAATTAAAATAATTTGTTATTTTCTTAGATATTGAATTTTTAACTTGTTATCTTGATTTTATTTTTACCTATATAACTCATTAGCTATTCCCCGCGGCTACGCTGCCGTGGCCCACCATCAAAGGATGAAAATACAGGATATAATTACAGGGTGGCAATGTGAGCTGGGGTAGTATAAGAAAAAAATATGTAGTTAAAAAAGATTATTCTTATGTACTAGATTTTAGAGAGACTGAAAGTTGATAACAACCAACATCTTAGACAAAGGTGGGGAAGGAGTGTCCAGTCCTTTTTAGTACCTACATAGTTAACTAAAGGCGAAACTTCTTAATGACCTCTTGGTAATTTGTTAATATTTATCTGGGCACCACGCCCTCTAATAGGAGGTATTACGTCACACGCAACGTATTGCTCAAAACGTCATTGGGTCACATGTCATGAGTTTGTAAGAGTAGGTCAGGTTAGCAACAAGTCACATTTGCCCTATCCTTCGCGTGATAAAAGAATTGTTCTTTGCATCGAGATGAGTAGGTATATATTATATATTCATAAAGCAGTTGTGAATCGTGCGAAAGTCAACGACATTTTATTCAAATAAGATCCTAGACACAAACGGAGTGGTTAATCATGGGTGTACTTAGGATTTCCCACTTACAAGCGGATCTAACAACAAAGTCTTGAATGATGTAATTGATAACAGGTATTCATGAAGCTCAAACTAACATGGCTTATATAAACACTTCTAAGGAGCTACAGTTAATATTCTATTAATCAAGTACTCTTCACTAGATATTATAAAAAAATTAAGTACCCCGCCACGTTTGTACGCGATAATCTCAAAAACTACTGAACGGATTTTCATGCGGTTTTCACCAATAGAAAGAGTGAGGAACGATGAAGGTTTTTGTCTATAATTTGTTACGGCCGAAGCCGGGGTTGGTCGCTAGTGTAAAATAAATGCTCTTTTTGCTAAGAAGTATGTAGATATTGAGAAGTGTAATGTTTATATTTTTATCTCGGCACAGAGGTTCGTAAAGAGTCATGACGACATCGTATCGTACCGAACAAGTTTCGGATTACGAAATAATTGGTAAACAAAATTTTTCGCGGCGCTGAATTTTCTTCACACAACAAATAATTAAGGTCGTTCGATTTAGTTGACTTGATTTCCGAAACGTGAAATATTTTGGTAATTCATCGTGGGGCCGCTAACAATCATCATTACCAAAGCACTTATCAATTATTATTGAATCATAGAAATCTGCAATGACGACGGTGAAAGAAATTTCTGAAAAAACGTGCAAAACAGTAACTTATAGGAACGTCAACCGGTTGCATTCAAGAGACGGACGAAATTTAGAATTTCTGTAATTTATAGTAACGTTATTGGACCTCATTCCCAATAGTTTTGAATTGGTATTTCCCACTTTTGGACAAAAGAGAAAATAAGGTTACCAACAATCTGTCTGTTTTGCAGAATGTTATTAATGGCATGAATATTTTACATAGGAAACGACCGCCCAAATCACAAACACATAATACGTATACTCATGTTTTTTTTTTTTTTAAATGTTTCGTGTTACCAGATTACGATTGATATTTACCAATACTGACCTTACACTCAATTGACACAAGTAACAGTGGACGAAGCTATATTTGTCATACATTTAACATCATAGACAGGAAACGTTTCTGTGGCTACTATTTTTTCATAAGTATCCAATCTGTCAAGGTAAAAAGCTTTGGCATTAAAATGTGCAATTACATTACCAATTGGATCTCATGTCCTATTTGACTTACTTAAAAAAAAGAACCGGCCAAGTGCGAGTCGGACTCCCGCATAAAGGGTTCCATACCCAGGGTGGCATATGTATGTATGGGACACCTTAAATTTTCAACTATTTTTTAATTTTTCCTTTATTTGTGCTGTAAAACCTTACTTTTTGCCAAATTTCGTGGTACTAGGTCAACGGGAACTACCATATAAGTTTTCGACTCAAAACCTATAGGGTACTGTCGGTTGACCTAGAATTGACAATTTTGGTTAAAAGCAAGGTCTTACAGCAGAAGTAAAGGGAACATTTCGAAAAATAAAATATGTTGAAAATTAAGGTAAATTTTGGTACTTACAAGTTTTCGCGAAAATCTAAATTTTTCCATATCTTTTTTTATACACCTAATGACCTAATAGGGACTATAGACCTCAGTATCTGGTATAAATATCAACTTGCTAGGTCCACCCGTTCCTGACAAAATCGATAGTGACACACGGACAGACAGACGGACAAAACTGTGATCTTATAAGGGTCCTAATCCTTTTTTACCTTTTGAGGTACGGTACCCTAAAAACTGACAGAAGTAGATTAAATCTGTATAATTATAAAGATGGAATGATGCGTAATGATAACGCGGAGGGATGTACCATCACGTAGGTAATATAACAGCAAACCATGGACGTCAGCCAATGATGTCATCGCAACGAACTTAAATGATTGGAGAATCCGGCTAAGTAACCTATTTCATGGCCACTTTTTCTATTGAAACATCCTACTCGCGGTAGACTACATAAGTACTATGTAAGCCAATCGATAACGATTTTAAACATATAATAATTACTTAACACATACAGGGAAGAATACCGTAGTCATTAATTAATTACATAATCATCTTAAATAGACTCCGGAAAAACCAATTTCGAGCCAAAGTTCAATCAACCTACAATGTTTTTAACGAACGATTGGTTATATCGACGTCTCTACTTCAAATAGTCTATAATTATAATAAACGCTGATTGGGTTTTTTTCTCGATACTCATTTCAAGAAACCGTTGAATCTGTTTTCTGACTTGTTTTCTATAATATTTAAAATATCCTTTGCAATTTGCATTGACACAAATCCCGTTAGCTTCATAAATACAAGCAATTGAGTTCAAGGACGAGCATAAGCATCATTTCAATGTTTGTGACCAGCGTGAACAATGAGTTATGTTGCGGCGTCCTCATGCAATCGCGTATAAAATATGATAATTGGATGCTCAATAACACGTCTTGCTTGTGTTGACCTAAAGTCATAACTGAACTTCGCATTGTCACAGACAATTAGGCTCATATTTTCGAGGGCCATGCTCTTTTTAGCATAATTGCTGATACCCAGTAATGCATGTAAATGGACTACTTATTCATTTATTACTACACAAAGCAATGCAGCTGAGTACATACAGACGCATTTCAGGAGAAACTAAACACAGTATGCAAGCTGGTCGTACCGCCGGTAGCGTTGATACAAATCAATATTGCAACGCCATAATTCAGTTACGATAAGTCAGCCTGACCACAGAGAGACGTGAAATTAAAAGTATCGAAATCGTGGTCCGTAACCCGTTATCCATTGTGACATTTGCAGTACCGAAAGTATTCTGAGAAGAGCCATGCATCAGGAATGTAAGTACGCTTTCTCTTGTAAGGGGAACAGTCTAGTTAGTCTTTAACTGATTATCATAGTAAGTGTAGCGACTATTGTTCGAGATTATGAAAGTTGTCGGAGGCGTCACTTTTAAACAAAGTCCATCTCATAGAAAAACGCCGTCGTGAGGTTCGTGACTTTGGAACACTTAAAGCAAGAAGTTCAGTTATTGAAAAACTTGTTAGTAAAACCAATTATGTAGGCAAGTAATTAAAATTTAACTACCTACTGTAAAAACTTTAGTGTTAAATATTGATATAGGCAGATAACGTAAATGTGACGATACATTTTTGCTGTAACCCAAAGTGTCGTGAGATCAAGTGTTACACGCATAAGTTGGCCTATGTCTAATGATTTCCGCGATTACAATGAACCGTTATGAGCACGCAGTGTGAGCACGCATCGACTGTTGATTCGTAAAGATTACACGTTGCATAACTAGAGCGTCTCGTCAACGAGCGCGACGTACCGAACACGTTCTACGACTATGCACCTGTTGTAAAGGCGCCAACAGGTTCGTTACCGTTAATTATTCCATTACACTGAACAAATGACACAAATGTTACGAATTCTTTTCACTTAGCAGACTTTAACGCAATCGGTTTCAGGGACATTTATTTATAAACGAATGAAGCATACATAAGCGCTCTATAAATGTACCAAACCAAGCTGGGTACACTGAAGATGAATGGTGCGATACCTCAAGCAGATTGAACAGATAAAATTAATAACGAGATGAACCCAAATATGACATAAATGTACAACTTGCAGTAAGATTTACCTTCATGGTTTAATGACATTAATGTCTCAGTTGAACATAATAAGAATCGCTTATATGGACACAATGTCGTGTCCGAAACGAATTTACCTATTATTAAGTTTGACGTCTTCAGGACTAATGAAGAGGTTCGGATGTATAGCCGTATCAGTAAATAGGTTTGATCACAATAACAACAAATAATCGTAATTAATAGACGGACGTCAAATAGAAATATATGGTTTTTATGATCCCACTGTTGCTAACGATGAACAAATCCTACTTTGACGCATCAATGCACGTTATTTTGTAATTGGTATGACAAATAATGGTTATGACTTGAGACTTGAGTACACTACATGTCAGCAAGCACGTGCTTCTATACACGTGGACGAACAGACATACGCATCATAACATTTTAATATAAACGTTCATTCAATACTTGTTCTCACGGGGTTCTTAACGTGTACTTACCACGTGTTGATGGCAATTAAAACTTGATTCATGTGGGCATATCCGTAAGTATGCACGTGCCCTCAGTGCTGCACACAACGCTAATATATACAAAATGCATTATATTCAAATGCACGGTTGGCGCAGTGGTTGAGCGATTGACTGCTGTGCTGCGTGTCGCGGGTTCGATTCCCGCACGGAACAAATATTTGTATGACCTACAGGTAGTTGTTCCAGCTCTGGGTGTTGTGTATGTGAGTTTATATGTTTGTAAACGCACCCACGATACAGGAAGAAATTCCTAGTGTGGGGCAACGTTTTTTTAAAAAAAGAAAGAAAGAAAGAAGAAGAAGAAGAAAGAAAGAAGAATTGATATAAAAAGACTTCGACAGGAACTAAATCAAAATTAATTTATTCACATATCACGTTTTATAATGCTTTTTAACAAGTTAATGCATTAGAACTATTTCTTAAAACTTAATATACTTTAATTAATTAAAAAAATAAAGTAAGTTTTAATCACATTGACTAATACCTGGCAACATTCTAATTAGATACCATTTCCTCATAAGCACACACAATGGAACTTAAACAAATCGACCGAGTTCCCACTTGCTACATCTTATCATTATCTACTTTATTTTGTGGTGCAGAATTAATTCTCATACAAAGAGCGAAAGTGTATGCATTCTGCACGTTGTCAAGACATTGCTGAACATTACAGCGCCGACGCAGACCCCGGAACCGGTTCTTTGCATTTGGCGAAACGTTTTGCAACATCGCCCACCGCCTCTATCGCCGATCTGACACGAAGCTCTCGTGCCTACAGCTGACTGAACAATACTGTTCGAAATTTTAACAATGAATTCTTTGAACAGAACAAAGTAAATATTTTAGCAGACACTTCGTAACCCTCAGATAAACAAAAGATTGTTAAAATATCACAATAATGACGTGACCTTGCCTTATAACAATAAAAAGTAAAGCGAATTAATGATATGACTACCTAAAATGCTTATCCATCATGTTATCAGAGTAACAAAGAGGACCATGAAGCCGAAAGCAAAGCTAAGATTTATTGCATCAGAGGCCGACGAAACGAGACCGCAAATAAAGAGAACATGGACCTTGAATACCGTATCTGACAAAATCAATCGGACTTCGAACAAAACTTGACCTAAAATGTAATTGATGGAACTGAATAAGATCCTGTCCGTAGAACAATCACAGGAAAAGTAGTTTTTATAAGGACTATGTAAAGGCAGATTCTCAGACCATATATTCATGAACAGAAATTAAAAGCTCTCCTTGATATCATCTTCATTTCATAGCAGTTACATAAGGAGATGTTTTGAGATTGAAAGGCGATCATAAGATGAAACTAATCTGCAAAGACGCGACAAGGAAGAGTGCTGCAATGATTTCCGTACGCATTCAGTAACACCCAGACAAAGTTGCACAACACAACGACACTACAGAATGTGTAGATGTATGCGCCTGTTACTTTTATGTGAACGTCTTTGTTTGATGATCAATAGCAGAATCTTTAGTCGGCGAAACAAGGCATGAAGCAGTTTTGCAAGAGCCAGAATACGAAAATTATTAAACGTGACAGTTGCAGCTTTGTACTGAAAAGAATTATGAATTCTAAACAATTAGGTTACTAGTGCTTAGGTCTTTTATGCAATGACCATTAAGAAACGGAAAATATTAGTTTACTAAACTTCGCCTCCTAAATTCTTAATAATGTTTTTAGCATAAAGTGCGAAGCCGCTAGAAAAGAAATCAATCAATTGCATATCGATAGAATACATATTGACTTTGAGATTTAAGAACACAATTATTGAGTTATTTAATTATATTTGGTTGAATGAAGTTAGCAACATGTATTCAAATATAAAGACAGTTGTAGCTGCTGCTCTTTAGACCAAGGTCATATAATTATTTTCAAAGTTTTAAAAAGCCCTAATAAATACTCGTCCATTGTTAGAATAAGCGAATGTTTATAACTTTTGCGACAATTATGTTGATTTGTTACCAATTAAATATGCAATTGAAGGTATTTGCCAAGATAGAAGCAAAGAGAATGTCCAACATGTCGTCCTTTTACTGTAATATGAATATGTATGCAAGGACCTGGTACAGAATAGACATTGAGATTCATTTTAATACTAAGCAAGAACGCTACGTCATTGCTCGTCAACTAGACGAATAGGTAGAAACTCAGACTATAGTTTGGTATGAATATTTTAAATATACTATGACACACTTGTGACCACTCGACCTACTTTCTGCAGCTAGTGTTTGAACTGCACAGAACTTATTATAAAAACATTTCTAGCTTATCATGTAGATAATGAAAGTTGAAAAATAGTTGAAAGTACTTTCATAAATCAATGTCTATGTGTTCCGGAGGATTATGTTGTTCATCTGCTTATCTACACAGCAATTCATTGCGTAGGATATATTTTTTAACATGAATGTACGAAAGGAGTCTAATTATTGGATCTAGTAGATCTAGTTTTCGCCATATTTGAATCAGATTTGTGTGTTAAAAATGAGGATCTCATGTTTATTAATGTGTACATTTCAGATCTCATCACCAGAGTGGCACATTCCGCGGCCATCTCTGTCGGGCAGCAGTGCTGCTGGGAGCTTGAGTGACTCGAGATCTCGTGGTGGCTCCGCCTCCAGCCAAGGCTCAGCAAGCAACCACAGTACCCACGTAAGGCGACCTTCTAAATCGTGCGTCACAACGATTACACACAAAGTTTCCGCTTTAATTAAGAAGTCAGGAATCACACTGTGTGTCGATGTAGTAGAGTCAATATTTCACCTAGACTTTTTCAGTTTCTTCATTGACATTCAGTTAATAGAAAGGTCTATGGTCAGCTTCATTATTATGGCGAACGACAAAGTAATAACAAAGTAATTTTTTATTCGCAGAATTAATTTGATGGTGTTTTTGTATCCAAATTAGAGACACATCTTTGATAATTGACGGGGTCAAGAAACTGGTTGATATTGCCGTGTCCGGTACAGGATCCACTAAACTTGTACGTTCTCGTACAGCATTCCAAAGATTGCTTAATTTAAGCGGACAACTGTTGCAAGAGTGACGCACGAAAATATCGTTAACAAATCTTTGATAACAAGTATTGTTGGATATTGGATACGTATGATATTAAATATGCAAACAAACACATTATTAAATACATATATGCAGCTATGTCACTCACGGATCAAATATTGTTTTAGATCACGTGACACAATAGCTGCCTTAAAAGTTTATAATAACCAGAGCATCTGAATTTGAAAATATATAATTCATTTATTCACTTCAGGGTAATTCAGGCACATGACAGAATTAATATTGATCTATTGTGATGTCGAGTGGTGTGTGTGGTGGTTTCAGTACAATATTAACTAGTTCTTCAACATAAAAAAAACCACAACTTATCACTTTTTCTCTAGCTAGATATAATATCTGGAATTCAGTAGTTTTTTTTTAAGTTTTGTTTCACAAAAATAGTTCACATGCAAGATTCTCACTAAATGCCTGCATAGAACGTATATAATAATAAATAATATTAACATATTAATTAAAATGACTATGCGTATTCTGGTAGCGTTAAATAGTTTGGTAAATTAAATGTGTAGGTCGGATGAATTTGGATTTCATTCTATGGTGTAATATTTTGCGATTGGCGAAACATTTCGTCGTGTGAAGACTTTGAGTTATACTGCCGTCACTTACGTTTTGAAACTATGTTTTTTAGCTACATGAAATCACTTTGAGTAGTTTTTAGGGTTCCGCACCCAAAGGGTAAAAACGGGACCCTATTACTAAGACTCCGCGGTCCGTCTGTCTGTCTGTCTGTCACCATGCTGTATCTCAAGAACCGTGATAGCTAGACAGTTGAAATTTTCACAGAAGATGTATTTCTGTTGCCGCTATAACAACAAATACTAAAAAACTAATTAAATAAATATTTAAGTGGGACTCCCATACAACCAACGGTGTTTTTTGAGCCGTTTTTTGCTATAATGGTACGGAACCCTTCGTGCGCGAGTCCGACTTGCACTTGGCCGGTTTTTTTTTATACAGACCCCTTGAGTTTTGCAACGTAAAGTCTCGACATTTAAAGTTCTTAGCGGTTTCAAACTCATAGAAATCTCACACATTAGTGGCGTTTTTCTGTGGTAAACTAGAATCTGCCCGCGGCTTCGCCCGCGTAAAAAGTGTTTTATCATCCCAAGGGAATACAAACTATCCTAAGTCCTTCCCAGGGTCTCAAATTCGCGGTGCAGTAGATCTAGAGATTACTCCCTACAACCTCACAAACTTTACCTCTTTATAATATTAAGTATAGATTAAGCAAGATTCGTGTTAGCTAATTTAATTCTGGGTGGCATCAATGCAAAGACCATGAATTTATATGGGTTGGAATTCGATAATCTTAATGAGAACCATAAAAAGCTTATGTTTAAATTCATTATTAATTTGAAATGTAGATTAAGACGTAAAAATTATAATACACAAAAACTGGGCGAGCTGGATATCACAGAATTGTAGAAGCCTCACCAATTATATTCTAGAACTTTCAGTGGCTGGCTCAAAATTACGAAACTCGTTCTCACTCAAATTATTTCGAACAAACGTAGCGCCTCTACTTCTCGTTGCTATGATAAGTTCAAAGTTCCCGTTGAAGAATCGTGACATAACTTACACATGGTAACCGTACCACGCAGCTCTTCATAGCACTTAATGTCGACGAGTTCAAATCGATTAGACAATGAAGTTACTTTTACTACGCACGCGCTTCTTACCACACAATATTTTTAACTCCCGCCGGAAAAAGAGGGGTGTTATAAGTTTCACGTGTGTTGCTGTGTATCTGTCTGTGGCATCATAGCGCCTAAATGGATGAACCAATTTCAATTTAGTTTTTTTTTGTTTGAAAGGTAATTTTGTCGAGAGTGTTCTTAGCTATGTTTGAATAAAATCGGTTCAGTCGTTCAAAAGTTATGGGCGTTTTACTGTTTGAATCGGGGTGTATTCGCAAGATAAATGTGCCGGGGTTTTTTTAAATTTTGAAATTTTTCTTGTCATATTACCTGCAGTCAACTAGTTAGGAATATTTCTAAATTTATTGTTCGATTTAAGTTCGCTAATTTCTTCATTTTAATTTCAGAGTGTATCATCCGGCTCACTGCTACTAAGTGCGGCACATTTAGCACGTATGCACGGCAGAAATTCAGAGCAAGACGAACTTGGCAGCTATCACACCAAATTCGGAAGCTATGGACGCAAATCTGGACATTCTGAGGCAGTAGTCGCCATTCCTGAAGAGACGCATGACGGTTTAGATTCTGTTTGGAACGGCGTTAAGCGGAATTCGGGGCCTGGGCAGGACACGCAGTCAGTGGCTAGCTCGACCCACTTCACCGTCGTCAACGGATACACGAAGCACCGCACAGGGAAGGAACCTAAATCCTGTTGTTGCGATCATTCGCACCAGATAACAGTTCTGGTTATATCAATGACTATACTGTTTTCAGCGTGTATACTCGCAGCCATATGCTTCGTTGAAAGTAAGTTTTTAGTCATTCATGAAGTTTCATCCTAATTCAAGTTATAATTTAATTACGTACTAGCGGACGCCTCGCGGTTACACCCGCGTAGTTCCCGTTCCCGTGGGAATACAGGGATAAAAAGTAGCCTATGTCACCCGGGGATAGTGTAGCTTCCCAACGGTGAAATATTTTTTTAACTCGGCCCAGTAATTTTTAAGTTTATTCGTTACATATAAAAATACAAATCTTTCCTCTTTATAATATTAAAACCCCGAAAGCCAATATACCTAGGCGATTTTAGAGTTTTTAGTTCATTAGTTATTTTTAAGGTCATTTGTAATTAAATAACTATGTAGGTGCAAAATGTCCGCTTTCGTTCGAGATTTCGACCTAAAGAAAACAAGGACACGCGCCATTAGCGAAAGTAATACTTGGGCAAAAATATTGAACATGTGTGATATGACATAAATATTAACCGATTTTTTTTGTTTCAGTGCGAATGCGTAAGGAGACCGGGATGTACAAATATTCGTAGGACCTAGAGAAAAATCAGAAGATGTGATACACATATAAGTATTAATTGTTTACAATTAACTAGCTATTTTTAATGTTACTTATTAATTATGCTAGCAACAATACATTCATTTAGCGCGATCTAATTATTTAAAATTGTTAGGCAATTTGTTCTACATTCAATACCAATAGTTAGACAATAAAATAGTGCAATATTTTTCTTACCCAGTAATTTAAAATTAAGAATACCTAATATAATTTTATTTATTTTTGATAAGTCTTAAGCTATTAAGCTGTGATGTTCATATTATTTTTAATAATTTGAAGGCTAAATTGGTTTCCTCTAAATTGTATGAAATATTAATAACATGAATACTTATTCAAATTATTTAATAAGTTTTAAGTGAGTTCTGTATAATAATAGTTTAAATTATAATGTGATTAATTTATGAATTAAGTATTATTTAGATATCAGAATTGAATGTGTAAAAGTTGCACATTTTCATATGTCTCATGAAAATCTGCATCTTTTGTAATTGCCTATACATCATTACTTTTGTTATAGGAATATTTTGTAATCAGGCAGTGGCATAATATTATTATTGCGATTAATTTGGTTTTCGAAAAGTAAATTAATTCAATTGTTATCGACAAACTGTGATAATAAACGAGAAAAAGGACAGGTTGAACTTATTTTTCCCTTATCAGCTTTTACTGCAGTTTTCTATAAATATTATGTCTTGACCTTTTGATGAGAACGTCCTTGAGTGGCAATAAAAGACCTGACAGACCTGCAGTGTAATGCCAATACAGAATGTATGTACTATCAACTGATCTACATGATGGAATATCATCACAGTATCATAAGAAATAATATTATTAGCCTAATCCAGTCTACTTGAATAAGCCTCGACAAGGCCGACCGAGGAACTAGTAAAGGTCACGAGAATCTGATAGATTCAAGTATGGTATAGTTTGTTTCAAACTTAATGACGAGTGGGAAGTACGCTACTCGTTGCGCAGTACTCCTCCCCTCACCCCCGCTTTCACATGATTTTGCGACTCACCTCGGGTTCAGAGTCGCCATTAAGTTTGAATCGATCTATAGGACATCTTTTTTATAAAAGAGGATCCTTCGGCTGATATAGCCTAAGATCCCACTGCAAAAATATTCAGGTAATTTGTTTCTGCTTACACTTAATTTACGTGAATGATAGTAGAAAAGATGGCTGCAGGGTTGCCCGGAAATATTTAGCCGCCATTACCCTAATTAAATAAATTTAAAGTTAATTTTGATGGTTAACCCCCTAGATACAAGTTTTTCAAATGAATTCGTCATTTGAAAGAAAGTGGTGTAGAAAATTGGAAAAATATGGTTGCCAGCTTTTAGTGAGCCATAATCTGTGGTTTGCCAGTTTATCAGCTGAACCTGATAAACCATGAATGACGGCTAGCTGAAAGCTAGATGATGCTGCATACACGATATGCATATATCATCGGACCAAATGGATATTAATATCGGGGTCCCTCAGGGGTCAGTACTCTTAGCAACATTATTTTTGCTGCACATTAACGATCTGTTAAAACCTTTGGGTATGCAGACTACAGCACTGTTGCTGGGAGATACTTGTCCAATTCACGGACTGCCGGGCCGCAGATCCGGTCTCCCCGTGAGTCCATGGTGGAGCGTTGGAACCTGTCCTTGCAGGCAGTCTCCGAATAGGGCTATGCCAATCTGGTCAGGTTTAATTATGCTAAAACCCAGGCGCGTCTTTTTCCGCTAAAAAGAGACAATTTGAACCGGCTCCAACGTTCCGAGATGTGACCGTGCCATTAACGGACCATCTTTAGCTTCTTGGCGTTACGTTGACATCGACCCTCAATTTTGGCCCATACTTTGAGGCAAAGGCTCAGCTGGCTACCAAAAAGATGGGGATCCTTGCAAAGGTACTTCACGCCGGCACAACTTCTCAATTTGTATCAAGCGCAAGTTCGATCATGCATGGAGTACTGTTCTCATTTCTGGGACGGTTCTGCCAAATACCAGCTTGACGCACTAGAGTCGATCGAAAAGCGGGACAAGAGGCTCATCGGTGAGTAGGCACTGGTCAAGCTCCAGAGCCTTGAACACCGTCGCCGAATTGCCAGCTTGTCGGTTTTATATCAGTTACATTTCGGGGAGTGTGAGATGGAATTGCACGATCTTATTCCACCTAGCCCGTTTCATCATTGGACTACCAGATGTACGGCGATGCGCCATCGGTACACGGTGGACATTCCACCTATACGCACAAATTGTTTTGGAAACACTTTTATGTGTACAGCTAAGGAGTGAAATTCCTTGTCGGAGTCTGTGTTTCCCGACAGCTACAATCTAGGAGTCAAGGTTATTTCTAGGCAAGTGTGTTTCACCGTCGACCACATCATCGCTTACCAAAAGGTGAGATAGTGGTCAAGCGCGAGCCTACGAAAATAAGCACCCACCAAATAGGAGACATGCCCAGTGTAGGAAAAAGAATTTTAAAAAAACATGAACTGCAGCCAGGCAACCCTGCAGTAATCTATTCTACTATAACAAATAATTCATAAAAATCAAGTATCATCAAAAACAAAATAACTGTAGAATTTAGCAGTAGGATCTCATACTAATATAATGGTTATAAAATAATAACGAAACATACCTCAACTTCTTCTAGGGTCTGGGTCCATCTGTAGTTTTCAAGGTCACAACCGTTGCCAGCATTGGGTTTCAGTTTGCCTTTCTCTTTGGGGTCATCTTCCTCATCAGGTGGTGACCCAGAGTCAGAAGAGGTACCATCTCCAGCACCCACTTCAGTTTCTGTTTGAATTAAAGATAGTATAATTATGATTTGGAATATCTATACTTTACAATAATGAAAGCGTAAGCACAAGGAAGGAGTGTAACAAAATAAAAAAACAAGAAAAGTGGAAAAATATACTTTAAAACAGGCAGCAAGATATAAACAACCAAAATCAAAAAGCTTTTCATGTAGGTTTCTATCACACAAGCCGTCCACTTCACCTGGAATTCAGCATATTGTAGCAAAAGCAGCAGACTAATGCAGTTAAAAAATTGTAAAGCAATTTTAGTGTCTATCAGCCATGCATAGCAATTATTATTGTTCTATCAGCACATTTAATATCCTCAATAGATGTTAATGACAACCAATTAAATGATCAAATAAGTGCCTGAAAAATATTTGATAGCAACAACACACATGTGGTACTAATTTTAGCCAATTTTATCACTCACTGCTTTTCTTTTCCTGTTCAATATCCTCTTGTATTTTCTCAGCCTCCTGCTCTGTAATTTCGGTAACAGAAGCAGGTTCAAAGGTCAGGTCCTTGGCCTTTCTTTCTTGATCCTTCTTCTGTTGGATTTCTTTTAATCTCCTGTCGGCCTCTTCTTTTTCTTTCTTAATTTTATCAGCTTCTTCCTTTGCCTTCTTGGCATGAGCATAAAATGTATCTTTTACAACCTGTAAAAAGTATAAATGGAAATTAACCCAATAATATTTTTGAATGTATTCTCACTGACCTAGTGGTAATAAGCGCTACTGATATGAGGTCCTGAGTTCAATTCTCCAATTGAGCAGAGAGAGTGTAAAAGGCTTTCTCCATCAGGAGCTTTTCAGTAGCAGCCAGCAGTGGCTACAGTCTGTAGTACCTGCCGGGCGAGCACGGCCTCTGTGATAGGCTTGCGTCACGCATTCTATAATGGTTTTTGCTCCCAATCTGGGAAAAAAATGTGTGACTCAAGCCTGTCACTGTAAGCCGTACTCACCCGGCTAGTCATGGGCGGACTTAAGGAGGAATAACATGGCAGGTGCATAAAAAAATAAATAATTACTAAAGTAAAATGTGTAGGTACACAAATAAATATACAATTAAAATAGACATACATATATTAATTATAATAAATACCCATAAATATATATATTAAGTAATAGAAAGGTGGTTTATAGACGACTGTGCTATTGATGTAGAAAATAATTCCGCTACTTCCGCTTAAATGTTTATTGCCTGGTGGCCGTCTTGATATTGAGAGGCAGCAAATTTCAGAGAAGAATGGACTGAATTACATTAAACATGCATACCAAATCATACCACCACCATACCATACCATTGGACTTAAACATTGCCAAAATGGGTGGGTACCACACCACTGCCTAAAACTTAGGGGAATACAGGTGGGATGATATTGAATATTCCACCATTGTACTGGTACCAGCTACATTCAAACAATGTAGCAGCTAGACTGAAAGCCAATCTCAGCATAGTTAGGAAAAGGGTACTTTGATACATTGTGTGACAATCGGATGATGTTTGTGGCTAAAACTTGGACAGAGATTGCTCCACACAGACGTTTGGTAGGAGCCATGGATGGCCTTTAGCAAGCAATGGGACTGCAGTTAGGCTAGTAAAAAATATAGGCAAAAAAAAAACAGTGACTTACTTGCTCCCATTCACCTCCTTTGCCTCCAGTAAAGAAGTCTGTTTTCCTTGAAAGAAAGCTGACTATTGTAGCCAGCAACTGAAATAGTCATGGAAACAATTCTTAGTATAAAAAACAGCTATAATTTAAGTATTCCAGACAAAATTTTAACATAAATATTGAACATGACACAGGCCCCATGTTATTTTGATTTATATTCTGAGAAGGCTTTTGAATAGTAGTGCGGTTAAAACTATGAAAGAGACATCATGCTGTCGGTTTCAAAGTTTCTAGAATGTACCTAACATGAAGTGATTTTAAGCTACATTATATATGCTAGTTAAAATCACATTGTTTTTTTTACTTCAAGCAGCAAGTACATATACATTGTAACTGTGTATTACTATGTTGCTACAAGCCTATGGTTGAATTGAAGGAAAACTAAAACATTCTCTATCCATAGCATTTGGACAAGGCTTAATATTTTGATCAATTGGATTATTTAGGTGTGGATTAATAGATTTCCGGGGAAGACTTAATCCATTAAATCTTCTTCAGAAGTCTATTTGTGTACCAAGTTACTAAATACTTAGCAAAAATTGTGTCTAAGATAATATAATTTCTGTCAAGAAATACTATCATAAAGTATTTATAATTTATTGGCACTGGCAGTCAACCGAAATTTCTAACTACTCTACTAGTCTTTTGTAGTATAGCTGCAAGTTTTGCTGTGTTCTTGAAATCAATATTGTTCCGGTAACCTAGCAAACATGACTGTTGAGTCAACATGTGATCAATAATTGAAGGGAACTTTGTAGAACAATCGAGATTTTTAACTAATTTTACCCTAGGGGCAGTATGGGCTATAACAATGGAATGCAGCAATTAAACAGAGAGCTAAAAGAAACAAATGAAGGTTTATAGCTAAATAACTATTAGTATACTTACATCCTTAACGCCACCTTCGTGTTGTTGGGCCATTGCTAACAGCATCGTATCGAATCTTTCAGGATCGTTAGCCATTGTTAAGCAATAATAGGTATCAAGATTATATAGGGATTTAAAACAAACAAAGGAGATTTACGAAAACAAAGATAATGTTGTCTTTTTGTCTTTTTACTCGCACGACTCACCCACCGCGTCGCGAACAAACAAAATTTTCACTACCTGTGTCAAAAAGATGTCATTTGAATTTGACATTGATGGTATTTTTTATGAATTCAAGAACCTGGCTAAGAAGGCTTTTAAGTCCCTTGTTTAGTTTCTATGGTAAAGTCAATACGGTGTGTGCAAAAAATCGTGGATCACACGAAACAGGGCGCAATTTGTAGTTATTAGCAGTAAACCACTTTTCAACCGACTCGAAAAAGGTCGTGAAAGCTGGTGCTTCTCATGGGTCCACTCCCATATAAAGAACAATGGCAGGTGCCCATACATTTTTTTAGCTGAGATTAAATTCCTACGTCTTTAAATGAAAAATATCTGGTTTAACTCAGGGTGATGTTCTGAATTAGTTTGTGCAAGAATTTTTGTTCGAGAATGTCGAGAATAATAGATATTCAGTCATAAACTTTTGTAGGTTATGTCTGGGTAACTTTTAATAATGTGTTTAATAGGTAATATTATTCAATTTCGTGGCAGTAAAAGGGGAATATCGCATTAGCATTTCCCTTACCTAGTTATTTCAGCATGAAATGTATAATATACTCTTTGGAAAGAGTATATTTATTTAAACTAAGCGACTTTAACGTTTATCAAAAGGTCGTCGTCCTCGTCAACAACCAAGCTATATTTTTTAAACTTGGATACTAGTCTTTTTGCCAATCATTAATTAAAAGTGATTCATTTATTTCTACTACACTACAATATTCTTACCTACCTGCGAGGAACATCTATACTTAGTCATAAACTGTATTGTTAACTCATTTACTGCAATAAATAGATTAATTATATTATTAATTAATATAGTTACTACTTGTCTCATATCAGATAAAATATATAATGGCAACACTAAGCTAGAGAAATTAACCAAAAAATCAAATAACTTTTTATTTATTATGTTTTTTTTTATCCGTTTCGAACCAGCCCAATAATATATTAAAAAAATGTAGATAATTAATATAAAGTCTTTCGTATATAACTCACTTTCAGACGCTCAAATTTAAGTCAGCTAAAATCTCGCCATTGTTCTTTAAGTCAGCTAAAATCTCGCCATTGTTCTTTGATCAAGATTTGACGTGAAGTTTTAAGTCAGTTTTTATTATTTTCATTGTAATTTATGGTACCAAAACTAAAAAGAGTAATATAAAGAACTTTTTAAAGAAAAGATTAAACCGACTTCCAAAACAAAACACTACAAAGCGAAAAATAACTTTGTTTTCGGATGTTAACTTTACTTTTTTAACTTTACTTTTTTATCATTTTTGACACTAACTTCCGAAAATAAAGATTTTTTTCGCTTTGTAGTGTTTTGTCATTAAAGCGCGAAGACTTAAAAAATATCGGTTTTTTTTTCGAATTTTTTCCAATTTTATTGCAGTTTCGTGATAACCTTGACCATAAAAACCATTTAGGTTCTGAGAAGCATAGCCCTAAAGAGTATGTAACACTACGCATAGCCCTTCGACCAATGATAATGCAATGATATTCTAGTCTAGAATTTCATTACCTACGACGCACTATTTCCTAATTGTGGACCTCCGAATTTTATTTTATTTTGCATAAAACGCTCTATATTTCCGAAATGGTAGCTCGGATGAAAATCATTTTAGGAAATAAATTGTTGCTCTTTTTACCCGACTGCCGAAGGAGGGTAATGTTTGTATGTATGTTTGTTCCTTTATGGCGTTCCAGAGACCAAACGCGTTGGCCGATTTTGATGATTCATACGTCAATCGATGCGTCTTAACCCCCGCGAGTGTCATAGGCTACATTAAAATTGGACAATAGAAAAGTGGCGGCTTTTGGGTGCCATATTGTGGGGGCCCAAATATTTTTTTATATTTTCAATACACTGATAGTAAAAAAGTACCTGATTCAGTTCAGGATAGTCTTCATCATTTCTTGCGTAATCCACATATTCCTGTATGTTCTGAGCAACCTACACGTTACAGGGACTCGAAGCGCCTCACTAAACAGATTATCTGGGCAGTCAGCCTACTGAGTCAGTCCCGCTATCAGCTAGCTGACTGGCCAATCTCTTTGCCATAACATTATCTCTTAACACATCTAAAGCTCGTGAGGACAGTCATTCAAAGTTCATGGGATAGGATTGGAAATCTAAATAACCTAAATACATTTTCAGTCTCTTCTCTTCTTTTCAATTAAAGCCGTGAGTAAAATCAAGGCTGAAGAGTAGAGGGTTTACTAAAACAAAATACTCATATGAGTAATGCTCGAGTCAGTAAGACAGTTCCTATTATTATTGTGCAACTTTTCAAATATTTAATTATTCCTACTATTATTAGCCATTGTTGGGCATTTTGTGTTTAACTTACCGACCCGACCAACGCAACGGGTCGAAGCAACGGAAGAAGTTTATAAAAAGGTAATGTCGGCCAGTCTATAGAGCAAATGGTTCATTTCATCCATTAATTTTTCGGTGGTCTAATAATAATTTTGAAGAAGTTCCATTCCGTCATTGGTTTTTCCACTTGAAACAAAAACCTGAGTCAAGGCGGAACCACACTAAGGTGTCAGCCTACGTCATAATACAACTTTGAACTAATTTTGTAGCCAATCATTTGCGTCAGAAGGCGCCTCGCCACGACACGTAAGTGTGTTTCCGTCCGTATTTATTCTTCGGATCTAAACTTCCGCATGCATTATAGTTGCATACATTACCTTGCGCGAGTATTGGAACTAGGTTCGGTTTTGCTCCAATTAAACAAAACATTATTTTACCGTACGTACGCACCTAAACTTTTTCGGCTTTCCAGACGCTAAATCAAGCGTTTCGAAAGCTGAAAATTTATTGTTGATGGATGATTAAGAATTAACTCTTAGTCGATTACAAAGGGCATGGTGAAAGTTGACTGCCATGTCAATGTTCAGTAGATGTAGAATATCGTCTATGGGTATCATAGACGAAGCAATTTGCAAGAAAGTGAAAGAAAAAGACAGTGTCAAGCGTATGGAGGTCATGCCTTGCATTTTTATGCATTTTACAAAGTTATGAATCTTGAAACAACAAAATTTGACTAAAACTCATGTTTTCTGTTATTGTAATGAGCGTTCTACCACAGGTTTGTGAAAGTTTTCATAGATCGTGTAGTTAAAACGGTTTCGTTACACTGTCATTTGTCAAAACTAGAAGTCAGCTTTAATAATTTTGTTTTGCAGATTATTGGACAGAAACCATAGGGATGGCTGATCAATTCTGTTTACGTTGGAACAACTTCCAGTCTAACATAGTGAGTGCCTTGGATTCATTGAAGTGTTCAGAAGATTTGGTCGACGTTACGCTCACCTGTGAAGGCAAAAATATCAAGGCCCACAAAGTCATATTGTCAGCGTGCAGCCCGTACTTCAGGAATGTGTTCAAGGTGAATGACTTAGGACATTAATAACCTTCATATTTATTCCAATAACCATATAACATGTACACATACTTTTAGTTTTCTATTCTGTTTGACCCTATTAATGTAAAGCTGTTGCATTAAAATGCAGCAAATGTTATGTCAACATTATATTATACATAGAGTTGTAACAGTCAACACAAATTGATCATCTTATTGAACTGATTTGTTAGCTTGTCAATATTAATGATTGCTATTATATTTCTGTTTTAATCAGATGCCAATGAAAATGTTCTGAATGAAAACTATGACTAGTCAATAGAACAACTAGTTTCAAGCTGATTAATAAATTAAAGTGTTAATAATTTCAGGAGAATCCTTGCCAGCATCCAGTAATAATACTAAAGGATGTGTCTGCCGATGATATTGTCAGTTTACTGTCGTACATGTACCAAGGAGAAGTGTTTATTGAAGAGAGCAAGCTGTCTTCATTCCTGCACACAGCTGCTCTATTACAAGTGAAAGGATTAACTGGTGTGACCCAGCAGGTAAATTACATGCTTGTGAAGATATTTTGCAAGGGTTGCTATGATAATAAAAGTTATTTTTAATGATAAGTATATTATTATGTCCCGGCAAGTAAGGTGGCTAGAGTTGTTAGATGCACAGAAGTCAGTTTTAGGTCTCTTTGGTAGTGAAGTGGGGAGTGGGGAATGTTTCGAGTGCGATTGTTTGGTCAGTTGACACAAGGATTGACTGACCGATTCCATTGTGTCGACATTCTGTTCGCTCTATATGGTGGTTGGTCAGATCACACAATACGTTCAAACTTACTGTCACTATGCCAAAACTTTGCCAAGTTACATGCCGGGGATTATACAATGACCTCTTTTCTGGAATTGTATAATTTCAGTTACACCTTAATTTAGCAATGTTATAAAAAATATTGAAATAGTAATAACAAATTCTTTAGTAAAATATTATTTTTAATTTTGCAGTTTGCATAGTTATATAGAAGTTGAATTTTTCATGGATATCTTGTTTTACTTTGCAGAAAGAAAATTTTACATCTCCGAACCCATCAAATAAGTTATATACACAACTGACTATTTCATCGAAGCCACTGTTTGGTGCTGCTCATAAAGAGACAAAACTGCCAGCTTTGAAGAAGAGACGAAGTAGCACTTCTGACAAACCTAACGATGTTACCATTGGGGAGGCCCCCAAAAAAAGTAAACTTTTAGAAACATGTGATATTTATAGTAGGAGTAATCTTTTGCAAACAACTAAACTTGATAACCCAGTGTTTTTACCAGAAAATAATATTGACAAAAAATGTGAGGGCAAGATTGAACCGGCAACGATAACCGCAAATGGAAAAAGTTCTGCATCATCTCAGGTATTTTGAACTTCATATTTATTCTTTGAAATAGTAAAAATTAATGATTTGGTAATATCTATCTTTAGTGTAATATAACGCAAAAATTTCCATTATGGGACGTTGATTTAGAAGTTAATTTTTTTTTGTAGGTAGTACTCATAAATAGAAAGCTTTTTACAAATTTTCAAGACTCGGAAATTTTAATGTTTTTTTGTATGTTTTTCGTGAGGTAAAAAAATGAGAATAAGTCCAAGAGCGAGCGAAGGGAGCTCGGGATCTTAGGGCACCCCCACACGGATAGGTTAGGTTCGAAGGAGATGACGGTAGTTGAAGTGAGCGAGCAAAGCGAGCGATCGCAGCGCCCGTCATCTCCTTCATGTTAGGTTACTGCCTACCGCTGCGTGGGGCTCCGTCGATTTTGTTGCTTAAATAGTAATCTTAAACTTTAACAATGGATATCTCTATAACCATGGGGTTCCGTGGGGTGGGGATGGTACAATGAGGTAGCCCCTCTACTCCCCTTTCCCATCCCCCCTCCGCGCCCCCTTAATGTATACATACACTCGCGCCTTTTTTCCATGGGTGTAGGCAGAAACTCCTGAACAAATACTGTAACTACGTAAAGAAAGGCTTTTAATTTTTTTCTTATAAATTTCAGGTTTCTCAAGGAGATAACATTCCGGTAACAATAAAAACAGAACGGATAGATGACAACAACTCACCCCCACTATCAATAAATGCCAACTCTGAGAATGATGATAGTCTTCCTGATTATGAGAACAGCATGCTTGCCAGGTCCCTGCTGTCTGGTATGTTGAAGTTATTTACCAAATATTTGATTAGATCTAGTTCTCATCTGTTCTGGGTATTTTTCGATCAATCAAGAGTAAAATTTAATTTTTGTGTTGTATTTTTATTGCAGGAATTAATCCATCGAAAAGTGAAGCTAGTGCTAACAACTCAACTCTCAAGAAAGTGTCAAATGTCATGGTCGATGTGCATTGTTCAACACGGTCAAAGGATATTAACACAGATACGATAACATTCACCAATGCTCCATCAAAAAGTCCTATTAAAACTATTTTAACTGAAGAGCTGCATTTCAAACCAGAAAAACAATCGCCAAAATCTGATGTGGATTATGAACCAGAAGTGTTACTATCAGAACATCAAGATCCTACAGATTCTGATGGTGCTTATAATCAAGATCAATCTCAAGCTATGCTGATGCTGGCAGGAATGTCTACAGTGCCGGGGCTGGGCGGCGGTGCGTCCACGTCGCAGGGGCTCGCGCACCAGCAGTCGAACCACGCCGCCATATGCGGCGACTGCCCTCACTGCGGCATGAAGTATTCCAACCAGTCAGCCTTAAAATATCATGTCAGATTGATGCACTCTGACTTGACCAATCGACTGTGTTGCTATCTATGTCCAAGGTCATTCACTATGCGTGAGACATTCAAAGAGCATATGTGGACAAGTCATGGTCAAAGGAATTAATTTTCATTTATTATCCTACAAATATGTGCCTTAGGTTCTTTGTCAATTGTTGTAAGACATTGGGTAGGTGAAGTGGAAAGCTAATGTGCCTTGTTGAACGAAAATCAATGCCTTGCTAAAATATTTTAGGTCAAATTATGCAGTGGAAGAGACTGATAGCTTTTGCTTGTAAATCAAAAGTTGAAATTTTTATAACATTTTAAAGGACCATTTTTGTCCTTTTATTATCACTCAGTTCAGTATTTTAAGAAATTATCAGATCCAGTGCAGCTCTATTTACATGAAAATGAATAACATTAAAAAGCTGACTTGCATTTGAAAAATAAGTAGTTATATTGGAACTGTTCCATGTAATGGTGACAAAAGTTCTTTAACAGTTTTATTTGTCATTGTTAAGCGCATTTTAAGGTGCAGATGTAAACATCGTAGCATCTGTCCAAATGTGGTATGACTCGTGTTTATTAGAATCATTGAAGCAAGTGATATTATAGATATAATTGGCTGTATATAGTTTAGGAATACTTTATTACGAGAGGTTGTCTAGTACAGCCAGAGCCGGATAAACTGTAAGGCAGCATTCTCATATCGGTCAACAGAGGCGACAAGTAAACGAATGCTCTAGTTTATAATTCAAATATTTTATTTTTAAAGTTTCAGTTAAAATACATTTTTGACGCAGATTTACAAAATAATATGTTAGTATAGAGGGGATTCCTTAGATTGTAATTGTTTTAAAGCTGTTACAATTTATCAGTGATCTTTATTGTTATTAAAATTATTGTTGCAGTTACAAATAAATAGGTGCTTATAATCGGTCGAATCTTAATATGAATTTCATTGTTATTTTTGCAGTAAATGAAGTCCATAATGCCAAACAAAATTTTGCATAAAGAGAAATGTTTTATTCAAATATCGATTGATATTTCTTTACTTATTGTAAGTTATCCTTTTATTGTTGATAAATGTTTAATTAAGTTATTACTTTAGAATATATTTGACCACATTATCTGTGGGTGTTCTATTAATTAGTATATCGTATGAAAAATAAGGTATTATGTATTTTGAAATTTCTTTTATTTTGGTGTAATGTGCCAAAATTGTTTTTTTTCAATAAGTTATTAAATTAGTAGAATTTTACTTGGAATTTAAATGAGTTACCTGTAATTCTCTGTCGTTTTCATAATTATGATTTGTTAGTTTTAATGTTAGAGTTAAATCAAATTCGTAAGTAGCTATGACAAGTCCTTATTACTACTTACTGTTATCTCAAATATTTTATAGAATGAATTGTTGATTTGAATTACTCCAGCGAATGCCATTAGTGAAAATTGTTAATTATTTTACGGAATATTACCTATAGATTTTAGGTTTACCGAATCTAGATAGTTATAGATATATTTATAGTTAGGTTATATTAAATATTATATTTGCGTTGATATAATATTGTTGGATATTTTATTCAGATTTTACACGATTTACATGATTTTAAATTATGTTATAAATAAAAAGTATGCTTCATACGTAAAATGTATTATTTCTTCTATTTCCCAGTCTTTGCTGTATGAAATAATAGTAGTCTACTTAATGTGTATAGATGTGAAAGTTTGTGAGCATGGATGGATAGATTTTTGTTACTCTTTCACACAAATTCTAGGTACCTAACAAATTTTGATGTAAATTAACACGCATCGTTTAAAAACTGGACTAACACATAGCGAACTATTAATCCAGGCGGGCGAGCACGGACTACTGTGACAGGCTTGAGTCACACGTATCTATCACAGTTTGGGAGCAAACACCATGATAAAATGCGTGACCGAAGCCTATCACAGAGGCCGTGCTCGCCCGGCAGGTAGGTTCCTTTGGGATAATTTCGACTTACACTTACTCCACCTGCGGGAGTTGTGGACTGCAGCTAACATGATTATTTAACAGATAAATATTTCTGGCTAGCTTTTCCCCGCGACATCGTCTGCGTAGCATTAGTACTTCGAATAGCGTATTTTTTATATAGCGTAATAATATTGTAGGTATGTGGGCTGCCTTGAGAAATTATTGGTTCATCATGCAAACTTCCGCCCTCCTGTCCACCCACTTAAGGTTCATTTCCAGGATCAAAACTATCCTATGTCCTTCCCAGGATCTCCGAACCAAATTTCATCTAAATCGGTTCAGCGGTTTAAGAGGAAACGGGGGTGGTCTTTTCTCCATACAAAAACTCTCGTCTGTTTTCTCTCTGGTTTATGAATTTAAAGCAATGATTTTTTACAGTAAAATAAATATCAACTTCTTCTATGTCCCTATGTTTTCCTTTTTGGTGATATATTAACCGTATATGAACTAGAACCCTCTCAAAATGCTCAAAATTGTCTGTATTGAGTCGCTGTCTTCAGAGCCCTAGTGTACAAATTTGACAACTATTAATGAAAAAAGGAAAACATAGGGACATAGTAAATATCCTTCTTATTCAGTTTATGAAATATCTTTTAAATCGGTCCAATATTGGAGGAGAAAACAGACGAGAGCCAAACCTCGAATTATGACTTTTTACTTAAGAAAATTTGGCGAATCTGCAGTTGTCCTTATCGCACGAATTTGTGGGCGGGGTGAGACGCAAGGGGTCTGCATAATACGTACACAGACGGAAAGGTGATGCGAAGTAGTTGAAAATAATATCGATATACTAGTGTTGAAAACAGTTATCGATAAACACATTTATATTGTTTACATGTGCTGTTCGTGAGAAATACAAATAGAAGTATTAAAAAGTATTGGATACAAAATAAAATAAAGTGCATGTCTATAAATGTTTATTACAAAAAGTTTTCAATACAAAACAGTAAATTATATATCGGATAGGTATCCGCAATCTCTAGATCGCCTACTAGGTACATCAGCGAAATTAAACTTATTTCACGTAAATTGAAAACATGATTTTTTGTTTATGGAGATATATTCATTATTTTATTTTGAAATGACAGATACAGGCGTAAAATTAATATTTCTGTTTGAATTGTGATAATCGGTCGACGCATTTAAGAGATATTTACTAAAGAATTAGTGGAAGAAAATCTACCAAGTTAATATTTTCACGTTTTTATTCTACAAAGTTTTTTAGTGTTTGCGAGTATAATAATATAGATATTAGTGTTTAATATTATTATGAGATATGTAAATAATAGAAATTACCCAACATATTTAGGATTTTGTGCTAAAAGTAAATAAAAATAAAGGCTCCAGATATTTCGGGTTGTATCATATTTAGTGGTATATAATGAAGTTTTTTGATACCCAAAGTCGAAGTTTCGCGCCAATCGTGTCTGTTAACTTTTTATTTTACACCAATATTACTTACCCATAATTGAAAACGATTACGTTATGACAATTATGTTTCTAAATATACCTGGTTAACAACTATGAGAATACCGGCACCACTACTTTATTTCATAAAATACTAAATCTACTACGATCAGGTGGGTTAATTATCGAAATTAGCCTATATGAATCCTTTATATTTACATATACACTTGAGTAAATAAAATTTGGTGTTTTAAATAATAGTTTTGCACAATTTTTCGGCTATTTTTAGTCAATTCACGTGTAGTTGACATTGTATCGTAAAATACCTTGAACGTTATGACGTCACCAACATGGCGATCAATCGTGGCCCGTTTGTAGTCACTTGGTTCTTTCTAAAATTTTATCGATTTTCAATTGCTTATAATAAATTGAAAAAAAATATTTAAGAGTTTTTTGAAACGACAATATTATTTATGAAATGTAAAGTTTTGAAATACATAAAAAAAATCGTTAGTTTTTTTAAATTCAACAACCCAATTATAACATTTTGCCTTTAAACATACATAAATCTATTTCATCATCATCATCGTCATCATATCAGCCACTGCTGGACATAGGCCTCCCCCAAGGGTCACCATATTGATCGGTCCCGTGCGCCTCGCATCCAGCGGATCCCCGGAACCTTCACCAAGTCATCGGTCCAACTGGTGGGAGGCCTTCCAATGCAACGTCTTCCGGTTCGCGGTCGCCACTCCAGATCCTTTCTGCTCCATTGGCCATCCGTTCTGCGAGCAATGTGCCCTCCCCACTTAAATGTGGCAATTCTCGGGCTTGCCAAATTCTATTGCTCGGGCTATGTCGGTAACCCTGGTTCTCTAGCGGATTTCTACATTTCTGATTCGACCACGCAAGGAAACTTCATGCATAGCCCTTTCCATTGTCCTTTGGGCGACTGTAAGCTTTCTGCTGAGGCCCATAGAAAGCGACCATGTCTCAGAGCCATATGTCTGGCAACACACACTGGTCATAGACTTTCGTCTTGAGACACTGTGGTAAGTTGGACGAGAAAATACTGCAACTTCCCGAACACTGCCCAGCCAAGTCGGATTCGACGGTTGACCTCTTTCTCGAAGTTGGCCCTACCCAACTGGATCGTTTGTCCCAGGTAGACATTGTCACCCACAACTTCGAGTGTAGAGTATCCGACCTTGATGTGAGTGTAACATGGACATTCAACATCACCTTGGTTTTGTGCATGTTCATCCGAAGACCCATTCTTTAGGAAGCTCTACTGAGGTCATCGAGCATTGTACTGAGGTCCTCCATAGTCTCAGCCATGACCACTATATCGTCGGCAAACCGAAAGTGAGTGATGTATTCGCCATTGAACTTTATGCCTAGCCCTTTCCGGTCCAGAACCCTGAAGACATCCTCCAGTGCAGCGGTGAACAGTTTTGGAGATATTACGTCTCCCTGTCTCACACCTCGCTGCATAAGGACGGGTTCCGAGGTCTGATCCTGAAGTCGAACTGACATGGTAGCGTTTTTATACAAACATTTCAACACTTCAATGTACCGGTAGTCAATTTGGTACCGTTGGAGAGACTGCAGTACAGCCCAAGTGTCGATCGAATCGAAGGTTCTCTCGTATTCCACAAACGCTAAACAGAGAGGCAGGTTGTACTCTTCGGTCTTCTGTATAACCTGCCGCGTATGTGTGTGGTCTACGGAGACGATTAGTGATGACCCTTGAAAACAGCTCTAAATCCATTTATTTTTGATGAATTCCGTCTTCAGGTGACATACTTGCAATTTCATATATGAAATTATAAGGACAGTTTACCTCTATTATCGAGTCTTCACCTACCAGACCATCCGGGCTTGCCGCTAAAAAGGGTTTGTTTTCATCGATAAACATTCCACACTCTAATAACTGTAGCCCCGTGTGCTTGATAAATTGATCGATCGCTTCAGATTCCTTTTCCTTGCCATAATTGGTTGCCACGGTTCCTTTAAATTTGTTAGATAATAACGTTTCTCATATTTTGCGAACCGATGTTTTCGGTCGCATCTTACATATTCGCCCAAAATTCGATGCCGTAAGCCTCTTTAGTCTTTCAATTTCCCATAAGCTATTATCGCTTTGGCCCCCACTATTTTTCTTTGAACATCCTTAGTTGAGAGCAATCTTTCAAGAAATTTATTTTTCTTTTAATTTATATAAATCCAAAGGCAGGAAGAAGATATTTCTTCCAACTCTAAGCGACCGTAGTTTTAACAGGTTATGTAGTTCTTTTTATTTTGCTCGTTCCGTCTTTGGGATACGTCAGTTTCCTTTTTCGGTAAATCTCTGTGAATTTTTTCGAACGCTGCTTTTGTTCTAAATTTTTTTTTTTCGTATATTGGCTCGGACTGCAGCCCTGTATTTTTCTTGAATGCGTGCATGAATAGCCCTTCGCTATTCCATGAAGTTACTACTCCATAACATCTTGTCTGATGTGATATGAGCCACTTCCTGCAAAGTTAATTCTTTTTCCGCCAATAAATTTAGCAATTACATTATTAAATTGCACTACAGTACCTATTATTAGTCTCGTCCAAAAAACGATTTTCTGCGTTTGCTGTTAAGAATAACATAATTTGTTAGATATCTGTCCACAATCCACAACAACAAAAGTAACGAGTGACTGGGGCGATTACAAGAAATGCGCGAGCCGCGGCCGAGAGCGTTTTGGAGGCACGCACACACTGTCAACTTACTCACACATGGATAAGGCGGCCGGGCGCCACGGTTCGCAGAGCGACAGCGATAGTTTTTTCAAATACCTATTTTTCAAAAGTCTCTGCGCCCGTATTTCCTCTTAAGCATGAAAAGGTAACAGACAGAGTTACTTTCGCATTTATAATATTAGGTATGAATTCTGTTGTGGTAACTTTTTCACACGTTATTTTTCACCAAACATTGGTAACACTTGAACTATGAAACCAGAAACCCGACCTTATTGCTACGGCGTAAAGTCGCTCAAACAATCTGCCTAGCTTATTACCCGACTGCCGAATGAGGTTAATGTGTTTATCAGTTTATGTATGTATGTTTGTTCCTCTGTGGCGTTCTAGAGACCAAACGCGTGGGCCTATTTTGATAATTCTTACGTCGACGTCACTGGCTACATTAAAATTGAAAAATAGAATAATGGCGGATGTTGGGCGCCATAATGTGGGGGCTCAATTTTTTCTTGCGAACCCATCATGTGGCGTATCGTATTAAAGGGTTTTAAAAGGTGAATTCAAAAATATATAACACATATATTTAAATGTACCAAATTTAAAAAAAAATATTTAAAAAGATAAACTTAAATATAAATTATCCTAACAAAATTAGTTAAAAGTAAATTCAAAAAAATTAGACAGTGTTGATCAGCCAGCTCGCGATTATGTATTCTCCGACTGCACAGCATGTTTTTTTTCTTGTTTACTTATTTTTAGTTCCCTTCTTAAGCAGTCTAGTTTTTTGAATTTACTTTCTACCAACTTTGTTGGGATCTGCTTCCAATTTAATCGGATTCAGCTGCACACCATTAATTTATATGGAGGAACTGTCTGTCTGACCTCAACCCAGCAATTGGGTAACACAATACATACCACAAAATAGATAGTATACAGAAGGGCCACTCACGCAGTTTAGAAAATTGTCAGCTAAACTTGACAGATTCACTAGGGTTGCTACTATATTGATTCCGAATTAAAAAAAAAAGAGTAGGTTGCCCGAGTTACAAACATAAATACATAGATTCGTCTAAACATACATCATATCATGCTTACATGCCTTAGAGGGTGGACAGGGCATCAAATATCCATTTAATATCACGAAACATTTAATATTACGCCACATACGATAAATATTGGAGAGTAAAAAGACGTAGTATTAGTGTAATAATGGTCCCACTTAAAAAATTAAACTGTAAAAAGCTCCAAGCTCGACAAAAATATAAATGTGAAAAAACAGGTACCTAATAAAATCTAAAAACCAAAGATGATCTTAAACAAGAAGAAAATTATGCTGTGCAGTCGGAGGAAACATATTTGAAAGCTGTATGACTTGAACCTTATTATTATGACAAGTTCCCAATTTCATCTATGGGCTTAAAATAATTTATTATAATCCTAGATAATGAATTTCTAATTTGTCATCTTGAAAGATTAATGACCTTTATTTATTATTTAATTTTAACAATAATTGAAAGAATGAATTCAAAACAAAAAAGTAAATTCAGTCTGTAACAAATAATAAAGGTAACCCATCCAATGCAACCAACCTCGTTACAGTACTTAATGTATGAATGACGTGAAAACGCCTGCACAAAGCAATCATGACAGCCGCGACTGAGCTCGGTCCAATATTGCCCAATATTCCCTGTAAAACCGAAATGTCAAAGTGAGAGTGGCCCCTCTGTCTGAGGCGCGCCGCCGCTTCCGTACTTTGTGACAATACCTACCTCATGACAAGACTGGTGTCAATTATCCTGGCCTCTGGCTATCCGTAACGACTGTCAAAAATGTAAAAGTTACAGCCGGAACCAACAGCGTAACGTGCTTTCCGAGACACGGAGGAATCTCTTTGTATAAAGATGGTCACCCATCCACGGATCGGCCTGGGCAAGTGTTGCTTAACCTTAAAGATCGGACCGTGCCGCTGTTAATTTTTAGGTATGAGCTCCTTGGACGACGTAATGTCTCTATCAATGTAAAATTATCATAGACTAGCTTCATCCCGCGGCTTCGCCCACGTAAAAAGTGTTTTATCATGCCAAGGGAATACAAACTATCCTATCCTTCCCCGGGTCTCAAACTATTTCCATGTCAAATTTAATCTAAATCGGTTCTGCAGATCCAGAGATTACCTCCTACAATACAAACTCACAAACGTTACCTCTTTAATATATTAGTATAGATATGCTCATATAGGAGAGGTAGGTACTCATGGCTAAGCAGTAAGTCACACAAGCCGATCGATCAAGGTTGCGCTCAGCTCGCCGCGTTTGGTCCGGAGACAGGCATCCATTTCATAATTGAGACCTCTCCGTGCCTTGTCGCAGCTGTTTAACAGTCGTTACGTTAGTAAAAAGCTTGAGGCAAACTGTCGCAAAGCAACTATTCTTACAAAGGCGTATCGTCATATCATGTTATCCGGTACCTATCTAACTGGGTTGTGGTGGCCAGATAAACAGACGTTCCAAGTAAAGTACTTCTTCAGCTGCATCCGGTGAATCCGATTAGCTGACCGCAACTCAATTGGAAAAGGCTATGCAGGTGATGATGACTTACCAACCTACGACCTACTTATTTATAAACTTCTTTATATTGTACTAGCTTCTGTCAGCGACTTCGTCCGCGTGAAAAAGAAGTAGCCTATATCCTTCCCAGGGTCTCAAATTATCTACATACCAAATTGCATCTAAATCGATGCAGCGGTTTAAGCGTGAAAGCGAAAAAACAAACTCACATTCGCATTTATAATATTACTAGCGACCCGCCCCGGCTTCGCACGGGTAGTAGAGCATAATATGTATTATACCTACCACGTTTTTCTTTCGTAGGATCCCGTCTTCGGTGTGAGGCGCGCCCGCTTGTTTTTTTTTTTTTGCGATAACTCCTAAAGGCGGATACAAACATTGCGAGGCATGCGCCGCGCACGCCACGCAACACTCGCAACGCACGCCTTTCCTTTGATTTGAGTTGTTGTAGCACTTGTTCACCACGAATATGAACGTCCACACAGCGATGAGCGCTGTACGCTGCGCATGCCTCGCAATGTCTGTATCCGCCTTAAGATATTCATTTTTAACTGACTTACCAAAAAGGAGGAGGTTCTATGTTCGACATTGTTTGTTATTTTTTGTTTTTTCACGCTTAACAGTCAATTTTGGACCGATTTTGAAAATTTATTTTTTAACCAAAAAGTATGTTTCGAAATTGGTCCAATTTTTACCCGACTGCCGAAGGAGGGTAATGTGTTTATCAGTCTATGTAAGTATGTAAGAATGTAAGTATGTATGTATGTTTGTTCCTATATGGCGTTCCAGAGACCAAACGCGTTGGCCGATTTTGATGATTCATACGTATCGTATCGTAGAGTCGTAAACAAGGAAAAAATCATGCTGTGCAGGCGGAGGATACACCAGATTTTGGTAAGCCAGCCCGCGAATATGTATCCTCCGACTGCACAGCGTGATTTTTTCCTTGTTTACGACTTTTTAGTTCGCTTTTAAAGCAGTCGGATTTTTTGATTTTTTGGATTTAACTTTTTTTAATCACTAGTTACATTTTAAAAAAATCTGAAAATAATCAAACTAATGTTGAATTTTTTATCACTAGTTCCACTTCCACTAGAGCGCAAAAACAAGTGATGGTCAGAATAATTTGAAGTATTGTTGGACCTGCTGAAGACTGTATGAATATATTTGTATCTATTGTATAAACACAAATTCGTTATATAATTGCACAGCACATTTTTTTTAAATTATAATTCACAAAACTGATGTACAATCACACGTGCAAAAAAATTAAATACTACACAAAAAATCTGATTGACATCTACTCGATGTGAAGCTTACATCCAAATATAAAAACACTTACTATTAAATAAATTAAAACAAATCAAATCAAAACTAGATCAAATTAAAATTAAAATTAACTTACTTTAAAATTAAATCAAAATAAAATTAAAATAAACCAAAATTAAATCAACATTACAATAAAATTAAAATAAAATATAGTAAATTGAATACAAATTAAAATAAATCAAAAATAAATCAACCATGACGTTAAATAAAATCAATTGTAAATTTAAATCAAGACAAGTCAAAACATAGGTACGTATCTAAACAATTAAATTAAACTAAAGTACAAATTGTAAATCAAAATTAGATCTTCAATCAATTAAATAACATAAAACAAATTTATATGAAATAAAACAAATTTAAATTAAATAAAACAAATTCAAAATAAAAATTAACTTCGAACAAGTAGTTATACAACTAAATCTCTGAGTTTGCATCTCACTGAAGCTACTGAACCGGCAAAGACATCTATTTCGCCACGAATGGAGTTGGCAAGAGAAAGCATTCGGCATATGGGAGAAAAAATTACCTATGTTAGTTCGACTATGAGACTGTGATTTTTGTAGCTGGATATCAGACTTCCTTAATGAACGGTCGATCCGAGTAGTCATTGACGGCTGCTCCTCTGACCTTATGGCTATTGATGCCGGCGTTCCTCAGGGGTCTGTTCTCTCTGCAACTCTTTTCCTGCTGCACATCAATGACCTACTTCAGCCTGGTATTGTTGGGTACGCAGATGACAGTACTGTTTCAGAGAGATACTTGTCCAGCGCAAAAACCAGCGTGGATGAAGTTCGTTCCTTGAGAGAGGCTATGGTGAAGCGGACAGATTTGACCTTAAGCCTTGTCTCCCAGTGGGGTGATGAAAATCTGCAGCCTTATTGTGTAAGTGAATTCGGCAAAGGAAACAATCTGGTTCTTTCCCAAAAACACACACATACACAAAAAAGTTTTTGCAATTAGGCTGCTGGTCTCCTTTAACGCCACCAAAACACAAGCGTGCCTTTTTACCGCTAAAAGGAGACTTTTCGATCTAACTCCTACTTTCCGGGGTGCGTCTGTTCCTGTGACTGATCGGCTCGAGCTCCTAGGCATGGAGTTGACATCCAGTCTCAACTTCGGTGCATCCATTGAGTACAAAGCCCAAATTGCGGCCAAAAAACTGGGGTACCTAAATATAGAGTGAAGCGATACTTCACGCCTGGACAGCTTTTAACCCTATACAAAGCGCAAGTCCGATCCTGCATGGAGTATTGCAGCCACCTTTGGGATGTCTCAGCAAAGTATCAGCTTGCCGCGCTTGACTCGGTGGAACGCAGAGCCAAGAGGCTCATCGGCGACGTTGAACTGGTGGATGCCAATCTTAATAGCTTGGCTCATCGCCGCAAGGTTGCCTGCTTGTCGGTCTTCTACAGACTGTACTTCGGTGAGTGTGCTCAAGAGTTCCACGACCTCATCCCACCAGCCCCCTTCTACCATTGGTCATCTAGACGCACTGCATGTTACCATCCTTACCTTGTTGCCATTCCACCAACTCGCACCAAGCGCTTCCAAACATCCTTCATAATGCGCACAGCGAATGAATGGAACTCACTACCTGCGTCTGTGTTTCCGAACGCATTCAACCCGAATCTCTTCAAAGTTAGATTGAACAGGCTTCTTCTGGGTACGCTCACTCTATCGTAGACTCTGTCTCTGTCACCTCTGACCTAGACTAGAGGCAAGATCAAACCCATAAAAAAAAAAAAAAAATGATTTCTAAAACTTGCTGGTCTATCTACTAAAACTCCAAGGTCCCTAATAGTATCCACCTCTTGGAGAGGGCTGTTATTAATTGAATAATAAGTTATACATGTTTTCCTTGTAAATTTAATGAAATAACATTTATTTTTATTTCGTAAGCACCAGTTGTGAACGTTATTTAGGTGTGTTTAGGTCTTGTTGAAGCTGAACAATGTCGGATGCATTGTGTGTAGTTCGATACAGTTTTAAGTCATCAGCAAAAAGTTTGTATTCCGAGTCAATTCTGCGGCCCAATTCATTGTTAAAAACTAAGAAAAATAAAGGCCCCAAGTGTGACCCTTGAGGCACGCCCGTTGGTATATAACACTGTTTGGATTTAAAACCCTTAAGGTACACCAGTTGTGAGCGATTTCTCAGGTACGATTCGCACCAACGCAGCAACGATCCATAAACACCCATGCTTTCCAATTTAGCAATAAGTAAGTCGTGATCTACTCTAAATCAAAGGCCTTTTTAAAATCAGTGTATATTGCATGAACTTCGCTACCGTCATCTAATGCCGACGATATGTATGTAACATCCTCCACCAGATTAGTCAGTGTAGATTTTTTGGGGCGAATGTTGGTCATCATCTAGAACATTTTTAAAATGACAAAACATTTTTCTCTGAACAAGAGACTCAATAATTTTACCACATGCGGAAAGAATTGAAACCGGTCTGTAATTTGCAACATCATCGATTTTTCATTGATTAGGGAAAATCCCCTGTGAGAAAGAGTGGTTAAAATTGTAGTCAGAGGATCAGCCAGGTTTGCTTCACACTTTCTAAGGAAGAGAGGAGGGATTGAATCAGGCTCTAGACCTTTATCACAGTCCAAGTTAGACAAGCAATCATAAACTTCTTTAACTTTGAGTTGTCAGTGACTAAAAGTGTTATTGTTACTGGAAATGGGTTTAACTGCTAAATGGTTTATCTATCTATCTATCTATCTACATCATATATGGACTAAAAGTTTTCGGAGAACAAATCACAAATTTGATGACCGCCCCTGGCAAATTTAGTGTTGGTCAGAGATAATTTGTTGGGAATGCAATTGTCACCTATCCTCTTACTTTTTAAGTAGTTCCAGACATACTTAGGATTTGTACGCAGATGTTCAGCTATGTTTTCTTAAAGTTTGCATAACAGTCTTGTGTCATTCTACTGCAACGCGTTCTTAGGCATTCAAACGTTATTTTATCTCTAGGGTTCCCGTATTTTTTATATAGGGTAGAGTGGTAGCCAATGAACCGCGTGTACCGTATGAACCAAACTACCTACAGGCAATACGCGATGTTGCTAGTTCGTGCAAAAAACATATAACGACTTGCTTGCCTTGCAAAGCAGTTTGATCTAGTCGCCGGCCGACAGTCGCCATAAACGCATATGTGCACCTCGTCCTTGTGTTTTGTTTATCAAAAAGGACGAAAATATCGTGAGTTCATTTTTGTAATTACTTTATTATTGTAACTCTTATTAAACTATAAGTGAATTGTATGTGTAATGTGGGTCCTTGGGCTTGTATGAGACTACTTTTTGGAATTACTTCTCAACCGTTATTGTGTAAAACATAACCTAAAATTTCCTAAGAGGGGATGGGTACGCAGTGAGTCACTTAGACTGGGTGAGCAATGAACCACGGTTCATTGTGTACTACATCTAATTGCTTTACCTTATGGCATTGTGTAGGTATGGATTTTTCACATAGAAACAGGTGGGGAGTATTATTCCAGTCAACCTCTGATTGTTGATGTGAGTATCATTAAGTACTCCTTCTTTATTTCAGCATGGGCCGAAACACATTAGGGCAAACCCGTAAAAAGGTTTATCACACAGCAGCAGCTATTCAAAAAGGAATAGACAAACAGTCGGGACTGATGAAGCAGCAAATCTCCCTATCCAACACTGCGAAGATACATTAAAAAATACCGCAACAATCCGTCATGGAGCCCGTAATGCGGCAATTTGATCGAACAAACTTTAATGATGGACAAGAAGACAGCATCAAGAAGTATTTATTTGATTGTGCACATACATTCTATGGCCTAACTTCTGAAGACTGTCGCAGAATTAGCTACCAAATGGCAGTTATTAACAAAATTTAAAAGCCGCCATCGTGGAAAGTCCATGACATGGCAGGCCGAAGTTGGATGAGGAGATTTAGGCCAAGACAATCTGAATTGCCATTGAAAAAACTGGAGGCTTGTAGTATGGCAAAAGCTACAGCATTTAATCAAATGAACGTGCAAACAATTTACGACAACCTGAAAGAAGTTTTAAGTCACTCTCCATCTTTTGCTAGAAGTCGAATATATAATCTTGACGAAACCTCTACCACAACTGTGCAACGACCCCATAAAGTCCTGGCAGCTAAAGGACGTCTGTAAAGTCACATGTGGGGAACATGGAATCTTGGTTACAACTTGCTGTATTGTAAATGCGATTGGCCAGGCATTACCACCAGCTATGATGTTTCCAAGAAAAACTATAAGGCACACATGACGTATGGGGCACCCCCAGGGACACTTGGGTTAGCTGCACCTAGCGGTTGGATGAACACAGTATCATTTGTTATTTATAATGAACATTATCGGTTTATCTATTACTGTGATTCATTGTGTACCACCTGGTTCATTTAGTCCCACCCCCCCGGTTCATCGTGTACCCGTGCTGGTACACTATGAACCATTTACCTTATTTTAAAAAAACCTGTATTAATCAGGCAATAGGAAATATTTGCCAAAAATTTGAATGCAATATGGTAGCTTATTAAATTACCTACGTGATGAGATAAAAATATTTTCTTAGACTGCAATAACCACTGTGCTAGAGCTCTTCAAATTTTTGGTGGTTCATTGGCTACCACTCTACCCTACCTTGTGATATTTAGCTTTCTCTTTAATGAGTTTCATCAAAGCTCGGGTATACCAGACAAGATAGCGTTCATCTCGTGGTTTTGTAATTGGAGTATGCCATTTTATAATTGGCATAAGAATGTCATAGAATGTCTGCAACAACCCGTTTATACCATTAATAGAATTCCATTCATCCGACCAAGAAACCTTCGCAAGTTCAGTGTTGACGGCTTTGTAGTTACAAAGGTAAAAATTCAAGTATGGAACTTTTTTAGCAACAAATTATAGCAAACCTCTAAATTGCTATTATTTGTTGTTAACGAGATTTCTAGCGCTGGATGATGTGGATCTATCTGTGTGAGTGGACTTAAGGCCTGAGATACCAGCACAGTTTTATTATTATTACTAAGGACTAGATCTAAAACCCGATTTGATGCATTGACTATTGTGTTCCATTGATTGAGATAATTAAAGGCCAGCATATCTTTGTGTGTGTTTTCCTTACTACAGCTTGATCCTTTGGGGACTAAATGACCAGAATCTGCATTATATTCCCAAGAGACATTACCCATATTAAAATCACCGATTAGTAGGTTGATAGATTTGGTTTTGCTCTTTTTATTAATTACTTCTGTGAAATGCCGAAATAGTTCATCGATATAATCTTGATTGATTGGAGGCGGGATATAAACCGCACAAATGTTAATATTCAGACCACTCTCACACCTGACGGTGATCCACAATTCCTCTCAACGGGACTCCCAGCTCAATCTACGTGAGACCTCGTATTTCTTCAGAGTTGCATTATACACCCCGCCACCATCCCTCTTTGAAGAAGAGGACACTGTAGATGACCTATTGCGCCTAAAAATCTCTGTATCTGTTATCTAAAATTTCATGGTCAAATACCGCATCATTAAGCCAACTTTCAGTGCAGATTATTATATCATAGTCAAAATTTAAAGCAGCTGTATAAAAAATCTCTGTCTTGGTTCGTAAGCCTCTTACATTTTGATAGTATAATTTTAAAGTTGAATTTAAATTCTTAAAACACAAATAACGTGCAAAGTATGTTATTAATCAAACGAAAAAGATCATTTAAATCTTTTGACGAACAGAGATTTGGTCGTTACATCCTTTCTGAAATATATTTCTTTTCCTTAGCAGCGATTCTTGTCATGCAGTTTTTTATTAGGCTTTGTCAGATTTTCTTCTCTCCACCAATGCCAATGTGGCTGCTATTCAACTTCTCTGAATCATTCTTCTTATTAAAATTTCTGACTGCAGCAAGAAGATTACCTCGAATGCGAGGACTGACTAGCTTGACCACTATGTTACGTGGATGATTTATGTCTGTATTTAATGTTGCAACTCTATGAAATGACTGGATTTCACCATCGTGGAGTTCATTTCCCACAACTCTTACCAACAGTTGAACGACTGTTAACAAAGTTCCCTAACTTGGGCTGTCAGTAAGGCGTTATTTTTGAGGATTTCGGAATTCGCGTTGTTATTCCTTGCATTCAATTGGACTTGATCGTCATAAGCATCAGAGAGAAAATATACCGTCTTCTTCTTAAATTCCTCTAAATCTTCGAAAATTGAGGAAAATCTCAAGGTTAGGTCGTTGACATTCCTTTGGACCGTTGCTAGAGTATTATCAAATTTCGCCAAAGAGGCCTGCTGACTATCAAACTTTTCATTCATTTCCTGGCGTTCCTTACGGATGTCTGGGAGTATAGTGTCTTGCAAGTTGACCTCAGTACCAATGAGTGACACTCCGGGCGCCACTGGTGATTTCTCAGCTGGTATAAGTCATAGTACTCACATGTGTGAGTACTATGTTGTGACTGTAAATCTACCATTCACTGTACCTATGTGTCGTTCACACTCAACTGCCAGGGCACACAGAAGTCAACACTTCTGTGTGCCCTGGCAGTTGAGTGTGTCATGCCTCTCTGACGGTGGCACATGTGTTGGATCATTCGGTTCTCTTCATGATGGTTAAGCTGAGTGGTGCCGATCCATGCATCATGTTCGTGCACGGGCGCCATCAGTTGGGATTGGTCATAACTTAGCTGCCTCGGCCTGTTATTGTATTTTTTTATTGTTTGTTACTATAGACGCTTTCACGTGCACGTCACTTATCATCGTTCTCACATATATGTTTTTTTTCTACAAGAATGATGTAACTAAATACTTGTAATTAAAACTGATGGAAAAGATTGTCCGCGGAGTTTCTTGCAAATTCTTCTCAATTGAGACCTACTGACGCTTTTTTGGTTGACAATTCAAAAGTACCTCGATGGTTTATTTGGAATAAACTATTTGCATTTTGATGTTAGTCAGCGTTTGCAATGTAAGCGCAAGAATATGTTTTTTACGACATCACATTAAAATCTTTGAATTTCTCGGCTTTCCCTACTATAATATACATGTATAGTTACTACATATCCTAAACCTTCCTCGTGAATTACTCTATCTATTGATGAAAACTGCATTAAAATCCGTTTCGTAGTTTAGAAGATCTTAGCGTACAAACAGTGGGTGCGACTTTGTTTTATAGTATGTAAAAAGATAAAGATAATAAATAAGTAAGGATGTACCTAAGGATCGTAGTAGGTGGCGTTCTGTAGTTTCTGCTTACCCCCTTGGTACTTGTAAAATTTACAGATAATTATGTGAACTCAGACACACAGAAATGACATCGTAGATTGTGAGGGAAAATATATAAGATAGTTTTTAGGTAGTTTCATATAAAATAGACGCAAACGAGCCGAGGTTAACCGACGAGTCTGCACAAAATGAATTATGGATGTAGAGATAGACAATTGAACTGGATGAATATATACGTACAAACCTATCTACCCACCCGGCATGGGGACTCAGCCGCTCGATTCTGTCTACACCCCTGACGCTGGGTTGGCTCGTAAGCAAGGAAGCTATTGAGCTGTTGGAACTAGCAAATAAATATTGACAAATTTATATGATTAAACAAAACCTGAACACCCCGGGGTTCCGATATGTGTAGCTTTTTTAATTACCAAGCGCAAAAGGGGAGTAGATATCTAGAGTGGATTTTTGACAATTATAATAATTTGTGTTTTTTTTTACGGGTTGAGCATATCTTGTCTACACACTGTATGGATACTGTAGGTCTAGGGTAGGTACCCTACAGGATCCATAAAATTGTTGATAATAAAATTGTTGCTGAACTATGCTCAAATAAAAGACGTGTGCACATTATGCCTCGTATGGGTCGCATTGCGGTTGCGGCACAGGATTCTGCACGAATCACTTTCTCACATTTTACGATTTTATACAAACGAATACCAGTAGTCGGATACATTGCATAGCATATGAAAGCTTGGGATCCTGCCCGCCCCTGTTGCCAACGGTACAATGGTTACGGTACCTTCCATACTCGTCACAAAAAAAAAAAACTGTCTTACACTCGCATTGATGACATTCCGCAACAAAATAATCCACTGATGCGCCAGACGTAATGTGCGCATACCTTAACACTGTAATCGTAGTAGTTAGGTACCTATTGACGGATTGCTAGCTCATCGCAACAGCCCATTTCCCATAGCTGTTTGTTACGACGTCCGCGGGATGGGATTCTGCTCACACACTCTGTTTTCATTCCATTGCTATTGATCAGTTTGGGAACTTGGGAACTATGCTTAACTAAGTATAGGTATATATATAAATCCTAATCGGATTTCAAGATCACGTGTTGTTATCAATGCGACTGATTATAGGTTTGCTAAATTAATGCCTGTTAGTACCTATTATAACTAATCCTCTGTCTATATTAATTACATAGATAGGTAGGTACTTAGGTAAGATTTTCCATGGCACTAATTGGTCCAAATAAATAGATTTAATATAAAATATATTCTTCTACAAACTACTTAAACTCCCCTAAAACTAAGTTCAATAAATCAATAAAAGTGGGGCATGAACTCTATAATAAACTCAGTTTCAGGCTTCAGGTTTCAGCGCGCAAATCCTAAATCAAAAAACATAAATGATCGTTGAAATCTATAATATTCACACGCGTTCGACACAAACAGTCGGCACATTGGTCGTATTGTAACACTAAGTTATGTACGGCGTGTAGGTAGACTGTGGGTAGGTGTAAGGGCGTTCGAGGAAGCCCCTTAATGCGGAGACAGCTCCACTGGGACGCTATTGATCGTCATCCGCCGTCAGTGGCCGAGGCGCCCCTATTGATTCGCCGCAATCTGCATGATAACCCGCGCCTGGCTTCTCTACAGTAACATACATTAGAACACAATTACCGAGACACATTTACAGACGACATTGATGATACGTTATCGAAGCGAAGCACTTGTACTGTTGTCACAACTTTTGTTTCCTCATATTGTTGCTAACTGAGGCGTCTGTCCGGACTTAGGGTCTCATATAATCAAATCTGCACGTGTTAGGAAAGGGTTAGGGAACTCATGAAATATTTTTTCTGAGAAAAGTTTTCTTTAACTGTTAGAAAACCAACTTATAATAGATATTTGTTTTTTTACGTCTAACTCAAATTTATTCCTATAATAAGGTAAGGAACCTTGAAGACTTCTATTTTATCATGAAACCAGTTGTTTCAGTACTTACACTGAAATATTGTTTATCAATAAAATTAAGATTTTAGACACAACAATAATTCGGCAGTTGTAAAATCTTCTGCGTAGCAGGTCTACGAATTTTGCTACGAGAATGCTACGCTTCGCATATTATTTGGTACTTATAGTTTTATAGCTTAAAATCTTTACTAATCGAAGGGAAATAATGTGTTGGGTTTAACTCATACATTTTAGTTTACTATTTTACCCTTTTATTCGTATTAAAACGAGTTTAAAACTGTAAATACGCGCACTAAAATCTTGAAAAGAATTTTGAATGTTCGCGCCGGCGTAGTTGCCACATGGAGTGAACTCACTCCTGTAAGTAACATGATACATATCTACTATGTATACATAGCTTTAGAAGGATCTATCACACAGGCGACCGGCCTACGTACTATCACGCTTTTTTCAACGTGGAGTTGCGCAGAACTCAAATATGTCGATACAAACGATTTTTGATAGTTTTTTCTGGATAGTAGTTTATTAGGTGACATTTACTAGGATTTTGACATTTAAACGTTATAGTTACAAGAATAATATTTATATTTACAACTACATGAGTCGTATTGATTTTCGCCCAATGTAGAATAATTTGTAAAAAATTACTAGTTCTAAAACTAAAAAACACGTTAAAATGGTAAATTGAATTTAAAAGTCGCTAATCCTGAAGATCCTGGTAAGGATAATGGGATAAACTATTTAAATTATTGCATTTTCATCGGTCCTTGATAAGTGTGTTTCAAATCAATCCGACGTTTAAAGGGGGTGAAAATCACGTTCAAAGATTCCGTTACATAGATACATACATACCAAGCTATTAAAAGCGTGTTAAAAAGAGTGTTTATATATTTTAAAATCGAACGTAATATACACAAAACATTATCTATACTGTGTTTTTCTTGATTTATTGCAACGTATTTTTGTTATGGAGGCCTATGCCCAGCAGTGGACGTCTTTCGGCCGATATGATGAAGATTTTTGTTATAACTTTACGTTTGTTTATCTACATAGTTACCGCAGAAAACTTTCCGGCAACGCAAAGGTTGACGCGTCTACATACTTTTGTAACTTCCTTCGAATATAGATTCAGAAGTTCGGCTATCTTAAGGAGGAGATTGCTATGCTAACTTTAAAGTTAATGTTTTTGAAGTTAAGTTTAAATGTTATATTATCATAACCTAATGGTTAGATGTAATTAAAATTATAAATAAATGTTATTATAAAACATGACAGACCCGCTTAGCTCTTGTAGAGCTATTAAATTGATTGAAAATAATTAGGTAGTAGTTCGCAAGAATTTTCTTTAATAAGGGAAGAGTTTGATCTAGAAGTAATAACTTTTCATAAGTCAGAAAAACTTTAAACCTAACCGTCCTTACTTGAAAACGGAATCAATAAATGTTTCTGACATTATGCGTTTGCATACTGTTTAGGAATTTGCAATAGCCTACGATTTGGCTGAAAAGAACTTGATTGTAATGTTATGTAAAGTAAATACATCAATAAGGTCTGATGTTTATTAAAAGTTGTGTGTGATGCCACCAGTCTGCCACTCCGCCGGCGGCAGCGTCAGCCGCGGCAGGCGAGGCAAGCGGCAGCGGCAGGCGAGGACGAAGGGCGCGGGTGATGCGCCACATGATTGTCGCGATGTGGGTCACTGCCGCCTACGCGCAATTCGATAAAACTTTGCAAGTATCACCACCTGACTACAACCAGAGCGCAACTCTCGCAACACTAATATTACAAAATAAACCAAACTTTTTTTGCTCGCAAATTCAAATGTACCGCATGAATCAGCGGAAACACTACTTTCAGACATCAATAACTGTAGCGAAATCCGTGCAGGAAGACTTCCAACACCGAAACTTGAATAAAGTGCTTAGAAAGTAGCAATAAAGTGAGCGGGTATTTTCCCTCTGGAATATCTAGTGAAAGTGTGTAGGTACTAATTAATAGTGCAAAGTATCGATCAATCGTTTCACCATGGTTCTAAATATAAAATTCCGTCGGGGAAGACAAAGTTCGCGCGCAATACGGGCGCAGGCAGGTAGTGCGGGCGGAGGAAGGGCGCGCGGCGGGCGGCCGCGGGCGGCGGCAGCGTATCGATTCCGCGGCGCCTTCAGTTCAGTCGGCGTCCGTCGAGCGCCGCGCTGCGCCGAGCGCCGAGCCGCCGGCGAGCGGGCGTCGCCCCTCCTCGCGGCCCGCGCCCCGCAACCGCCCTCGTCCATCGAATCTCTCGTCGTCGCCGGCAAACTCGAACGACCTCTTTTCGCTAACTAACGTCGCACCCGCGTCCGATTCCCGCCGCGAAACTGCGCTCGATCTCTACGTGTACTCAGCGTACTCTAAAATATTTTTCAGAGTTCAGGAAAACTATTATAGAGAAATTATAATTGAAAGTTTTTATTTGAGCGGTCGTTGATTTAATGTAATAAGTATTTAGTTTGTTTATTGGGCAAGTGGGTTTATAGTCATGGACTTGTCCAGTTTAGTTGTATAGTGGTAGGGTTGTTGAGCGCTCGAGTGCGGTGATGTGGCGGTGCGCGGCCGGGCGAGGATGTCGGACGCAGGCTGCGCGTGCGCCGGCGGGCGCGTAGGGCACCATGGACTGCTGCAACTACGGCGAGTACCGCGGGGGCGCGACGTACGGCGCGGGCGCGTGGGACGGCTACGGCTACGCGCCGTTGCCGCCATCGCCGTATGCGCACTCCTACTACGCGCCGCACGCGCACGACCCCTACACCCGCTACTATCGCTATGACTACCCCAGCCACCACATGCACCATGAACATGTCATGCCTATGGGTTGGTATATCTATGTTTCAGGTATTTACAGTTAGAAATCACTAGTTTATACAAGTGCACTTTAATGCAGGTGATGTAGGTAATTCCAAAGTATCGACTGCGCAACATTCTACATTCAAACATCAAAAATAAACGTCATTTGAAAAAAAAATACAAAATTTTAGTGGGCTAATATATTCATAGGAATATGTCAACGTGCATTCAGATCTGATATTTTAAATCAAATAATTGATAATCATACAATTTACTAAAACTACGCTTAATCTTCTTCTTTCTTTTATCTTTTCGTACTGATGAGAAAAGTTTCAATACGCGTGGAAGCAACGAAAGGGTAAAGAAATAACTGAAACATATTTACGAACCCCTAAATTTAAAAATTATAGGATAAACTAATCCTGAAAATAACGTTCTGGAATGTCTGCTTCGTTACTCAAACATTAATTTTAAAATGATTGATGGCTTATCGTACTTATTAGTTTATAGTAATTATCAAACCTGTGGCTTATCACTAAGGAAGCTTCTTTCTTACAGTGGTTGATAGACAACTTACGTTTACAAGTAGCTAATCGTTATGTCGCTGAAATATTGAAAAACAAATAATAATTTACAAAATCCTCTGGCAACAGCACTATATAGGGTTATGTTTTTTCTTTTTATTAAGGAATATTGAGAAATCTTGTTAGTGTTTGGACGCAAAACGGTAAAGATTAAAAAAAAACAATCATTCTAATTAAAAATAATGGGAGAAATTGCTGCTGAAGTTCATGTCAGTTTTGAATTATTATTTATTTATTTATTATATACTTTATTGTACACCACTATATGTAAAAAACTAAGCTAAACTAAACTAATTAAACTTTAAAAGGCACACACAGTACACAGAATTATTTCATAATTTTAAATTATTGATCGTTTTCGATACTAGTCATCACCAAATCCTTTCGCTAAGAGATTCCTGCTTGATTCTTATAACTGATTCCGTAATCAACTACAAGAAACAATATGGATTGTTGCTAGGGATTCCTGCACGTTTCTTATCATTGTTACACAGTGGTTATTGGAAGGCTACGTTTACTAGTGGATGTGTACGGATTAAAAATGTTTTAGTATTTCTTGTATAAATTCTATATGTACTAGTCCTAATAAGTCATCAAATAAGAAACAATTGTAATAGTTTGTTCTAAGAAATAACCTCAGGCATTTACTTAGAAAGTTAGATTTCCACGAAAATTTTAGTAGGTGGTAAAATTTTGGTAACGTGAAGGTTTAGTTGCAGAAACTAGGTACTCGTTCGGTAATCTCTAACTCATCCATTTAGAGATTACTTCTAATTGATTTGAATTTGAACTTAACATTTAGAGATTGATTTGAACTTTACTGAAAGGCTACAATCATGCATAGATAATTAGATATAATATATGTGTTTCATGTCGTGACTGTTCCTATTTCCCTACGCTGGTTAAAGTGTAGTTTTTTCCTGAATTGTCCTTAAAGTTATAGGTACATATTAAGTATAGACGGTTTTCCTCGAAATGCCTGTTTGTTCTTATGTTAAGTCTAACATAAACTTTAATATCCTATTTAAATGAAAAACTACCTATTTTTTTGTTAAAACATTCCAAATGTTTTGTGTTCTTAATACTTTGAAAATAACACGACATAAGAATCAGACATATATATGCTGCAGCAAAATATATGTAACTAATTCCTTGAACGTAATTGAATTACAAGTATTGAACTATTTCACGTATATAACACATAACGGTGAGCTAGTCAGCACAACAACATGCCTGGCGACTCCACGCAGTGTGCGTCGACCTGAATTTGTTTACCAATACGAGAGAGATCGGAATCCGCGCGCGTGGCGCGAAGCGACATTCTGAACAATGAAGAATGAAGTAAGAATTAATGTTTACGTTTGGGCGGATTTCTCGGTGTCTACGTCACGTGTCGATGTCAGAGGCCGCGGGGGCGCGCGGGGTGCGCGGGGTGCGCTACAGGTGGTCGCTCGCCCCCCCGGCTCACCCTGGCCCGCCCGCCCCCACGCCGCAACGCGATTGATCGCCTGCACAGCACAGCCACTCTACATATTGACCGGGGTACTAACACCCGTGCCGCTATCCACGCTCAACTCCTTATAAATGCTACGTAAAACATGAAACGACTTTCGCACTGACGCGACGATAGCGGGCGATCATCAATTTTAATAAAACTTGTACAAAGCGTACTTATAAATGTACAGTGCATGCAGAAATTGTCTTGTTTACATATTATAGTTTATACATTCATCATTAAAAAAGTCGTCATCGCCAGGTCAGCGAATAATGAATATGCAGATGGAGTTCTTTGCGCAATTTAACCCGACAACAAACAATTTGTATTATAATTTTGTCACTTTAATTTGCCAATTTGACAGCTATGCGTAACAGTTGTCATTTACATTAATGTTACGGGAGCAGGTCCTTCATCAAAAAATTTAAAAAGTTAGGATAGCACCTAGATATGTTTTTAGGAAGTTGAATTGAACCTGAAATTTCTCATAACAGTTAATCGAATTATTTGCAGAATAACTAGTCTATTTCTGAATCAATAGCGAGTTTCAGTGATGTTAACGATACCGTAAAAATAAAATGAGTTTCAGTTATGAATAGTACGGAGTAAACTGCGCTAGTGTCATCGACATAAAATTATTAATAATTTTCGCGATACTGTAACTTATCGAAGCCGAAGGGCAATAATATATTGTTTACAGATCCGACAGTTTACAGACCATTTATACGAGTTGCAATTGATAATGACGACACTTTTTTATATAGTAGGTTGCATAGTAAGCACAATATCTTGATGCATATTTTTGAGTTCCTCATTTTTCAGATGATATGACATCTGTACTACGTCTGTATTTCGCGAAGGGTTATAAAGACGTATATAGGTTATAAGTAACTGTAGCAGTTACTTACTTGTTACGTACTGTTTGCGTTGATTTGCTAACATAGATCTTGCGCAGATCGATTTTTCTGTCAGGTTAAGACACAAATTTTCCAAAATCCTGTTTAATACGCCTACTGTTTAACTATCAAACAGTCTGTAATTTTTGTAGGCCTTGTTTTAAAATTAGCTAGATATAAATTCACTGTAAGCTTCAACAAAATAGAATTCGTTACGAATAGTTGGACACTTGAAACTTTGGCAATACTTCTCTCTCATAAGCCGTAGACGTCTTTTACTGAATATTAGTCTTCCAATAGTTCCAATGACCTAAGCAATAAACGGTCACAAGAATATAACCATAGTGCTAGGCAGTCATGTTTTGCAACGCGATTTTGCGTGTGAAAAATATTGAAAAGTAATAATTATAAAACGATTATAACTAAGTGATAAGTATTTTGATTATTCTGAAAATAGGTATTGTTACATTCCTTAATAAAGTGTTTATATGTACGTGATATATTTAAAGAATGACGGAACTTAATTTACAAAGTCATGACAATTATGTAGGACGCACTGAGTCAGCAAATGTCGTAGCAGCAAAATGTCCGTCTTCTACGTTCAGGGTCACGGTTTCGATTGCTGCTGCATCGCTACATAAAACACATATGATCGATTTTTAAATGGAATGGCACCTTCTATGACGTAGGTGCCGTGAGTGCTACTTCAGTTAAGTCAGTACAATCCTATACTAAGAGTAGGTCTGTACGTTACGAGTCCAATATTTATAGACCATTCTGTGATTTTTCTATAACGTGATTATTAATGTTTTTGTGGGAAGAAATACAGTGGTGGAGGAAAAGTAATTATAATGATATTTGTACTTAATAATCGACGTCTATTGCTGAAAATATCAGGACAACCTGTTGACTTTTGTATCGCGTAGAGATGAAAGGAATTTGTCAGTCGATATGAGTAACGATGTTGATCAATATTGACGCATGCTATTATAATGAGTTGGCGAGATAATGATAAACAATGCGTGTTTAGATTACGGCGGGTATGCGTCGAAGGAGGCGCGCGTGCGGCGCTCGCTGGCGCGGCGGGAGCAGCGCGCGCACACCCCCGCGCAGCACTTGCCTTTGCCGCCCACGGTGAGTAACCTTCTTTTTCTTTGGCCTCACGTTTTCCCGTTACGCGGGGTATGCTTCCCCAATGATGCAACTCCATTTATTCCGGTCTTGTGCGTCATCTTCCATGTCCTTAATGTCCTTTTGGACCTTCGTCATCCAAGTGGGTTGAGGTCTTATTTTTCCCCTCTTCTTTGTATATTATGTTCTTTGTGCTTTGTTTTTTTCTTGTTTATTTGTACGGTATCAAAAATGTATAATATCACGCCTGCATTTGCCGAAGGGTTAGGCAGAGGTGAGAAGTGCACCAAGAATACACCGCTGGTTATGTTTAAATCTTACTTCTTACTATAATATTATAAATGTGAAAGTTTGCATGGATTTGTGTGCTGCCACACACACATCCATCCAAACTTTGTGATGTGAATGTATGAAGTGTGGATGTATGTTTGTTACTCAATCGCGCCAGAACGGCTGAACGGATCTGGATGAAATTTGGCACAAATATATATTATAGTCTGGAATAGCACTCAGGTAGTGGTCTCATCCCATTCAAAGAAACCGTGCCGACGAACTGTACTGTTTTTTTTATGTCAATCGCGTTCGGTTGAGGAGCTCGTGGCTAAATAATAACAGCCGCACGGGTCGATCTTCAAGGTTAAGCAACGCTTGCCAAGGTCGGTCCGTGGATAGGTGACCATTTCAATATACCGAGTTCACTCCGTGCCTCGGAAAGCACGTTAAGCCGTTGGTCACGGTTGTCATTTGAAGATCTTTGAAACTCGTTACGTGTAGTCAGAAGCCTGAGATCTGACACCAGTTTTGCCAAGAGGTATCGTGTTACCCAGTTACTGGGTTGTGGAGGTCAGACAGGTAGGTCCCTCCATGTAAAAAACTGGTACTCAGCTGAATCCGGTAAGACTGGAAGCCGACCCCAACAATAATTGGGAAAAAGCTAGGCAGATGATGATGATGATCGCGTTCGGTTCCGTTCCACGGATATAGATGGTGATCTATCTATCGCCGTGGAATGGAGCCGAACGTGAACGATTTACAAAAAATAATCGGTATAATCAGATGAAAAACGCTAGTTACGTCGGCACGGTTTCTTTGTATGGGATGTGGCATCTGTATGCTAGTATTATATTATCTGTGACATAGGCTACTTTTCATCTCGGTATAATATTCCCTTGGGATAAGACACACGAGATAACACTTTTCACGTGGGTGATGACGCTGGCATAAGCTAGTAATAATATAAATTGAAATACCCGATAACATTTTGCCCGGCCCGAGAATCGAACCCAGGACCTTATATGCTCGTACCGCTTGCTAGACCAACGAGGACTTTTATATAATTCATCTGAATCCCATGAAATGCACAAAACTTACTTGAAATTCTGGTAAACTAGGGGTTCGTACATAACAGTCTTTTGTTTCATTTGTACACTTATTTGTTTTTTACGTTTAGGTCTGATTATAGGCGTTTCGTCTTTTGTGCTAGGAATACATTTGTGTTTTTATTTTGAATTTTACGTTACATAAACATAACTGAACTGACGTCAAATTTCGCAAGTCACGTTAAAGTCCTATTTGACAGGTGGCAAATCTAGATATCTTAAGTAAGGTACCTACTACATAATTACCCGCTATTGCTTAGCCACCAAATATTTCTTAATACAAAGGAGCTCACCAAGGAGTTCACAGTGTATGATCGGACCCAAAAAATCCCTTTGCTCAAGAAATGCATTTAAATGCTAGAGTAGAACACCCAAGTGACAATTTCAAGTTTTTTTTTTATAAAAAATAATAAAACTTACGTGGCCGGGACATTAAATCTTTTGTTTTTAATCTGTAAAATTAACCGTCCAAGTTTATTTTTATAAAACCGTCTAATGAAAGATTTTTAGGCGCATGTTTGTTAGTTTTTATTTTTGGAAAATCAACTCTCAGGGACCAAGTAATATTTTCTTTTCCAAATTTTCGTTTTTTTTTTTTTTTCATAAAAACTCAAAAACGGGATTTGTGACTAACAGATCAATATTCCTCGTAATAAGGCCTATCACTGATAAAAAAACACATTTTACTATTTTTCCTTGGGCTTTGTCTCCCAAACTGTTTCGAAAAAATGCCATCGATTCTACAGTCAAAAGTAAAATAACATAATGTTAAATCAGAGTAATATACAAAATCAGTGGTGGTTTTAGGGTTCATTATAGATACTGAGGCTTACCTACAATACCATGTTTTTCATTAAAATGCCGTAGACAGTTCGTGGGATTATCGTGATTTTAAGTAAACCACTACACTGTTTGGGGACGCGGCGTGACTTTAATGTCACTCAATTCGCAAGGATAATGTACTTTGCGGCAATCTTGCGGCAACCTAACAGTTTGCAAGTTAAAATATTTAGTCTATAAATATAAATACAAAACTTTCTTGTTGTAAATACAACTAAGATTGTAATATTGGTTACATTTACTTCCTCGTGAGTAAGCAACACCAATAAGATGCTTTGTTGTATTGTGTCGAGGCCGTTTGAAGTAATGCATAGAAATATAGAATTGAATTTGAATAGAATAGAACATAAGTGGCTGAGGTAGTTGACTCACAAACAACGAACACAATTAAGTGCCCTATTCCCCTCCGCTGATCTTTACAATATGCTCAAGAACGCCAGGCGACTGATACATATCTATTATCCACTCAGTCTAGAGCAGTATGTAAATATTTTGTTACAATGAACCATGGAATTATGAATGTTAATATTACATGAAATAAATGAGTACTTATCTTGAACCTTGCGCGATACCGTTCGAAGGTTTTATGATGCAAAACAAAAATTATCTTTCTTCTATTCATTATATAAATAGAAGCACACAATTGTAATTAAAATAAGTAAAACAAACCAAGACTTTACTAATTACTTAATAACATTTAGATTTAAAACAAGTGAGTTGTATTGGATATGATGAGTCCACAGTATATTGAATTACGGTGGAATAGGTCATCGGCATACAAAAAGACTAGTTAAAATTATGTAGGTCAGTGTCAGAGGACAGTTGACATCCTCATTCGCTACCAACGCTCACTCCTCTGCGGTGCTACACAAACATTATCAATCGTAAGCAATGCGGATAGAGTTTAAATTCAACCGACACACTATAAAATTCAGTCAGGGAAAGTTTGTTGTGCAAATTCTGAAATGACTGCTCATTGAAAACAAAAGTTTGTTGTCATTTCTACTCAGACGTTACAAATTAAATAGGTAAATGAGGTGAAATTTAGTTTAGTTTTAAGTTAATATTTGATGTAGTATTATAAATCTTATTGCGGATATGTTACAAGAATTTTCGAGTAAATTCCAAAGAGTTTTGTTCTTCAGATGGAGCGTTAAAAAAATTATAGAGATAAAAAATCAAAGGGTCATCTCAGATTTAGGCAGTCAACTAGTAGGAATGTTAACGAATAATCAAGTCGTAAGTGGTATCATTACGGCGTCATATTACGAGACAAGTGAGCGTCACAAAGGCGCTAATGAGGGCGGGAGGGGCCGCGCGGCGTGTTCGGTGGGAGAAGGGGGGTGTGTCGAGAGGTGGAGGTGGCCTATGAAAGCTGTCAGCGGTTGATTTTTCCGAGTGTCGTGGGCGCCGCGCTGATCGATAAGTCACGTGGTTCGCGCGCTCGCCGCCTGCCGCTCGATAGTTAGTTAGCCTCTGCAAATCTCCCGTCACTATTCTACTTCCCCCACACATGAACAGTTTTCAGGTCGTTACGAGTTTATATAACGTCTGGACGATTGAAATGCCTAGCGTGGGAATTATTTTGTGTAGGTACTTTGTAGTGCTTTGGGATTGCGAAAATGTGTTTTAAAGAGTTGTAGCAGTAATTTTATTAAAATGAACTCATTTCATTTATTTAATTAACTAATAACTACGTAAGTCGTAAGAATACCTTGAGGACAAAAAAAAAAACTTTTTAACAATACTTATATTATTTCGTAATTATTCAGCACATCACGCAATTAAAAACATTTTTAATAAGACACCGACGAAAGTAAAGGTAATTCAAACATTAAAAAAAAACACTTTTAGCACAAAATTAGCACTTATGCAGAAGCGTTGTCTAAAGTTTAAACCGCGTAGCAGCGCGTAGCACCTTCGTAGACCCGTCACACTGATCATTAGGAATTTAATGGCTCTTTAAACATGGCTTTTTATATAATGTTTGTTCGCTAAATGCTAGGAATACATACTATACTAGTCTAGGATCGACGTTCAAAACAATATTATCTTTAACCGCAAGACCTCGTAGCTGCGCGTAGCACCTTCGTAGCACCGTAGCAGTATTGATTTGAGTTTAAAAAAATGCCAGTACTTAAATATTATTTGCCAATGATTTTTAGGGATATAACAAATCTAGCATAACGTTTAAATGTTAAATAAATCATAATAAATGTATATAGTAACAATCGCGTAAAATTTCGTAGCATCACGTAGCGCTTGCGTAGAGCCCGTGCAGCGCCAGTGTAGCATTGTAGCACTATTTATTTGGTTCTTAACAAAGACAAATTTAAAAATTGTTTGAATATTGTAATATATTGGCGTTCATATTTTTATACGAAGTCTTAAGGTCGCCTCCTGTATTTTATTTTATTTCGCCAGTTATGTTAAAGTCCATATTTTTTTAACGGACTTCAAAAAAAGGAGGAGGTTCTCAATTTGTCGGACTCATTCTTTTTTTTATCTATGTTCCCCGATTACTCAAATTCTTCTTTTTTTTTAAAGGATCTAGTTGGTCCCATAGTCATTAGGTCGGGATCTGATGATGGGATCTTGGAGTAATCGTGGGAAATCCTCAAATATTACATACATACAGCGATTTTGGTATTTTTATCAACAATGAAATCATTTGCACTCAGAAAGTATCATTTGGTGAAGTGGAACTGGTGAAGAAGACCACAGATGGCCAATGGAACTCCTTAATGCTAAGTATGTCACGGGTATTAGATATCTTGAATAGTCAAACGACTATGATGAAGCAAATACTTATAAATAAATAGTACTGATGAAAATGGTACCATTGAACTGATCTGATGATGAAGCCGGCAGGTAGGCACTGGAACGCCGAATTAAAACAATGTATCCTAGTCGTGGTTGGGCTTATTGCAATCATCATGATATGTACTTTGGCTATATATGATTTTTATGGCAATTGGAGGTACCTATCAAAACTAGAAAGAGATAAATAAAAAACTTTTTAACAAAAAAAAACAAACTGACTTCCAAAAAAAAACACTGCATCGTAAAAAATACCTTTTTTTCCGAAGTCGGTGTCGAAACACGAAAAACAATAGGTACCAAAGACACCTACTTCGGAAAAGAAAGTTATTTTTCACGTTGCAGTGTTTTTTTTTTTGGAAGTCGGTTTGTTTTTTTTTGTTATTACATGAAATATAAGTGTTACTATAGGTGCATCCCTCCCTAATTTTTCGTGATGGAGTTGTTATGGATCTCTAGTGGTCATGGTTGTGACTCGTCAAGGTAGCTCTGGTGATGTGTGATGATGAATGCAGTTGGTGCAACGCAACGTTGCACAGGGAGTAACGGACATCGATCGGTGGCGCGACCCTCTCCTGCCCCCCCCTCCAGCCCTCCCTGCCGCACCGTGCCCCCCTCACACCCTCGCGCCACACTAAACATTATCTCGTGTACAGGTTGTGCACATATTTCACCACTAAATGTAAATATTGACAAACAAAACTGCCGTAGGTGTGAATCGACAACAATTTTGGTGCGACCTTGTAATGGTTTATGGCAAATAAAATTCTTTATTTCTATTTCATTGAATTTATTAAAAATCTTCAGGTATATTTATTTTGTTTACAAAACACATACTCTGGTTACTTTACGTCTGAGTCGTCTGTTCCAAACTTTCAGCGAGACAACTTTCCGTGAAACAGATACTTCTGCACTAACCACCTGAAATTGTATGAGACGTTACTGTAACAATCTGTTTTAGATGCTGTAGACACGCTCGTCTATAATCGGAGCGTTTTGTGGTCCGTTTGGTACAAACTTAAGTTAAGAAACATCCTAGATTTTTATTAGAAGATTATGTTGAAATTTATGTACCTATATATATTATATTCGGGATTTATTTTATTTACTCATTGGCCAATGACATCATTTAATGACAATTTCAGTAAAGTATAAGTGTGTGCTGTGTCCCAGCAGTGGGCACATTATAAGGCTGGTGATGATTAATTAATTTACTTTAATATAACACGGCCAAAGGCCGATTACATTAGTAAAAGATGATAATGAGTGCTACATACTAATGACTATTTAGAGACTGTATAAATATGCCTTTTGTCAGGATTATTTAGTAATAGTTAAATTTTGTTGCGCAGACAGAACCCCTTGCCATATCGATATCAAGTGCTACGCAAGACTGGGTGCTACGAGTAAGTGTAGCATAGATTTTGAAAGTTCATTGATTTTTCAATTGAAATATTGAATGTAGACATAAACTTTGTAGATAAAAAACAGGGCTAGTTACAAAAGAAACCCAAAGCTGAAATATAAAATTGTAATGCAATTATGACGCAAAATAAAAAAATGGATATAACGAGTACGTATTACGTAGAAAACAAGGAATTTCTGGAACATTATTTTTTGTTTTGGAAAAAGTTTCGCCGGACTTTAGAATATCAATCATTCAAGTACTTGTCGAGAATTACTCCAGTATCACATTAATAAAACATCTTTTCTTCAAAATTTAAAAAAATAAAATGATAAGTTGAAACAAACGAAGAAAGACTTGGCAGACCGTAAAGTCAGGGTGTATCGGAAGCAATCTTAGCGTCAAATTCGCTGTAAGCTGTCTGTTACGGAGCTAGCTGAATCGATAAGGACGCGTGGGACAGGCGGCCCCCTAGTCTGTCAGTAATCAATGACGCTCAACTCTTTTTGTTTTTGGAAAGTCATAGGCGAACCTTTTCAACAGTTCATTAAGGAACAGATACTTTTATGATAGTTTGTAAAGTTATGATGCATATTTATAGGATTATTACTTGTAAGTAGATAGTATAATATAAAATCCGCTAAACTTGTTGGCGAAACAATTGTGCATAGTTTCGGTACTTGTTAAACATTTATTATATTCAAATACTTATTAATAATAATAGTTAGTCTTGTTGTATCATCTGCATCAATAATGAATAGATCTATTATTTATTAATTATGGATATCTTCTTAGTAAGTTTCTGTTACCCTAAAAGTGCCATTTATCAAGTAGCCGATTTTTTAATTTTCTATTAGCGAATGAGGGTTAATATAATTGTTGTTTTCGTTTTCAGCCACCGCTAGAATGTGGAATGAACGGTCGGGGTCCCGCGTACTGCGAACCGCAGATGTGGCCACATTATCAGGTACAACATTGTTACTCGTGTACTATTATTTAGATACTAATAGCTTTTACCCCAACTTCGTCCTCGTGCAATTTCTTGGTTTTGATTTTTTTATAGATATGAAAACAATATTTGAAATATTGTAAGTATACATGTTAATTATATACCAATTTTGGTAGTTCAAAATAAACTGTTTAAATAGTAAAGCTTTAAAGACACCTTAGTTTTTTTTATGTGTTATTTTATTTCGATTAATTTAAGGTCAATTGTGGACTCGTCTGGCTACGTCTTCTGACCGCTTTGCAACATTTTTATATGTGTCTTTGTTATATTTTAGCAGATGGGCGCCATGGGCGGCAGTGGCTGGAGTGGCGCTAACGCAGCAAACGGCGGGTGGGCCCCGCGCAACTCTTGCTCGCGTGAACACATGCGGTATCCTCCCGAATGCCGACCAATGAAGGTTATTTATTGACTTGTTATGTAAAAATTTCTACGTTTTAGTCACAGCTAATAAAGATGGTACTCTGTAAAGTTAAACTTTAAAATAAGTCAATTAATTAAATTGACGGCCAATTCAACACGTTCTCGTGATCTAAAAAACGTAGGAATCTGTTTTCTTCTTAATGTTTAGTTATATGAAAAACAAAAAGTATATTTATGTAAACACAATGTTTTACTTCTTGTTTATTAGGATATATAATTGCTTTAAGCACTTATAAGCTTGTTTGTGTAACTTTTTAATCAACTGTTTTCCATATATATTTTCAGAGTGCTCATTTGCACGGTCAGAATCAGGCATGTCAACAAGATGGGAGATCGACGCCTTATCCTGTTTACGACGACTCGCCCTTCAACGGAGAGGTTGTCACGAGGCAGAGAAATACGCCCGAATTCACGCCGAGCGTGACGCCGAGCGAACCAGCCCGCGCTGCTCGCGAGCGCTTCCCCGTCGTCCAGCCGCGTCGCTCCCCGCCTGAAGAGAAGCGTCCGCCGCGGCCGCCTGTAGTTCCGCTGCCCGCTTTTCAACAGGCGTTCGGCTCTACAGAAATCGGGAAATTCGCCGAAGCGTTCAGTCGAACCGAGATCGCGGTCGACGACACTCCCGCCGATAACTTTATGTACGAGTCGTTTCCAGACTGGGACGGACCGGCCGAGCCGCAGTGGTCCTCCCAGCCCGCCTCGCAGCCCACCTCACGGGAGGTCAAATGCGAAGATAACTTTTAAGTGGTCTTTGCCCTAGTTCTAATTTGTAGGCAAATATGCCTTTTAGTTAAATTAGACAAATTGTAGTTCCACCACCATGTTGCCAAAATGAGTAGAAATGAGATGGGGAGTTGAATGTCATAGGACTATTATGATGTGATGTCAAAATTACTAAACTGTATGAAAATTTAATCAACCGGATAAAATAGTGGTGTGACTTTTAATTCATATATAAAGTAGATTTATTAATTAGTTATTCCCTTTAACTAGTTTTAGGCTGACCTTCAAAAAATGGGAAATATTATGACGAGGAAGTGGGATGGTTAGGTACTGCATATAGGATAACAAATGAATCATGACTCAATGTGCCTTTAATCGGAGAGCCCGGCCGCTACTCGCGCGGTGTCGTCCGCCCCGTTCTGTGTTGCTATGTACGACATAAAATTCCAATAGCAATTATAGGGACCAACGTTTAGACAAATATACACGACCCGATCGCGTGCACGCTCGATGCGCAATAAGCTCAACGAAATAATTTATGAATGTTCTGGGATTTTAATGAAAATTACAACAACAATAACTTAAAAATTATAAAAAAAACAATAAGGACAAATTAGTAGCTTATATGTAATTAGCATAATCTAAATAAAATAAATAAATCTTGATCTTTCAATACTAACAAACAGTTCCCTTAAATCAATATTAATATTAACATTCTTATGCTATCCTTTATCATTTTGAAATTAAACAAACTTATTATGATTTGAGGTAGAAAATATTTGAATGCATTTTCTTTCAAATTCTGTTATAGGTACATAATATAAATGATAAAATATTCATAATATAAATATTTGAAGGGGCTTTATGACGCCGCGCGGACTTAATATAAACATTCAAAAATTCTCAGGAAGAAATGAAACAAGTCATGTGTGTAGGTATAAATAGGTAGTTAAATTTGATAAAATTTTTAAAGAGATTACTTATGAAAATGGCTTTTTAATTGAATATTTAGGGGTCCAACAACGTTGATGTACAGTGTTTGTCGTAATTTTAATTTCCCATTTAGAATCATAACTACGACAGAAATAAATACATCGTGTAGATTATACATTAAGCCCTTTTCCTGATGTCGTGATGCAATTTAATTTATAATACACCAATTAACGATTTAAACTAAGCGAAATTGCAAGTATGTTCACATGGACGCAATGCGAGCAATTGGACCGATATGCACTTGATTTTTGACGTGCGCGATATCGTCGATCTATGCAATTTCAATTGCGTTGCACGATCAGGAAAGGGCCTAATGGTCATCGATTACTGAGTACCTACCTGAATTAATGTTTCAACATACCTGATATCTGTTAATTTGGAATTAATTAAATGGTTGATTGGTGTCAGAAACAATATGATTCTTGTTTAGAATTTGAATATATTATAATTAAAATTATATTGAGTTTTGTAAATGATTAGTGTCTGTGATAGAGTTGTTTGTGTATGTATATGTTTTAATATAGGTTGCTATGTAAAATTTGTCCTAAATAATTAAACTTTGGTATTTTTGTTAAAATTTTGTCATTTATTAGACATCAAATTATCCACCTACAGAAGTTTTCTTTTTTAATTTATCGGTAGAGAATCTTCGTGAACGTTTGTGAGGGTACTTAATTAATGTAAGAATAGACAAACCTAAATAGGTATTTCGAATTATTTCTTACCCGTTTTGAATCCACAACGAATCCAGCTGTTACAGTAACATGACAAGGGACTACGTTTGTATAAAACCTGTCAAATTTGTTGTTAGATCTGTTCGATTGATAGCGGAAGCTAAAGTTGATGTTAGTTACTTTGTTTCGAGCTTAATATTTAAATAAATTTATCTTATAATGTGCGGTGCGTGGACAACAGTAACTTCCAGTGGTCTTCATTTTTATAGAGGAAACTTGTGTGACAGTATTTTCGGTCTTTTTCGATAAAAAAAAACAGCAAAATTAAATGGAGTGCCTTACGTATTTAATATGATATGAAATTAGGATGGATGAATTTTATTCTAGCATAATTTGATGAAACACCATAATAAAATATAATAGCGTAATGAAACTTCTTTTAAATCGAGTATTTCATTAATTGATAGATATTGTAATGAACTTAATAAGAGTTATTTAATGATTATCTTTACATGTAATAATATAAATATCTATTAAATATTTAAAATAATCGTGGTGTGCACTAAATTATTTTATTGCAAAGTATATTAATTTAAAAATAATTTTGTTATTTATAACAACTAGAACGAAACGAAGTATGATTTTAGCGTCTAGTGTTTATTACTAAGATTAAATTAATAAACTTATTCCGATTGTATTTATTTATAGTGCAATCAATATAGGTATGACTTTGTGTAATTAGGGTGTACACCATTTCTTCCGATTTCGAACGATATTTAGAAGGTGCGTTATACTTTCATACAAAATATATATTCCTGCAAGGCTTCCCTACATTTCAAGAAAATGAGTAAATGTTGAATAGTCCAGTCTTGGCAGCCATCACCAGCGTTGAAATACACCCACCATGGTGATCTCCATAATTATGATAATACAATACCTACGTTATGTAGCCAGTGCCACATAAATTATGTATTTTATGATATATACATCTCCTTAGATAGTCCTATTGTTATTGTTTAAATCTTAGAAAGGAATATAATTTCTAATGTAGAGAGATGTAAAATCGTAATATAAAGTTAAAACGATATACATTATTTAGGTGTTCACAAATAGAGCTTCCCGAGTGAGTAAATCACAATTTTGTCTCCCATGAAATTTTTTGTGTGTATTCTTGAATCTATTACCTTTGAATCACCCGCTTATCGATTTAACATTGGTTTTTATGGTTCATGTCCATACTACGATTTAGAATTCATAATTCAGCTGTCATTGGCCCCTTTGTCCGTAAGTGTGTACCGTTTGATTTTGTTATTGCACTAATTAATGGAATTTGTATAGGATTCAGAACTATATCATTGCTAAAAATAATATTTTGTAATCTTACCTACCTACTTGCCACAAATAGATTCTAGAGCATTTTCACGTAGAAGTTTTTCAAAAAATATTTCCTTTACTTTTACAAATAGCTAAAATATTTATACTTACATAAATAATAAACATGACTGTGTAATGAACTTAAATCGTTTTAAAATATCGTAGTTATAAGGCCTCCATATTTTTTATCTAATGTTGAGGTCAGGTATGAGTGAATTGTTCCTTAAGTTTTCTTCAAGATTCGTTAAAAATATTAGGCCAACAAAATTTAGATGCGTAAGTTTTATGTTAATTTGTTGAGGCAGTTAAAATTACTGAACAAAAATATATAATGACAAAAATATTGTGTACCTATCTAGTTATAATTATTATTAACCTTGTAAATACTAAATTAATTATATTTTGAATGTTTCACTCATATCAATTTAGAAAATCTGTTTTATTAGCAAATTGTAAGGTTTTGAATCCGGAAACACTGAAATGTTTGATTTATGAACGTCGATGTACGATTTAATAAACACATTGTACCGATTACATTGCATGCGTTTTATTAATATGCCCACAGATTTTTTAGACTACGATCTCTACATGACAGTTCATGCACAACCAGTTGTAAATGGCTATTTTCTAGTCGATTAGATAACCGAGTGCCGAATGCTGCATAAGGGAAGGATGGATCTAATTACACCTAAATATTGAATGCTACGGGTAATCAAATAAGTAAAAAGATTATATCATATTTTATGTTTATTCATAAGCAATAAAAAGTAATTTCCATACGTGTCACAAAATTTAACATATCAGATACTCTTGAAAACAATAAATAATACATCGTTAAAATTGTAAATAAGACTAGTTGTTTTGGAAGCCACTAAAGGATACTAGAATTAATACCATTTCCCATTTAGCAGCCATTGACAAACTACTTCAAAGATTTTAGTATTTCATCTATAAAACTTAAAACACACGTGCACGTTTTTTAAACATGTGAAGGCACTTTAAATTTAGACGACCGAACAAAATGGTTACCTAGAAATGTGACACGAATAAGTCAAGATATTCAGTCCAAGACATAAACGATTATGTGGTGACTACAAATAAATGATTCATTTATAATCAACTAAGAATGAAAGAAGATATGATTAGTTAGGAATACATTCCGGTAATACATATATAGGGAAATAATACTTAACAGTGCACGAAAGTGAATCATTGAGATGCGAGGGTTCGTACGTAAAATCTGCAAAGTAGTTTGACAACAGTAATACATACCTAACATTGTACACAGGTGAGATTATTCTCGATAATACACTGACAGAAAGTAATGATAAAACAACAGAATCAGCAAATCATATCAACAACAAATTATAAAAGTTCAATACTTATTATAACATTAGTTACTTTCGTATTTTACTTCAATAAGTCTTTCTAAATATTCATTCATTTTCCTACTTTACTTTCAAATGTCATTGAAGTATGAAATACAATCGCAATTAATGAGTTCATCCTTCATTTAATTTTCACTCATATTTGTTTATTCATTTTATTAATTATAATTTTCTTAGTATAATAATAATCTATAAATTGATTGTATAAGTTCGTAATTATTAAATTCGAATATTTTAACATATGTATATTAATAAACGGTTTTATTTCAATAAGTCACAAAACAAACACTTAAACAATATTTAAAGTTCAAAATATAATGTGGTCACAATAATATACATACATATTACACAGGTATTATCTAAACATCATAGTGCATACTGTGTATACATACTCCTGGTAACTGCAACATACTTAAAACAATAAAACAGTTACTAGATCACGAGAAAACTTATAAGCTGAACGAGATAGCTCCACCGCCGTTGATATGTTCCGACATGAAAAACTACCGAAGTGCTACGAGATGCTCGACTTCGCCTAACTGCATCGAGATATCGTCACCGTTTTCATAATATATTATTACAAGTCGGAATTTATTATGCAACGTTTCCTCTTACCTACCAGTATAGATCAGTAGTTATTCATTCACATTTACAGGGAGTTTGAAACTGCTATCCATATGAGTCCAGTTCCGGTTTTATTTCACGGAACGCTACGTCGTAGCGGTCTGAATATCACGGTTTCAAAGTATTTCGTCCATCCAGTTTACAGTTTTCCGCGACTGCAGTCAACACATTTACAATATATTACAGCAAATAAACAATCATACATATTATAATTATTATAATACATGTAATTATATTAAAACTCAATTTCTGGATACATGTTATATCATTCACCTAGCCTATGATAGAACTTTCGAATTTGATCACGAAGAGAAATTATTATCAAAACTACCTAGTGTATATTTCCATTTGGGTTAGTGCATTTTGAACTATAGGGTAGTGAGTTGCCAATGTGACGAAAATGAAACGCAAATACATTACAGCTAACTACTCTCACGATATATTTATTTATTCAGGAATATCTTCACGATAGTTCAAGCACAAGGAGGTGTAGAGAGTACCTAATTTGGCACAGAGCAGTCCGTATAAAACGAATCTATAGGATATTCGCATGCGTCAAAGGAATGCCTTAAATAAAGCTAAAGTAGAAAGACTTCACGAGGATAGATCTCTGTATAGTAGTGGCACCTTCAGTGGTGAGTTTACGGTTCCGTGGTGCGGACACTATTACGAATTTTCGTTCAACGCGAAGGTTACAATCAGATTTCATTAAAAATAACATGTCCAATAACAATTTACTTCTGAAACTAATTATGTAATGTGACTCAATAACTTTTTCGACTTTCTATTGATATTGTCATTTATTTGTAGTTATAAAATAGACCTACCTAAAGAAAAGTGTCATGTAGATCGATTTTAAATAAAACTTATTTTCTATTAATATGAGGATTACTTTTCTTATCCAGCGGATATTTATATACTGAAACAACAAATAATATTCGACGTGGAAGTCAATAACAGGATGCGACACTGTATTGTAGCGCGTTTTGAGTCAACATGTTGATTTAAATTTCAAACCTCATAACAAATGCATTGCGATATATTTACGTCCTATCAATTACAAGTGAATCTTCAGGGCACATCATGTCAATACCTGGTAGAACCTTCAGGTTAGTTCTCAATTTTCAGACATAGTGTCTGGTTTCATCCTAATATGTTTTTTTTTACAAAAGGGGATCTCACGAAATTATGAGTTGTATTAAAGAGGGTATTGTCAAATTATTTTAAATATAATTAGGTAGGTACACTATACCTCACAAAAGAGCCGCACGCAGTCTTATTCGTTACGGGCACAGGATTATGCACCTAACACAAAAATACTTTGAGCTCAATCAATAAAAACATAGCGAACGGCCTTCTGATTCAAACACAGGTTGGATTATATTTGAGCTTAAAAACGTAAGTTTTGGGGAAATTTTAGGCAAACTAATACAAAACTGAGGGAAATTTGAAAGAAATACGAGAAAAGGTACACAAATATCGAAGGGTCAAGTAATTAGACTATTGCGGGGTAGTAGGCGGTGAGTAACAAAAGTTGGGCTCTGCGTCCGGTCCGGACAGCCGGACAGGCGGACAGCCGGGGTCGGGCTCGGCGGCGCGCGGTGGCTAATGGCGGTGGTCGGGCGCCAGCGACTTGCGGCTGGCCGACAGGTGGTGCGGGCGCGGCGCGGCGCGCGTGGAGCGCGGCAGCGTGGTGGGCGCCGCGCCGCCCGCGCCCGCGCCTCCCGCGCTCCCCGCACCCCCGCCCGCTGAGCTCGACATGTCGCGCGGTTTCCACACGGGCGATCCTACAACACACCAAACACCGAACTCTTTATAAAGCCCACGTCACGCTTCACTTGTTCTTAAGATTATTGCATGCGGGGATGCCACAGAACAGTAACGACATCTGTCGTTGTACCGTAAATGAATATTCACATTTGAAAAAATGATCATAGTTCTCTGCGTATCACCGTGTCACAAAATGTGTTATGTATTTGTTAAGTAGTAGAAATTTCGAACGTAATTAATATATAATTTATGAAATTATTAAAGTTTAATACAATCATCATCATAAGAGCAATAAATGTTTTTATGCTTTACTGTACTGTGGCATCCCGTATGCAATATCAAGGAAACAAGTGCCGTGTGATCTAGGTTTACATCATCTCTCGGCAGAGGGCGCTGTGCGCCAACGGAATTTGGACGTTTGGGACCGATCGCCGGGAAGTCGCGCGCGCGAGCAAAGAGTTGAATGTTTGATGAGTGTGGGGGGGGCGGGGGCGGGGGCGCGCCGCCGCGCTGTCGCGTGTCATCGAACATTCAAGCGGTTCAAGGGGGCTTGCAGAGCTTTGGCGGCGTCCTCTATTTTAGATAGGACATCTACTTACTTTACTTAAGCGGTAGCCTAGATACACACAGTGACGATAGAATCTACGGTGCACCGATCCATTATTTATGCATTGAATATATTTACTTTACTCACTATTGATTAGGTACTTATAAACGATGACATTCATTTCTGCTCGTGGGTGCATCATCTAATTTGACAGAGAATCTGTGCACAGCTACAGAGGTTAGGTAAAGCACTACGTGAACAAAGAGAGTGTGTTTGGCTACATTGATTTTGTTAGATTATAATTTGGATACACAGCTAGCCTATTTATTAGTAAAATGTATAGCATTATATTTTACCATATATGTCAATATCATTTATGCATGCATATTATATTATGTAGTCCGAAGAATACTTTAAATATAACGGTTTACAATGAGCCACTATATGCATAAAAATCTGAAACACTTTTTGGCTACTTGGAACAGTTCCAGAATAATAATTATTATGTTCCATTGCTCAGGTGTGTAGTGTATCCACAAAAGTAGTTCAGTTTTTATATAAGAGTTAGATGAACAATAATAATTGCTGCTAAGTTTAATTTGCTTCGATAATACAATGCACAACCAGCCTATAATGCTACGAAGCTTAAAAGTTGGCCACAATAATATCTATTAAAATGTATAGTGCAAATATTTGGAAATAACCTATCTATAAATTGTATATGTAAATATATTTGCCAATGAAATAATCATGTCATAAATAATATCAATAATTATTACGTATAGCATACAATGGCGTGTAAATATTGTTTGGATTGTAAAATATTTACGGAATAGACTTAATAAATTGATAAGTTTAATACTAAATTGAGCAGGTACTGAAGAAATGCGAGAGATAAAATAAATTAATATCATTACTTATACATACTTAGAATTGGAAGACTTAATTAACGATACAAATCCATGGCCATCTACACAATAATACATTAAATCTATCGGGATGTATAATAACAGTATAAATTAACAAGAAGAATACTATGACGAAGGTGATAAAAGGATTAACATCAGTACGATACCACAGCCATTATTATGTAACACTTAGCACTTGGATTTATCTAGAATTAGGATTTGATTAACTTTAATATGCTATACTATATGGTTGTTATTATTATTGTGTCTACTTATATTACGGAGGTACATTTATTTCTACGTTGAGAGTGGATTACTCTATGTTTCTAGAACAGTTTCCTACAACTGTGACATTGAATTTACGATGATTTTAAAATTTTCACGTATACATTTATTTGAACGTCTAATTGATTAAATTTTGTTTTGGGGCTCGAGAGTTTGATTGATGCCTGCGTTTTACATTGATTTAACGTTTTTATTAATCTGATAGTCACATATCGGTAGAACAGTCTTGTAAAGTGGTGTATAATTTGTCATTATTGCTTGATTTCTGAAAGCGTTCAATAAAAATCCTACTATATGAAAGTCTTTTGCAGTGTTATCGAATACCTGATATAACAGGGTTTTGTTACTGGATAGTGTTTTTATTGAAAACTTTCAGAAAAAATGTATCATCCGAGGTTGTCATTTTCCTGGTGTTATTTTGATCTTTTAGACTGAGTTTATACATGTATTTGATCATAGTCATTCCTGTCGTGATGGCGAGTAGGCGTGCCGCGCGCCCGCTCCTGGGGCACGTCGTCCAGTGTCTCGACGCTGCTTCGGTCGGACGATGTTAGGGTCGACTGAGCTGTCATTGATTTCCGTCGAGATTTGGGCGACTTGCCCTTCCCCTTATGCTAGGAGGTTTTACTCTGTTTTTTCCCAGACAGGTAACACTGAACACAAGTCGGGTGCTCAATAGCTTGAGCAATCGATTCTGTTGATTTCGAGACCACGATGCCCATTTTAATTGCTTTGTCTTCTGCCTTAGCTAGCTGAGAATAGTGAGTCATTCTGTCTAGAGAATTTGTCCCAAGGCGCGCTAATTTCTCTCCCCCAGATTTAGAAGATCGGCGGCTTAAGTTCGGTGACTTGCAAGGCGATTTATCGAAGCTGGCCTGCGGGGTTCGCATTATTCCTTTTTTTGGTGCAAGTTTTGGAGACCGCGAACGGTCGACGCTGTTCTCACGTGATTTCATGATGCTGCCACGTGGTGATCGAGATCCATCAAAGCTCTGCTGCGGAGATCGTGACTTGTCGATAGATCCTCGCGGAGATTTCGTTTGGTCGAAACTTCCTCTGGGTGATCGATGCAAGGTTTTGGTTTGCTTCAGGCTTGATTTATTGGGCGACTTGCAAACGATCACTTTTGTTACACGATCCCGATCCGGTGAAGTGCGGTCTACGGAGCGATTGGGCGATCTATCTCTATTGATGCTACTGCCGCTGCATGATCGTATAACTTTGATCCTTTTCTCGGGTACTGAGGTAGTTTTTCGTTCTGGAGAAGATTTGAGAGACTGCGATTCGTGCTTACCTAGTTCCTTTACCATAGTGGGTTGGTACTGGGTGGGTTGATGTGACGACTGGATGAGTCGGGCCTGGCTGCCTGTGCTGCCCGCACTCAGCGTCGACGTCGTGCTGTGGAGAATAGAGACACTTTATGTAGTTGGTATTCTCATTTCATAGGAAATTAATGAGTGGATCATCACTTTGAATGAAACCTGTGGCAGTTGTCGTTGATGCTCGTTAGTCTTCTACAGCCAGGTAGTGGATTAAGCATGTGTACGTACCTGAGCGTGAGATGGTTAGGCGTCCGGCCGAGGCCGCGCTTGGCGGGCGGCGGCGGCTGCTCGTCCTCGCCCTCGGACTTGCAGCCCGGGTCGCACTTGTCCAGCATGTCGCGCTCGGGCGGCGGCGGCGGCGGCGCGCGCTTCGCTACGGGCTCTGTTAGTGAAGCGGCCGGGTTAGTTGCGGACATGCTTTAGTTAGACCAAGCAATTTTAGAAAACGGAGCCTTTATTTTCGATCACATTCTGAATAATGACTAACTACATGAGCAGGTTTATCAAATTCAAAGGTATTTATACCATTCCCCCTCTAAAAAGCTTATTTTATTCACTGAAAACAGTGAATAAAAAGCACTTTTAATCACTGTTTTGGAGTTTGAATTTGGAACACATCAATGTATAAGACGTCCATCTCAATGCTATGTAACCTCCTTGAGCAAAAAATACTCGCTACAAACTTGTGCAGAGAATATTCGACTTTCAAACTCCTTCGATTTTAATTTTGAGTTTTTTTTTATATTTAGGAATTTAATAGTGATTTTGATTTTAGTCTAGGATATTTATTGAATACTTATTTGGATTGTAATTCTAATATTAATTGCAATGGTGTTTAATTAACTATAATTATTTAAAGTAACGGAGGTGGTCACTGGCCCCTGAAACACAGGTAACAGCACCTAGCTCAGGGGTCAGGTTTTCACATTTTTTGTAAATTTTGAAGGTAATAAACCATTTATTTATTACTCGTAATATTCCTTGTGCTTTTCGCTTAGATCTTGCTTTTTCTCGATGTCATGGTATAAAATATAGTATGCAACTCTTGAATAAAACGGATTTATATCGAGGGCCATGAATCACTCGCGTCGCTCATGATTCTAACACTTGAATCACTCGCTATGCTCGTGATTCAATAATCATGAATCACTCCCTACGGTCGTGATTCAGTCGTTAGAATCCTTCACTTGCTCGTGATTCATCTATGGCCCTCGCTTTAAATCCGTCTTTTATTCACTAGTTGCATAATATACTATTATTTCATAAACTTACATAGTTAGATCCTACCATATTCTGGTTAGGTAATGACGTCAGCTCTAAAAGTGGCTGCCTAGGTACGAATTAAATAACATTGACAGTGCTATTTAAATCGACTGCTACGTGTTCAGTGACTGGGCTACTAGGTCCAATAATTGCCTCAAAAGTAGCTTCACACAATTTACACTCACATTTATACCACCTAGGCTAAAAGCAATTAAAATGTAGCCTAAAAATGTTGCTAAGTGACTGCGTTATTCCTTGCTACATCCTAGATTTCTATAAAAAGAGGTTAACACACTAATCGTGTACTAGGCTAGCAGAAGCTGAAACCGGTAAGTAAGTAGGTACTAACCGGTAGCATCGCCGAGCGTCTTGCTGCGGTGCCTGAAGACGGGCTCTTCTGGCGGAGGCTCCTGTGGCGGTTCCTCAGCATCCTGCGAGTTCTCGCGTGATAGGTCACCCACCTGCAAGGAGTATCGGAATATGTATGAGATTCAAAATGTCTAAAAAGTAGTGATGTTTCAGCAATATACACCCTATTCAATTAAATTTGAAAGTCATAAGCTATAAGATCGATAAGTCCTAACATTGGTTGATCAATAAATGTTTAACTTACCTCAATATTACCAGCCGACAGTCGTTGTCCAGTAATTTTAGGCTTCTTAGTTTTGCCGAGGGTTTGCGATCCTTGCATCACATGCACCTGTGCAAACATTGCGTCTTTTTAGGACCGAAACATTAGCATCCAAAGGAAAGGTGAACCGTCAGGTAGGTAATCTGTCGGATGATTAGATGACATTCTCAAAATAACCAAGACGAAATTCTCTTGAACTTCTTCACAGAGGCCATCGTGAATATGGCATTGTAAAGCTTCGACCCTTTTACTCGTATAATTTTATGTGGCAGTCGCTCTTTTAAACTGAATGTGGCAAAATAACGCCTACTGCAGAGTTAACTTGCCCAACCTTTCAAAGAATACAGGCTTGATGTTATGTGAGCAGTTAACTTTCAAGAAGTAGACCAATTGCCATATATATGAATGTGCTTGAAAGTGTTGTGTTTGGGACTCAACTAGATCTGCAATTTTTTTTTTGGGACTCCAACCCGCTAAAACTCCACGGTGCCCTCATTTGCTGGTTATGGCGGGAACATGGGTACGCGTTAGCACTCACCGGGGACTAGGAAAATGTTGACAAAAGTTTCACGTTACCTGATGCTTAGGTCTCTCGCGTTCCAGCGTGTGAGGAGCGCGCGGCGGCGCGGGCGCCGGACGCGTTGTCGGCAGCGCCATGTTGCGGACCGACTCGCGGATGATCTGGCGTATCGTCTTCAGGAACGCGTTGCGGAAGTCGGCCGTGCTAGGTAGAGATAATCAGTGGTAAGTATGGGCACAGATAATATAATAGCAGCATAGCATACAGATAACTCATCCCATACAAATAAACCATGCCGACGTCACTAGTGTTTTTCTAATTCTGATTAAACTGATTATTTTTCTAAGAACATCGATCGGATTCCACAGATATAGATAGTGTTAGCAGCGACTTGCAAGTAAAAGGGTTTACTCGGTTCGTGAATACAACGACGATTTGTTTTGTAGTATATTAGCACGTTTTTACAGTTTCATTGTACCAAAAGGAGTTACAAAACAAATTTAATAAATCGTGTGGATGCCTTAGAAATTTTAAACCGCGCCATCTATTAGTATTAATTTTAAATGATCTATTCAAATAATCTTTGAAATGTGAGTTAAGAGCCCAATATTCCTTAATTTTGTGCTTAGGAGAGTTAATTAAACAAAAACATATTTCACTAAACTCAATAACAAATTGAAGCTTCTCACGCCATCTAATGCGATTAATTTGAACCTAATTTTCTTTCTTCGGGTTGGGTGCCCGTGGTATGGGCAAACAATCTTGGTCCCTAGTTAACCCATTGCCTAAGTTAAAGTATAATACACGGCAGTAAAGATAAGCTAAGCTGAAGTCGGCGAGATTTTATAACTCGCGTTAATTATTGAGGTTAACTATAAGCTTAAGGAGATCAACTTTTATAACTTTCTTAAGTGCCATTTTAATTATCTCTCAGAAGATTATCTCTTAAATAATATAATATGAATCCTTGAACTTTAAAAACTCGTACCAAAACAACTTTAACTCAAATTGATTATACAACACGACGCCTCAATCCATCATTAACATTTAAATAGTTTCAAAACTAAACTTGGACTGGAATGGTAATGGAATCAATCATAGTTTCAAACTCGCACCTGTTAGACAGTACGTAAACTTTCTCGGAGCGGCGCTGCAGTTGGCTCCGCAAATGTATGAGCTCCCACAGGAAGTGACTGTCCATGTCTTTAGCGGAGGAGGCCCGAACTTGCACCTCGGTTACCGGTATCAGTACCTGGTACCTAATAATTTCTACCTCGTTGGAACTATTCTTTGATGAAACACCCTGAAAATGTTTTAATGATTAGTATTTTGGAGTAAAAGATAAATGCGGCACAGTCCTATCGATTTAAAAACTGCCTACATACCATAAGCTTCTTCTTCTGCCTCAGTCTTTCTTTACACAGGAAGACAACAGCCGATTTAAATACAAAGCACATTGCGTGCAATTCCAATCCTTTCTTTATTTTTCCTAAAAAGTCTGAAATATTTAACCATTCTACTCCACCGTAGTATAACAAATCGCCTGAAAAAAGGAATGAGTTTAGTATACAGCCGAGATAAGTATGTAATCCAAATTATTATTATTTTTTGCTCTGAAACACTAACCAGGACTTAGATCTATAGGTTGTTTGCAAGACTTTTGATGTTGTCTAAACAAGTGATCAAATATAGCACCATATTCTTCATGTATTCGTTGCATTTCATTGATGTGCTCTGCAACTTTTTCCATACCTTTCAGAGCCTCTGAAATTATGAAAAAATAATTGTGATATAATTCGTATTTTAAGAAACCAATTACAATATATAATAAGTCTAAATGTCAAGTCCCTTACCCACTAAATGGAGATGCTCCTCCGAATTTACATCAGTCAAATTTCTCAATTGTTGAAGTAACAACGGATATTTTAATATCCGCTGAATGGGTTTTATTAAGTACGACTCCAACGTTGATGAATGTTGCTGTTTTGGATTTCGAGCCGCAAGAAACTCTTGTAAAGCTTGATTACCTTCATCTATAATACGACGGCAAAACAAGTTATTAATGACATACACAAACAATGTTCAAAATTATATGAATATGGACTAAAGATACATTTACTTACTTGGGTGTAGCACTTTCTGGGCCTTACTGTGACTGGCACAGAATGAACTATATAATTTGAAATGGTTTACGTAGTATAGGAAAGCATTACCAACTGAGAAAAGCACATTCTGAAACAAATAAAGACGCTATAGAATACTGAAACAATTAAAAGTAAATACTACAAAGAAATGGTTCTTTTGTACCTTAAACTGGTTTGAAAATTCAAAGTGATGGAAGTTAGGTTCAGCCTCAAGCGCTTCCTCTAAGTTTTGCAGGAATTGTCGTTGGAAAGTCACTATCTCCTGTATATTGCCGAACAAAGCGTTGATCTCGGCGTTTGATAAAAAAGTTTCCTTCTTGAGGGGCTCCAGGTAGTTTTCCAGTAAGTTGTTCAGGTGCTGGAAGTAATAACGCTCCGTGTTATATTCTATGCGTGTCTGAATTAACATTTAAACTTTTTGTTTCAAACTCGATTCAACCGAGTATTACACCGTTATTGTGTTGTGTACCCTGCAGATACTTTTTAAGTTGGATTGCTTGTATCCAATGTTTCGATGTATTTTCTCGTTTACAGAGAGCTTTTTGAGATTTAATACTGCAAAGGGTTTTCTATTATAATAATTAGTACTTTGATATTAGAGAGCCCTGTATCGTAAAGTAATTAGTAAGAAACCTATATGCCCTCAGTGGACTATGTAGTTGCGGTGCTATTATTGTGTGCCGTCCAGAATTTCCATGTATTCCCTCGAGTAACGGGAGCTGCTTCTTTGATACCTGAAACTTCGTAAAGACTTTCCTGTGATAGTTTAGTGCTCTGATATTGAAGATCCTTGTGTTGTAGGACCAATAAGTATAATACTGTTCTTTCATCTACATAGTAATGTTATCATTAATCACTACAAAACCGATCACAAAGAACGTATTTTGTGCTTAGTACCAAAACAGTGCAGAAATATTATATGAAATCTCAGTGCTGCACAGATTTTCATTAATGCACTGTTTTATTTTTTATTTAGATAACAATTTACCAAAGAGGTTTAATGACTCCTGTAAGTTGGAAAAATTGGTAGTTGAAAGAAAAGGAGATTACGCACCTTACTGCAGTGAGTAATTAATGCACTTGTGTTAATTTAGTGCCCTCGCGTGCGCTCGGGTACCAACATAACACTCGTGCATTAATAACTCACTTTGCGCTCGATGCAACAATCTACTATTGTATACCATCATGTTCTTAAATTATAGCATCAAAAAATGTTTTTTTGCTTCACAAAAAGACGGCCGCTGCAGCTTTTTCTGAAGCTGAGTTTAGAAAGACTTTACTGTTATCATTTAACAACACAAGTTGTCGTAAAATTATATCAATGATGTTTATTAATGTGAAAATAAAAATAAATTTTGAGGTTTAATAGCTTTCCTTCTTCATTTGCCCCATCCAATATTTTTATAAGCACCTTGGTTGCGGTTAAAAGTTTTTATGAACCGCAACGTAGTTCTAAATTTTGGATTAACCCCATTTAGGATTTATTTTAAAAGTTACTTTTTAATCGTGAACAGGTTGTTATATCGTACAGCAGGTGCGACCAGTTTTACCAAGTTTTAAATACGTTTTATAGATCCATCAAAACTTTTCGCCCGTTATGAATATTTATGGAAGAAGATGACTTTTTACTATTGGTTTGTCTTTTATTCGATTTGAATTCGAAGATTGTATCGTGCGGCAGAAATATGATTCAGAAATCGTAACAGCCGTTTATTAATTTAGGAAACCGCCTACCCGCAGTAAAGTTATTTCAGTTAATGAGTTCCGAATGAACTACGAGTAACTACTTGCGAATGTGTCTCCAAGTTGTTAGTTCGTAGTTCGTAGATATTATAAGGATAACTAGTTGTGGAGTTAGTGCAGTTAGCTTGAATTAGACCTGAGGATACACATGTAAACGTTACAAGGTTGACACATTGACTTCATGCACTTGACTATTCTAAAAGATGCTGAAATGCTGAAAAACAACAACACATATAACAAGTAGGATTGACAAAATTGCTATATAATATATAGCAATTTGCGAATATTTGAATATGATTCGCTTTGATGATTAAATTTCATCTGTAAATATGCTTAGGATCTGATTGAAGCTTGTGCAGAGTAAAATTATCTTTAATTGCCAGATTTGCCAGTGAAACTGTTGTGAGTGGTATAAGTGTGTGTAGTAACCAGGAGACTTCCTGTTGTTTGGCTAAATTTATGTATGTGTGTCTTTGCAGGTACTAGTTGCCTGGTAATTTGCTGAACTGGAACTATTTGGCGCAGCCGTGAAACACAATTTCTCTCTTGTTTTTTTATATACTATTTATTATTTTCCTCTGTTAAAAAAAAAAATATTTGCCTTTGGTTTGTGCCGAAGAAATTTATTTTCTTTTTTTCTTTTCTCTTGGTAATGTACCTTGACATAGGCTCGCTCGGTGTCGACGAGCTCGAGCAGCACCTTGCGCAGCTTGTCGGCGTCGGAGAGGTGTCGCGAGGGCGTGCCGGCCGCGGCACTGGCGACGCTGCCGGTGGGACTGCCGCGCCGGGTCTCGGCTGGCGAACGGCACCAGCCCGTCACCTGCTCAGCACTCTGTATGGACACATATTACTGAACCGTGCTACTTTTTTTTTCTTTTATCCTAGATTTCATCGCAAGAAAGGTAAAAATCTTATTAAAATCTAGCTTTGTTATTTAATTATAATCTAAATTACTACTTATTGTCTTTACTAATGTAATTATTAATTATCTTTGTTAAGGTGAATACGCTTCGTTCTTGTGTTTGTTAGGTATCACTTGCGTAACACCAACTCGAACAGATTTGTTATTTTCAGTCTTTTCACTATGTTCGTGCTATACTAACGTTATTAACGTATTGGTGCCCCATGTATGAATGTTCATACATAGACCACACGAAAGTGAACTATAATGTTCATAAGATTTCATAACCTGATTTTACTGCCCCTCCTCTTCCATTTGCACAAAAACGAGACACCAAATCCAAGATACGACCAATTAATCAAATACTCATAATCAAAGTAAATGGGCTTGAAAGATTATGATACTAAACAAAGAGACAATTTCGGCAATGATAAAATCAATAGATACCTATAATTCGTAAAGGTAGAGGAAGGGATATATAATAGGGGACGCTGGCTGAATCTCTAGAGACGATTATTATTTTCGAGAGAGACATTACCATGCGGGTACGCTAACGAAATAAAACGGGAATATTCTCGAAGAGCTAGATAATTGAATCGGGGATTAAGTCGCAGAGGCGTGCATGTGACGAGCGTAGTAATGTATTTTTTTTTGTAATATACCTTTAGTAGATTCTCGATCTCGAACGAGTTAGTTCTTGAGCTGACTTTCGGAGGGCCGGTGTTCACTGAGTCTCCGCCGTGGGCATCCGTGTCCGGGCTGTACAACTCCTTACCTGTGCCGCATTCAATTAAACGTAAATAACTAATTCACACCTAAAATTCCAATAACTGAGCTGGATATGTTCAAAAAATGTGAATAAATAGTATTTTTAGTTACTTAGGTATCATGTTTTCTAATTTAGTCACTTTCGAATCTTTGTTTGATGTGAAAATCAAAGGTTTACCTAATATAAATCCCTAGTGTACTTCTAAATAAATTAAGACTATTATCAGAACTATTTATTTCTCGGTTTGAATTGTTCCAAGTATCCGGTAAACGTAGATTAACAAGAAAACAACGTATGTATTCCGTAAAACTCATTGTTCCAGGTATGTAAATCACGGTTTGCAGACGTATCCATAACAAACGAAGAAATTGCAAAAGTTTTATGAATATCCATCATTCAAGTAGATGGATAACATCAGGTATACAATGTAGGTAGCGTTACTTCGGCATGATAAATACGGAGGACTTTATTATAGGGACGCTCCGACGGAGTTTTATTATATTCTCTAAACCGAAATTTTAACGTTTGTAAGAGATGCCGCGAAATCAAAATTGAACAGCTTTTTTTGTATAGGTATAGGCCTGCCCTTACTTTACTTTACCTTTTACGTATAAACGCTGCTATATTAAATCATATCCCTTTCTCTTTGATATTTGCACGTACCCGAAATAGATTTAAGCTGTAAAAATATGTCCTTTGGCACACATACTCACACATCATTATATGTCAGTCAATATAATACTAACGATCTCTCCACAAACCCTAACCTCAACCTCTTTTAATACGAAAAGATTAAGAAATGTGAAATCAAAATGTTCAATAAAACTGGTTTGAAAAGAGAAGCTCAGGTTTCAATAACATGAGAGGAAATTACACTGTTCGTGATGAAACTTTCATGTAAAGGCCGCTTTATGACAAGAAGTCACACAATGAGTTTTTGGCCGCGGTAAGTCAACATCGGGCACAAGCAAATAGCCCTAGGCGAGGTCGTGGCCTTTATTTAGAGAACCGGTATTTTTGTTGCAGAATTAGCACAACACTGTAGGCTGCTATTTTTATCTGTCATTGTGGATTTAATGAAGACTTCGGTGCGTTTCATAAGTAAGATTTATATTCTGAATGTTCATGCTCAACTTGGGATTGTATTGGAAGTTGACGTTGCGAATATTATAATACAAATTAACACTTTGACGAGAATGAACCTACTAAAAATTGGTGATCTTATGATTGAATTCCTGTTATAAACAAATTCCAGTGAGCTACCTTGATAGGCATAGTAGTAACAATAGTAAAGCAGTTTTCTGCTCGAATGCCCATTAAGTGAGAAGAGTAGTTTCATTAGTCGGGAATGTCGTAATAAATAATGTGTTTGCGATAGTGAAAGCCTCCCATTGTTACGACCAGCGCGATTCGAAGTCAGGCCGCGTCAAGCCGCACTCCGATACTCCTATAGCCGTCATAAAACAAACAACAACTACACGTCGACTCAATATGTCGTCATAATTGCCTCTTGTGCGGCTGGAGCACGAGCCGTGAAATAAATTACTGCAAACCTTTACAGAGGGCAGCAATTTCGGATCGGTAACTTTAAATAATGACCGACCACGACATAAACGCCTCACGCCAGAAACAAGGATGAAAAAGGGGTGGAAAAAATTCGTAAGGAAATAATAATTTTCAATTTACTTCTTTCATAAGGAAAACCAGACTGACTTTCTCGGAATGAATTAAATTTAAATATGACCCAAACAGATTTTAACTGCCTTTTCGGGGATTAAAATTGGTCGTCCTGGCTAAAATAGGTCAAGCTTTAGGACTATTTTTATTCTTAATAATCATGTTCAATATTCGGACACAATTAGTTAATTGTTTATGTGGTAGTTAGTATGAAAACTGACGGAAGACGATCTATCTATATAAGCATTCTATTGTTACAAAGTTAATAACAAACATTCATGACAACCGAGTGAAACGTTCAATAAGCGTACTGGCATATCTTCAGTTTACTAAGGTTTGTAGAGGTTTATTTGCTCCATCTACATCGCTATCGTATCGCATTCTGATTGTGGCTTTCAGAGCATCTGATGACTGTGTATACGGTAAACAATGCCTTCGCATATCTAGCAAAGGTATAAATAACGACAATAAGCGGGAACCCGGAGTTATAACGATGATCGATAAATAATCCGCATCGTGCGATAGTAGGTAGTTGTTATGCACAAAGCATTACTGGCTGACAGCCACAATTCGAAAATGAAGATTCAGGGTGGTTCCGAAACGATGCCAAATATTACGTAAAAGGAAATATTGAAGAGTTGCTTGTTAGGCGCTATAGTACAACAAATAAATAATAAGTATTCATGTCAATTTAATCCATAATTTCTGTATATTTGACATTTGTATTTGTTATGTAAATTGGGTAGCCCAAGCTTTCACAAACATAAACGATTTATGCATGGCTGTGCATTTATTTAATTAAATAATTAATTGAAGCTGTAAATGTAATTAATGGGACTGTTTCATAAAACAGAACTGTTGTTGTTAAGTGTACCCCCACACCTTTCAAAAGGTTAAATACGGCATTACTCAAATTGTCATCATGACGTAGCGGTTACTTTTCAATAGCTCGCCATACAGGTCGTAAGCTAAAAACGTTTCGCTAAGGAAACTGCGTTGTCATGGAAAGTGAAAAATAGGCTGCGGGTCGCATGAAAACATAAGTCTTGTTCATAAATATACGATATTATGGTATACGTACTAGTACACAATTTTTTTTCCGAATCATTCTCTATTAACCATTTCGTATATATGGTGCAGCCAAAGACAAAGACATAGACAAAAGATATTTATTTCAACTGGGCCACCAAGCGGCACTTTTGAATGTCACAATTTAAATTTACATGGAATAAAAGTTGATTCTACCGTGCATTCGGAAAGTAGCTTGTTATGGAGAAGAATGCACAAGAAACTCCATACTTTTTAAATTTAAAAGGAATAAAAGTTGATTCTACCGTGCATTCGGAAAGTAGCTTGTTATGGAGAAGAATGCACAAGAAACTCCATACTTACTCTTTTAAGAAATAAAAAGACAATATTATATTATCAGAATATTAAAAGAATCGTTTAAAAAGTGAAAAGGCTGAAGATTGACGATCATTGGGAAGATGGAGGCATACAACTTAGAAAAGCATAAGTGGGATTTGACAGATTGAAAATAGAAAGAGAGACATGTGGTTAAGTACTCACTCCAGGCGGGTGCGGGCACGATGAGGCCGGATATCATGTCGTCTGAGATGACTGGCGGCTCGCTAGGAGGCGGTGGGCACACCAGGGAATCGATTATGTCATCCGTGGCCGCGCGCATCACGCCCGTCAGCTCCGGGGGCTCCGTGCGAGACGACCTGGGTATAAATCGCTGCTAAAACCGATATCTAAATAACAATCTTCTGCCGAACAATAAAACGGATCACTCGATTTACAGAAACAACACGTGATGTGTTTACTCTAGATTTTATATGAGCGCCTCGATACTTGAAAGGGAAGGAACGCTGGTACAAAAGATAATATCAAAGTACGAATCACTCGTTTCCAGCGTCGCGTTCATCAAAATGAAACGAAAACGATTTATTTTTTCTGACGGAAACATGAAAAGCTCAACAATTATCAAAGTAACGGCATCACAACTATCAAATGAAAATTGGATTGAGAATAGCCTTTTATTGTGATGATAACCCATTTCTGGGCAATACGTTTGGTAAAATTTTATTTTAGAAATTCTTTCACTTTTTGCTTTTGTACTACCTTGTCGAGATGGATATGTTTCAGGGTCCTTAGGAACACGCTAACCAAAGTGTGTGGTGTAAGTTACGTAATGCTTTAATTATTCGCATAAACTTCACCAGGTTTAACAAGACAATGAAAGCGAGCGCCTTAAAGCCGGAAAGGCTTTATATGAACGGAGAGATGAAACAACTCATAACAATAATAATATCGTGTTGCGAGTGCTTGTTTAGAGATGACATTTGTTGGGGAGCATTATTTCACGCGGCGCGGGTGCGGTAACGTCGAGAGGCTCAATTGCGGTCGTTCACAATGGCTGCGGCACGGCGGCGCGGTGACGCGGTGACGACGGAGCGCTGCGAGCCAGGTGGAGGCCGGCGCAGGGCTGCAGGCGGCCGACTATGTAGGTCGCACCGAGCGCTTCAGTAAACTTGTCGCGGCCGCGAAAGGTCAGGTGTATGAGGGCGGGAAATGCCGATGAACAGGCCTTCTACCCTGCCCCGGCTGCGCGCTCTTTAACTTCCGTTTTATTAGGTGCTAGGCGCCCGCTTTCCTGTTTGTCAGTGGTACTTCGAAGCTCGCTAAATGGGAACGCTGTTCGACCTTTTTTATATTAAGAAATATTCTCGCTGCTATCTGCTATGAATTATTCTATTTTAACGAGCCCTCGTACCCGAGCTCGTCGAATAATGAACACAAACTGTTTCTATTGATGTTGGATAGATTTTCAGAAAGTTAAGACACTTGTTCACAATTATTGTGTTTATGTTGTTACTGTAGAGTATGGAGTGAAAAGAAAGGGCTTATGAACACACACTGAAGGCCAAAGAGATAAAAATAGACAGTGTCACAGTGTATAAATACCTCATCATCATGACGAGGGACAGTTCCTCTTGCAAAACGCTCTCCAGGTACATCATATCTAGGTCAGATACGATCGCTCCGTTGATTACCATTATTTCGTCGCCTTTGATTATACCTGACAGAAAAATGAAAAAGACTGTACTTGGAATGATTGTTCTTATTTTTTTCACATCAGGGTGTCTAGTACACAACGTAGATTGAAATTTCAATACTCGCTCCATATGACTTTGATCTTTCGCGTTGCTACGATTTGAGAGAGGACGTCGTTTAAAATGCATACATAAGTGTATGCATTTTATATATTGAGGTGAATTTAGTGTCCACAAAGACGTTGAGATTGTATACGTAGCCGGCATGCGGGTACCGGCAGCGTTTTCTGAAAATATATTATGCAAGCAGATTTTGTAGAAGTTTTAACACAAGAACACATTTTACTTATAAACTCCAGTGAAATGCAGGCGGTAAAGATGGAAATATAACGTTGAACGATGATAAATTACCATTTTGCATGGCGACGCTCTTGTCCTCGACTCGGCTCACGTAGCAGCACAGCTCGTCTTGGCGCTCCGCGTTCTCTATGAGCTCGGCTTCCACGCTGAAGCCCCACATTTGCTCTAGCGTTGTGCGTTGTAATTCCACTTGATACAGGATCTTGGCACACACTTCCACTACTTCGTGAGTGTGCAACTATATAATAAATAGATTGCAGTAATTAGATAATTGATTGTACTATAATATAGTAGGTATATATATTATGGAATTCATTCCGTTTTCCACACGGAACAGAAAAAACAGTGGAAATGCAAAGTAGGCGTGACACGCGTGTCACTAATAGGCGCTTCCACGCAAACTTGATTCCAGTCGTGTTCTAACATCGCGTCGAGTTGCTAGTCTCGCGACAAATTTATATTTTCGTAACTATGCCGTTTCGTTCCATTTTGGAGTGCAAAAATGATAGTAGGAGAAAGAAACTTAAAAATGGAGGTGTTTCGTATTATCGGTTAGAACGATTTTATTTGTTTTCTAATAAAATATTATTAAATTTCAATTAACTAATAATTTAATAGAATGTAAGTTAAAATCAACCTTACACGATCAACATATAGTTTATTTTGGATTGAACGTATTCACTATTTCGTTCTCGAAAGTTCTTCGCTACTCAATTAGGGATGTAGTCGTGTCGGGTATTGATTTTGTAGATAGATACCGATAAAAGAAAATAGGAACCTATACTTTCTTTTATATTAGGTGGATTAAATATTTCCAAAATAATTGGAAGTATGTTGTATTGCATACATAATTATTAGAGCAATGATTGTACCGGCTGCTTACCTACCATATCTACTCTACTACCTACCTACCTACCTACCCACTAGGGTAGGCGAACAGTAATTCATTTTTATACTTATATCATTTTATTTTTAAATAATACTACGTCATTCATCCTACAGTTTTACTGATCTACAAAATAGTATTTTTTTTTTCGAATTAAGATATCGGGTATCTATCGATATCGATAATGTAATTAAAAATGCAATGTTTCTTCCTTGATTGAGTAGCAGTTGATATCGATCTATCACACGAATGTCAACCTTACGCCAAACGAAATAAAGTTTATAATTGCAACCACTGAGTATACCGCCATCTATGGGTGGGTAGCGGAATTTACTTGGCAATCGAATCTAGTTTGACTTTAGATTACAAAACGTCGTAAATACTTTCTACACTCACGCAAAATAAATCCTATTTAAAGAGTATGAAGAGTGTTTTCCAGATGTAGGATCTCTGACTTATGCTAGTTTTAACTAAAATTATAACGACAAATCAAACGATAGGCTTATTTGTAGTGCATTATATAATTATCAGTTTATATGTGTGAGTTTGGCGACAACGGTTCCCGAAGTAATTTTGCTGCATTGCACTTCCACTGTTTATTCTGTTCCGTAGTTTTCCAGGTGTATTCTTTTTGCTTACAGTAGTAGAAGTACCTAGCATAAAACGTGGGAGTTATGAATAGTTTCATGCTTTGACACATAAATTGTTGCGTCATTACATTTTATTTAAACTGCAATTCAAAGGCTTAGCTTTTACGATGGATGTTGAAAAACATGTGTCAAACGCGAGTTTATAAATTGCTTCTCTACTACACAGAAGCTCAAAGCGGACAAAACAAATAGCGAGAGCAGTAGTTATTATATTTAACTACACTTGTGTTTATTTTGAAGACAAAGTGACAACCCGTCCACATGGAGCACGGTCCGAAAATTGATGATGGGCTTACTCGGCCTTGTGGGACACACGACATAATTATACTTTAGTTTTCCTTTACAGAATATGTGAGTAAATGCAGCAAATATAACTTTGAATACCTACATTGTTTTCGTACAGCCAAAGGAAAGAATATATTAATTCATTTGAGTAAATTTACATACACCTGCTCTTTAATAACTTTTCCAAAATTTGGTGACATTTGCATTGTTTGTTTGTAGAGCACCTACCTAGTTATTGTAATTTATTCGCGTGAAAGTATTTAATTGCGGGGTTCTGTTTTCATTATGAGCTGGTAATTAAGTCATTTACTTTTTTAAATATGACCAACCTGTATTGCTAGTAGGTAATGACGGCAAAAACTCGTGAAAATTACCCTTTTTTATTCTGAACCTCTTGTTACAGACTTTTTAATGGCCTTTTGTTATAAAACATGATGAGGGAGAGTTACCTACATGCACGGCAAGTATAATAATCCTCATACTGTCGGACCTCAATCAGGGCAAAGCTTTTCCAGCACAGCTAAAACGCCTTGGTTTAAAAAGTAATTAGCTGGATTAAGCACCAACTTAGTAGATTAAGTATTTTATTCGACTTTAATAATTCAAACTTTCTTATTTTGTAGCCACAAAGTCGTTATTTAGTCCTAATATAAATAAACACAGCTGAAGTTAGTCGGCAAATGTTGAAATGTGAAATCATAATTCCTGTCTCTACGAATTTTGTTGCGCCGAGTTCCACCTTCCACTCAAAGGATTACGAGATCTTTCCACAAATGGAATTCGTCGAACAACAAGCAAAATGGGATTTAACTTCGTCATATGCATTCCGCATTTGTTGATCCTAAAGTAACAGTAATATAACTTTTTGATAACCTTTCCACGCTGTGTCGCGCAAAGCCTGTGACGGAATGGGCCCTGTCAGACCCTACTCACGTCAACCTCGGTCACAAAACATTTATACTTTTATTTTCACTTCCATGAATGTGTGGCATATTGTGTAATTTTAAAGTAACCACACGTTTGTGCTAAACACTATCATGATTTTAAATTTTAACATTGGCTATCTGAAATGGTATCTTGTAATATTATGTGAATACAAAAAAGGTTGGCTACGAAATTGCTACGAAACGGCTACGAACATTTAAAGCGAGGGAGGAATTTGTTTTGTAGATAGTTTGCTTGTTTGAATGTTCACGTGGTTTAAAAAGTGTTTGTTGTAGGAATAATTTTAATGTGTTTAATAAATAGGTGTACTTGTCGTTTTATGTGCAACTTTTAAACGAGATTTTATAAAAATAACTCGTTTAAATAAAGTACATGCCGTTTTAATTTAAATTAATCACGCAAATGTTTACGAAAATATTTACTGCGGGCATATCTTGTCGTTGTATGAAAATGATGAATGAAAAGAAACATTTTGAAAATATTTTGACTTTTTAATGATATTCTCCATGTTTAAATTCTACGTAGGTATGTAAATATTTTTTTTATTCTAATATGTAAATATTTTCGATATCTTGTGACATTTTATTGAAAAAAATAATTAAGCTGGTGAACGGAGATGTATAAAGTGGTGATGGTGTGTTGAAATTGTTGAGTACTTACATAAGTCTCGATGAGATCGCTGCGGTGGGGCACGAAATAGTTGTGGTCTTCCATGTCACGCCTCTTCTTCACCCTTACGAAGTGTTCGAGCGCATTGAGCGAGCGCCTTGCGCACGCGGCGGCGAGGAACTCCTCGACAGACATGCCTTCACGCACACCCACCGTGGCCGTGGTTCCCTCTGGAAGAGACACGCGCACTGCGGCCTCGCCGTCCTCGCGGGACATCTAGGACAATATAGTGTTGCTTTGTAGCTGAGATTCTTTTTTTGAACAATTTAATAGCCGGCAGGTTTGACAGTCTGTTATGTCTTTAAAGGGTTGTGCTGATGTTTGAAAAACAAAGTACGCGAACTTATTTCTTCAACGTCTATCTATTATAACAAAATTTTATTGCTGCCTGTGTAATATTGAAAATAGTTTCTCAAAGGAAAATTCGAAGACAACTAAGAACAAACGACATAACTAAACTGAATCAACACTTGGAAGCAAATCCCTATTTCAAATTAAATTATAGCCAGTCAGAGAGAGCAAATCTCGTGCTCTGTTCACTAGTGCCGACACTTCTATTCAAATAGCCCCCGAGCTGGGGTTGGATTGGACCTATAAGAGTTTTGTTTTGATAGGAACTTGCAATTACAATAAGCAAATTATATTATTTTGTGATAAACTTTACTCAACTTATGAAGCAGAATATATTATTTTATGCAATAAACGAGCGATTTAAGTTAGTGAAAATACGTTTAAAGTGCATTTCAAACAGCTTCGACAGCAAAAAAAAAACTAGGATAGTTGATTTTTTCTTAATTTCTGTTTTCCGGAATGAAATAACAGAAACATTCAATACTTGTCCACATTCACAGTTCAATAAATTCAGAATGTTTTGCACAGTCATCGATACAGGAGCAAATTGGTAATTTACGCGTTTCCTGTTATTGATATTACTTTTATTTAATTTTATTTAGCTGTGAGATATATGTAATAAATATTAAAACTTTCCAAACAGTTATTCATAAGCTATTTCATGTATTTTTCAGGATTCTGATATGTCTAGCTTCAGATAATGAATAACGCTATCCAATCTGTCCGCAAATAATTAAATTATTACGTCGGATTGCTGAAACAACAACATTAAGTAATGACAGGCAGTAAGCGGGAGCAGTTTGTCTCGAGTAATAGTCTTTTTTCGTGACGTCCTGTATTACGGCCTCGCCAAGGATTAGGGGACACGCCACATCGGCATTTCCAATTCGGAAGCTTTGTTGTGGTTTTTATGTTATTTCTTTATGAGATGACATAGTACTTAGATAAGAAAACTTTTGTTATGTATATGGCAGTATATTAACGTATTCATGAAGAGCTGTACATCGATAAAGAGATTTTTGGGTGTTTCCTAAAAGTCGTTGAATATCGGAATGTCATTCGATTTTTATCAAAACATAACTTGTTGAGTACTTACTAACTACCGTAGTTACTAACATTGATTCAGAGAATATCTGAACATATATAATAACTTTATAGCTCATTCTAATTTAGTTCATAAACAAGTTGCATTTGATGGCAACTTTCAGTTTTACAAATCGTATTAAAACATTGGAGCGACATTCACATTCGTTTTTATTCGTTCCGTGCTCTCCTATGGCTATTAAACAGAGTAAATGATTACGAAAGCACATTCGCTATAGATGTGGCTTTGTACGAGGCACGTTTGTACACTTCCAAATGACTCAGCTACCTGAGGGGAAAGCGCTCACGTATATTACTTACGGCTATATACAGTAATACAACGGCTTTTATAGCCCTTTAACGTAGTTAGTGCTTAGTTTCTTTATTGCCACATACAATGGTAAGTTTATTACCAAATTAAGTATCTTTTGTAGAGGAAACTGTACCGAATAGACTTTTAAATAGTAGTTTAATATTTTAGGAATCCACGGCGTCATGATTTGAAAAACTCACTCAAACTAAAGAAGAAAAGTGTCTTACTTTCAGAATACAACAGAAATAATTTACAGGTCATTGCTTGTGTGCGAGTTAAATACCCTCTACGCAGTCGTAGCAAATTGCGTAGCGGCGTAGCAACGTAGCACGCTCTACGAAATAAGTAGTTGGCTAATTGAAACGTTTTATTTTCAGGAAATTACACATAATTTTTGTTTTCAACGTTGTATTCTTAGAAATTTGGGCTTCTCCAATTTGAGTATTTCGGCGAAATACCAAAATTAAATACTAGCAGATTTTCAAGAATCTTGTGCCCATTTAAGCGCTACGAATGTTCTTTCTTTGTTGTATGGGTACAAGTACCGAAATATTTGGGTAAACTTTACGCAAAAATGATTACGGTCTTTATCAAATAGTATTCCTATAATATTTCTTCTGATGTATGAATGTTCAATCTCAAAAGAGTTCATCATAAAATACAAAAAATCATAAAATTAACCTGGGAAAATGTTAAATGACTTTATAATTTTTTTTTAAACTGACCTGCATGGATCGCCTGCTGGATCCGGAGTTGGATCGTGACAGCTGAGGTGCTCGGCGCTTGGTAGCGCCGCGCCCGGCCAGCAAGTTGTTCAGCAGCGAGGGCGACCGTGCGCAGATGAACGCGTGGAAAGACGACACGGTGAACACGCCCAGCTTGTTCAGTGTGCTCTTTGTGCCACGGGATACATGCGTCAGCAGAGACTATAAAAAACGGCCAGATAAGTAACAAACAGTTTCAAAAAGTCTAAAAGCAGTGCCACATACTATTTAATCTATAAAAACAAAAGCGAAAGATCGCTCACTCACCTAACACGAAATGTCGAAAACCGCTTGACGTATAAAGATGAAATTTGGCAGGGAGGTAGTTTATAGTTAGGTAACGTCCGCTAAGAACGGATTTTGCGACAGGGCTGGATTTAGGGTGTTCAAGGACTCTCGCAAGTTTTTATGCAATTCCTTCATTTTATGAGCAACTCTGACTTAAAATTTGTCAGAGAGGTAGTTTATAGTTAGTAGACGTCCGCTAAGAACGGATTTTGCGACAGGGCCGGCTTTAGGGGGTCTAAGGACACTCGCAAGTTTATATGAAAGTCCTTCATTTTTTGAGCTACTAACTTAAAATTTGGCAAGTATGTAGTTTATAGTTAGTTGATGTCAGTTAAGAACGGAGTTTGATCGATAGGGCCCGACTAAGGAGATTTAAGGGCTCTCGCAAGTTTGTATGAAAGTCCTTCCTTTTTTGTGTTACAAACTTGAAATTTGGCAAATGGTTAATAGTTAGTAGACATTCGCTAACAAGGGATTTTGTGTCAGGGCCGGATTAAAGAAGTCTAAACACTCTCGCAAGTTTGTATGAAAGTTCGGCTTCTTTTTATGATATAGGGGCTCCCCTACATCATAAATGTGTGGTTTTTTAGTGCTCACTAAGGGCGAAACTAAAAGGTCATCTGTAGGATAAAATACGGATCACGCGAAAGAAGTTGCGGGCGAAGAGCTAGCAGTAGTGATAACTATAGTGCAAGTTCCATTATTTTATCTAGCTCGTATCTTTTGCTCATAACATATTTACATGGATATTTTTATCCTCAAAATGATATTGATATATCCGTTAATCAAACCCATTTCTGTGCAAAATTGTAAGCAACTTTTATTATTCGCATGTTGGGGACCATTATGACATCCCGTGACATGGGTCGCGGCGTAACAGATTCCAACCCCGTTCCCCCGGTCAACGGAACTGTCAATTTGATAGCGAAGCCAACAAATTTCCTTTCTCTGTCACCTCGATGAAATCACTTGACAATTTCAACACCCCTCTCTTGTCTTATTATCGGGTGATAAATTACGATCAGCGCGTTGTTTTCGTTATAATATTTGGAAAACAGGATTATGAACGACTGGTGAGTTAGCGTAAATAAAATTCAATAGACATGATTTATCGAGGTGAGCTTTACATGAGTAAAGTCGAAAGTAATAAAGTCAATTTCGCCAAACTTATCATATTCAATAAAGAACAGTTGAGAACCGCAAGAATGAGTTCGAACTACTGCTACAAACAAAGTTGTTGCGGCCCAACACCAAATAAAAAGTTATGGAGATTTTACTACTTCATTAGGTAAGGTCACTTTTGTAGGGAGAAACGGAAAACTCAATTTCGTTGAACGTTTACCTTGGGGTTAGGGAGTTCGCCGCTCTGAAGGCTCGCCATATAACAACGCAGTCGGAATTGTTCACAATGTAGACGTTCGAGATTTTCTTCCCACTGGAGCATTTGGACAGCCAGTTGTGCCCGAGTCTCAGGGTCGGAAACTACTGACTGTTGCAGGTCTGCCATGTGCTTTAGCTTGTGGTCCTGTAATTGTCAAGAGCGTTACTTATGCAAAAAATGTAGTACTTATAGACAACTGGGCTTAAAGTTAACTATGCATGCATGTAACATATTTTGAATAGTCCGGACGCGGTCCTCGAACTCGCGTCGAGGATGACGTGAGCTATGAATATTAATGAGCGCGTGCTCCCACCTGCCCGTGATAACTATCACGGTGATAAAATAGATTGTTTCAACTTAAAGCATGTGTCGGGAACACAATTACGGTATCTATTTTGAATATTTTGCAACACAAGAAGTCATTTGAAATTCATAAAGTCATAAAAACTTTGTGGCTTCTAATTAAGATGGCAAATTGCAGCTAGGTGTTATTATTTTCGAGACCAGTTAGCGATTTCTTCACAATATTGAGTTACACTGTAAATCTCGCTTAATTTAAACTGCACGGCTCTTTGATTGCATCTTAGCTAATGCAATTTCCAACACTGCTACCAGACAATCGTATTTGCTTCATTTCCGTTACAGTTAATCGAAAACATGTCTGCCAAAGCATATTCGCATGTGGTAAATATGTAGTAGTGTGAGGTGGCCACAAAGGCTTTGATGCGTGTTGCGGTCACCCAGTGCGGGTCAGAAATTGGCGCGATTTACACGAGGAACGCTTCGAACCGCACGCCGCCGACTCTGCCTGGAGCTCACATATGTATTCAGCGAATACATAATAGTTCTGGAACCTAACTAAGAGAGTTTGCAAGTGACATGCTGATGTCACACAATTTCCTTTGAGCTACAGTAACTTAAGAGTACAAGTAAGAGTGCTCGTTGCCTTTTCATCCTATAATGTTGCAACCTATCACAATCATGTCTTCTAAGTTTCGGAATATTTGTTTTACTTGTGTTTTGTACCGTACCTATATATCAACTGGTGATAAGAGCTTAGTTTGCCACCATAGGCATAAACTCTCGCTCTATGCGAGTTGATCGGAGTTGTTGCATTCACAGGATTTGTGATTAATCCTAGATTCACAACACAAAAGCGCGGTGAGGCACGTGAAATTGGTCTTTATGACTATTTTTGTTATGCACAGAGCGTGAAATCGCTCGGCGAAAGTAGATTCATGGTAGTCAAACAATGGCCTGTTGGTTTAGGCAATGCGATGCGCAGTTTGGGCCGAGCGGTGCATAATTTCTCAGCGAATTCACATTGTGCCTCAGCACATTTTCATTTGTTCAGCTGCGATCAATATTAACTTAGAGTTCAATTTTAACATTAAGCCTCGTAGCTTTACTTGCTTATTTTTTAACGGAAAACCAAAAAAACAATAGTTTGTTGTTTGATTCTGATAAAAGTTGATCCAAATAATCTTTTTCTTTCCACAAAATAAATAAATAAGTTAAATAGGGGTTCAAAACTACATTTAAATGAATATGCATTGTATTTACTTACAGATTCAATAGCCTTTTCAAGGCGGTATATTTCCTCCTGGAGTAAATGAAGTGTCCCGGTCTTGCCACGGTGACGAGCGAATGCAGCGGCACAAGCACTATGTATGCTGTTCACCCAGTTTTCGAGCTCAATCTACGAAATAGTGTATAGTAATAAAAAAATATGTCAATTTCTTAGTTTCTGTTTCAGTAGTTGTCAAAAGTTGTGAACTTACCTGGCACGGTGCTTGGAACAAGTATGCGTCACCGAACGCGGTGCTTAGACAAAATATGTAGTCGCGTTTAGGGTGCTCTGGAATCGGCTGCATAATGGCTCCATCGACTATGATCAGATGCTTGGGCGCTGCCTCCACGGAGCGTCCTTCGCGTGAATCGCAAGGGTAGAAAAGCAGTGTGGTGCCCTTTAAGCACACCCAGTAGCCCTTCCAGCCACGTTTGCGAGCCAATTCAATCTGATGCTTCTTACGGAGCAGCCATTTCTTCACGCTCAAAAATCTAAACAAAACAGTATTCTTATACAAGTTGTTATTTGATAAATTCCAGAGTTAGGCTGCGTTTCCACCAGAGTTATGCGAGGTTGCGTAGCGAGGGGCGTGTTTTTAAGAACCAATAGACGAGCTGTGCTAATCGAAGCTTGCTTGAAGCTATTGGTTCTTAAGAAACACATCCCTCGCTACGCATCCTCGCACATCTCTGGTGGAAACGCAGCCTTACGCTGCATTGCGGTGTGCAGAAAATACCTGTTCCTACTAAGATGTTAAGATTGTGTCCTGTTAAGATTGGAAAATTATGTGGTTGAAGCGTAAGTTAAAAGGATACATTTTTGATATGGGATTTCAATATTCAAAGCACATAATTAATCCAAAAATCCGTTTAATCTGTTTAGCCAATAAAATACCACCCTCTATGCAAATAATTAGAAATGTAGGTTTGTTAAACGCGTGTAGCAAAATTTCTCGGATATCAGTAAACGGGTAGTTGGGCTTCGTTACAGTAACTAAATGATGGTTTACGGTTCGAAAGTTAGTTAATAAGTTTACCAGTAACAGGTGACAACGTAATAACAGGTAACGTGGTAGAGGAAATTGTTTTGCTAGTGAAACTGCCAGTTTTTGGATGAACATATGTAACTTTGGAAAATTCATCGACATTACCATGATACATACATAAACTGAAGCCTTTTCCCGGGGATAGGTAGAAACAACCATAATATCCATGTTATATTTATGTAGCTCCTTAAATTTTCATTAATATTGTTTCTTTTTTCAAATAATATATGTTGTAAAGCCAATTACAATGCCTAGAGTGTATTTGTTTTCATTTAAATAAAATTTAACCATTTTTATGAATAATTTTTATTTACCTATTTAGTTTCACTCGAAATTTTACATGTACAATATTGTTCCTCATCTTTTCACGCTGTTATAACTTGAAATACTTAACTCCTTTTATAATAACGCAGATCTAATTTCATTGTGTCTCGAATGGCATACAAGCGGTTAAAGGTCTATTGCACTCTCGACACTTCAGGAAAAACAAACTATTTGTTTTTTCAAGAATACCAAAATTGACGGCATACATAACAGTCATGTCTATCTTTTTGTCAAGATCTTTCTTTTTGCAAGGCAGACGAAAGTGCTTTTTAATTAACGACCTTATTTTATCAATCCGTACACCTTGTGTACGTTTTCCAAGCACTTCCATAGCCCATATGATTACGTTCATTGGTCGTTCTTGCTTGATTTGTTTTTGTTCGCGGTCTTTAGCCTTAGATATAGGCATTCCACCCGGATCATTACATCTACAGTGTGATCGTATGCGTAAAAAATTTGAAATGGACAACTTGAGATTCTTCATAGTACTTATTCTATTATAATCAGCTTCATTTTTATTGTATAATTTTATTATATTATACTATTTTTATAAAACTTTTGGTTTTATAAAAAAATACCTATTTGTTATTTGAGTGCTTTAGACGTTTCACTTTGTCAACAGCATAGACGTCAAAAACTTGTAAAGTTTGCAAACGCGCACAGAATAGCATACCTACATGGCATTTGCACCACAGCTTAACAAATGTCCATATATCGCAAGGAGGACGATATCGAATATTTTGACTGTAATAGATTTTTTGTTTCGTTTTGTTAATACATGCTAAAGAGAGAACCAAATAGAATATTGGCTTTATTCAACATTAAAATACAGCATGAGAAAATAACAGACTGTGACAAACTTAGAGTGTGACAATCTATCAAAAAATCTTTTCGATCTAACCCAGTGAACCATACTAGATACCTGGGTGGCAGAGAGAACGATGGAGCTCGACGAGTCTGGAGTGGTTGCAGTGTCTATGTGCATACAGAGTCGCGAGAGTAACTATCAGTAACTAAATTTAGTTTACCAGGTCTGTAAGCAATCATCGTCTGCCTTTTAATGTTCCCACTGCTGGGACACATGCCTCCTCTCTGTGAGAGATGGAATGGGCCTTAATCCACCACGCGGACCCAATATGCGGATTGATGGATGTCATATGTCTTCTAATTTTTGGTTCTAAGACATGCCGGTTTCCTTACGATGTTTTCCTTCACCGTTAAAAAATTTCGTATCTAAAATTTGTCAATTCTAGGCGCCATCTTTCTATTTTTTCGTTTTTGATATTTTGTTTGAATGCGTTCGGTTGAACATAAACGCAACTGAAATCTGGTCAGTAATTAGTAGAGGTGTGTTCTGATTAAGAAATGTCTCCATTTGCGTAAAGTTTCGATAATTGCGCTTGCCTCCTTTTCAATTGTGGGTTTGTTGACATTTTAGAGAAACTTTTCAGAATCGTTAAGAGATCGTAAGAATAACGCTATTGGACGTCCTTTCTGTGTTAATGTCGCTGCGATTGCGAAGTCTGAAGAGTCGGTTTCAACAGAAAATGTCTATTTTTCGTCTATTTCAGACAACGAAGCTTCGCAAATGTCAGTTTTAAGATTATTGTATGAATTGATAGCGTCTTCAGTTTACGGTTATACTTTAATTAGTGGTTTTATTATGGATGACAAGTTGGTGATCCACTTTCAGTAGTGGGCCTATAGTCCAAGTGATCTTTTCAAAGTAGCTGAATCGTTTGGGATTAGAAAATTCATCAGCGGTTTCAAACGAGATTTGTTAGTGTATGGTGTAACCAAGAAGATTGATCGAGACTGTTTCAAAAGTGAGTTTTTATTTCTTAGCGGCTTCCATGAATTTGTGAATTTTTGGGTCGTGATCATCCTTAACTTTCCCACAAACGGTAACATCATCAACGTAAGCTTATGTAGTGTTTAGATTTTCGAAATCAATAATATAATGCAGAGTTAGAATAATATATTGCAGAGGCCGCTACACCATTAATGACCCCGAACGGTATTCAGGTGACTTGATAGAGGTTACAGCTTGCTTCAAAGGCAGTGTATCTCTTTTCGCTAGAGAGAATGGGAACTTGATGATATGCGCTTTTGAGGTCGATTTCGCTAAATACGTTATATTTAGTGACTTGCGTTATGATAGAATCAAAGTGCGGGACGGGATATGCGTCTAGCTCTGTGAAACAACTTATTGATTGTTTTTCGAAACCGATTAAGGTTTCGTTCTTTTTTTTTGTTGCAACACTGTGTCAGCTCGTTGTCATCGATATTGACGGTTTTGGTTGGGTTGAAGTTGACAGTTGACACTTACTTGTAAAAATGTGATGGACATCGCGAGACGGATAAATGTTGGTCTTGATTTGGTTTTGTAGAAATTGATAAATAACCAACCGATCGTTATCCGCAATAGTGTTCGCGATTCGCGAGTGGTACTGTGTGTCGCCCGAGCATTTGATCGTGTATGTATTTCACGCGAAGCGAAGTATTTTTGAAGGGAACGAGTATAATGATCATATAACGTGTGACCAGGAGACCACCACGGAAACAAATGTGAGTAGTAGTTGTAAGTTGTGCATTTTTGTATCACTTGCCACCTGTACGGGGATCGCGGGGATAGACCTTGTAGGATCCAGGAGTCCCAGCATTGCTCATGGGCCCCAGTGTTTGCCTCTTGGCTTGTGATCCACATGCCTGTATTCAACAATTGTGAATTATCGAGTACAAGGCGTTTACGATGAGGTCCCCGTCCGGCGAGCTCAAATACTCGTTGTATTTGAGCTCGCCAAGGTGAAACACTGGCTTAAATGACTTTGTCTTTAAGTAAATCATTTATCTCGTTAGTTATGAATTCTTGGTTTTCTTGAGAATGCCTTCTCGAGCGGATCGCTAGAGGCCTGATATTTGGCGCAAGGTTAGTAAAAACTAATACTGACGGGACAGATACCTCTATTACATAGCAAATTTTTAGGGGTTGTTTATCTCCCCCGAACTGGAGTTTCACCGAAGAGTGTGTTTTCAAAATATCATGCCCGATAATTACGTCAGCACACAGATTAGCAATAATGAGTAGAGTTCGACGTTGATATTTGTGCTCACCAATTTGAATGTTAGCAAAACATAGCCCCTCTGCGTATGAAATGCTACTTGGATATGCTAGAGTTATTGCCTGTTTGCAGGGCTTGCGTTTTAGATTTATAGTTTGAGCAAGATTCTTATAGATAAAGCTGAGAGAGCTTCCGGTATCGAGTAGAGCGAGCATCCTCACGTAAGTTATTTAAAACCCTCTGCAGCAGAAGGACAGATAATCAAATCCCGGAATAGCAAAATCCCAGATTAGCTGAAGGACAGATTTGCATAAAGGCAGATAATGTACTGTCGCCGTCAAAAAAGTTACAAATCCTAGTAACCTAAGCTATTATCAATTTGTGATCTGTTTGCTTTATATATCTAAAGGTCATGCATGGAGTACTGCTCTCACCTCTGGGACGGATCTGCCAAATACCAACTTAATGCACTTTAGTCGATTGACAGACGGGCCAAGAACCTATCGGCAACGATGCGCTGGTCGACTCAAAGCTCCAGACACAGAGTACTTATTATATACGGCTCCAGAGCTTTGAACACTGACGACGAGTTGCCAGCCTGTCGGTTTTCTATCGGTAACATTTCGGGGAATGTGCGATGGAACTGCGCAATTTGATTCTGCCTAGCCCTTTCCATCATTGGACACAAGACGTACGGTAATACGCCATCGGTACATGTTGGATATCCAACCCATACGCACAAACTGTTTTGAAAATACTTTCATTGTGCTAACAGCTAAGGAGTGGAATTCCCTGCCGGCGCGGCGTCTTTGTTTCCTGATAGCTACAACCTAGGGGTCTTCAAGTCAAAAGTGAATAGATTACTTCTAGGCAAGCGTATCACCTTCGACCACATCATCACTTAACATCACGCGAGATAGTGGTAAAAGCGAGCTTAAAACGAATAAAAAAAAACAATTGTAACTATTCAATTTAATTTTTGTTTTCTGTGTGCGTCTGTACTTCTGCCTTTATGCAAATCTGTCCTTCTGCTAATCTGGGATTTTTCTATTCCGGGATTTTGCGAAAATGATATTGATAGTCGCTTTTTGAAGGCTTGATGGAACAGCAGCAGATATTATCGACGAGTGAGAGCCAGGGGCTTCAGATTGAGAGTTATCAATGTTCGTACTAATAGCATTTGCGGCGTGTTGGCTTTATCCGATGCTGCGGCATACGTTGGCGAAATGTCCTTTTTTTGGTGCAAAGCTGACAGTCAGCGTTTCTAGCAGGACATTTGAGTCTTTGGTGAATATTAGCGCCGCAGAAAAAGCATCGACGACTATTTTGTATAGGGCGGCTATGTTGTTAATTTTTTTGAATGCTGGAGACTGCTAAATTTAGCCGCATTGACGTTTCTTGAGTTTCAGTGACTGCATTGACAGTAGCAAACGATGTAGAAGGACAAAGCGCTCCTAATCATTGCTAGGAATTTTCAGCAGTTTATAAAGATATAGCCAAGTCCAAGGTTTTTCTTCGAGAGTCATAGTGTATTTCTCTAAAAGTCTTTCTTTAACTTTTTGACACAATATTCCGGCTATAAATACATCGTGTACTGTTTCATTCTGGTGCCCATCGACAGTAACATCCCTAAAGAGGCAGTTACGAGCGATTATATTAAGAGCTCTCAAGTACTCCGCCAACGATTCGCCAGACTGTTATTTTCTGGTATACAAGCGGTGGCGAGCAAGAATAATATTTCACCTGTTTTCGTAGGCGGTATTCAGAGCATTAATTGCTTCATCACACGTCGATGGCGATACATGGTTAACAAGAAGTCTGCTGAAGCAACTTCTAGATAAATTTCTCGAACGAATACTTCCAGTGAGCCCACTTTAGGTCCAAGCTAGCCATGGAAGGTTCTAAGTCAAAACGTGTGGGCTGTAATAGTTACCGATGAAGGTTTATCGGTTTTTTTCGGTAGTAGGCATATTAGACACGGCGAAACACAACATTTATGTTGAATAAATTGATACATCCTAAAGACACAAACAAATAGAATATTGGCTTTAATCAACATACAGCATGAGGAAATAACAGACAGTGACAATCACACTAGTATTATAAAAGTTAGTGAGTGTTTGTGTGTGTTTGTATGCTTGTTATTATTTCACGCAACAACTACTGAACGGATCTGGATGAAATTTGGCACATAGATAATTATAGTCAGGAATAGCACATAGGATACTTTTTATCTCGGGAATATGTTGCCTTGGGTTAATTTTCAACATTCACGCGGCCGAAGCCGCTGACAGAATCTAGTCTATTATAAAATCATCTAAGTGGGCAAGGAGTTCATATCATAAAGTGAAATTAAAAATCGTTATTGATCGAAGTAGACAATAAAAAGTCACAACTCTGATAACCACTCACTAATTCGAAAAGAATAACAGTCTATGTATTACCACAAAGAAGTATTACATAGGTAACGAATCTTGGAATGTTATCTTGGTTCATTTCCGAAGAACAAATAACAAAAAAACAATCAATGAAAGCTTCGGAAATTAATCATCATATTTTGATAGGTACCCAAGAATTATTGCCTCTTATAAATATTTATATAGACAGAGTTAGTATTCATTGCAAATAGAATGAATGTGCTACGAAATAAGCTTAGTTCATTAAAAGCCAAATGCTGAGCTCGCGTTACTGTAATTGCTGTGCATAACTAAATAAATGAATGCTTTTGAAAATTAATTGTAATCGAATTTAATTTACTGCGAATGAATTTTGAACATAAATCATAAGTCGAATGAAAGAGAATAGGAAGCGAGAACAAATAGCTGTCTCACTGTCCTGGTCGGATTTGTAAGGATGCTTAATGGGCACTGTAGGCAGTACACCATCATCTTGTCTGCTCACTCTATACGCGTTTACGACGTTGAATAGGTCACGGCTAAGATTTCCCTCCGGTCATTTGGAATTCATGGAAGAGGAATTGTAGCCTCAAGGAACATAAAGGACGCCGTAGGCTTTTCCTAATAGAGAATATGACACTCGACAGAAGGCGCTCGACACACGATGTCGTCTTCCTTTCCTGCGCTTTACATCTCGCTTACATTTATTAAGGCTTCTCGAAAACGACACAAAGGACAGGTATTAATATAAAGTCTTTGTTTTGTTCATGCGGGCGCTACAGTGCACAATGAAGTGTCGATGTAAGCACACGATGCGAACAGTGAATACATGTTACATGTGAGATATGTACGATGGTGGAAGTAATTTTATCAAGTAGGTTACGGGGATGTTTTATATATTTTATTTTTGATTAAAATTTCAGCTGTAAAGGTAGATAAAAAGAAGAAAATTCTGAAAATCTTTTCTCTGCAGAGGAAAGCAAATGCTAATAATAATGATAATGGTACATTTGTCTATTAGTCTCGGAGGTATTATTGTTACGGTACAGCTTTGGGAAATCTTTGTCTTTATCTCTCTCTCTCCCTATGACTAAGTACCAGGCCCCTCAGAAAGTATTGCGAAAAAAAGTTTTTATATATGGGAGACTGGCCAGTTATAATGTTTTTCGAAAATATGATTATTTATAAGTAAAAATAAGTAAGTTCCAATTTCAAAATTTCCCTCCACATTTTTTGCGAGTTAATTCAAAGTATTGTGTCTCACTGAAATATGGATCTGCGCCGGGAACATTTTAGAGCTATGATTTTATACGATTTCAAGTGTCGCCTGAAACCGGATGAATCGTACGATAGACTTCAAATGGCATTCATGGATGAAGGCCCTTCCAAGGCAACCGTGTATCGTTGGTATAACGAATTCAAGCGCGGTCGACCAACTTTGGGGGATGACGAAAGAAGCGGTCGCCCTTTGACGGCTGTTACCGAAGAAAACGTGCTAGCAGTGAAAAATTTAATCCAAGACAATAGGCGAATTACATATCAGGAGATTCAACACATATTGAAGATTGGATCGGGAAGCGTTCACGAGATTCTACACAGCCATCTTTGCGTGAGGAGGATAGTATCACGCTGGGTGCCGCACAACCTCACCGATGCTCAGAAGCAGGCCCGGGTGGAATGGTGCCGTGATATGCTTAACAAATTTGAAGCAGGCTCGTCTCGGCGTGTTTACGACATCGTTACAGGTGATGAGTCCTGGATTTATCAATACGACCCAGAAACCAAGCGCCAGTCGACTGTTTGGGTGTTTCAAAATGAGCCAACGCCTACCAAAGTGAAGCGATCTAGAAGCGGGGGTAAGATTTTGATCGCTAGCTTTTTTAATTTGACTGGCCACTTGGTATCAATTCCCTTACGGGATCAAAGAAGCATTAATGCCGAATGGTATACTACCAAATGTTTGCCAGAAGTTTTCTCTGTTATAAGCAACAAGCGACCAAACACAGGGCTCCGCGGGCTACTGCTCCACCACGACAATGCACCTGCGCACACCGCACTCAAAACGAGGGACTTCCTGGACAGCACGCCAGTCAAACTCCTGGGTCACCCTCCTTACAGCCCTGATCTAGCACCGTGTGACTTCTTTTTATTCCCAAAAATAAAAAATCAGCTCAAAGGGATACAATTTTCGTCGCCGGAAGATGCGCTGGCTGCGTTCGAGCAGGCTGTAAACGAGGTGTCTGCGGCGGACTGGAAAAAGTGTTTTGAAAACTGGTTTAGGCGCATGAATCTTTGTATAGAGGCTGGTGGAAAGTACTTTGAAAAGATTTAATAAAAATATATGTACGTATAGAACAATTTTTTTTAGTTTCGCAAAACTTTCTGAGTGTCCCACGTAGAATCCCTTTTACGATAATATTTCATATGTAGGTATCGGTATGAGGAAACCGGCACGTTTTAGAACATACACCAACCCGCACTGGGCCCGCATGGTGGATTACGGCTCACAGAGAGGAGGCATGTGTCCCAACAGAGGGAACATTAATAGGCTGATGATGATAAACGTGAGTTCAAATTTAGTTCCAAGTAGATAGATTTTATAATTAAGAGATAAACCCTACTTAAATTACTTACCAAAACTGACTGTTATGAAATTGCGGTTCACCTAAATATAACTAGGGTTACCATGTAATAAATTAAGTCATACATACTATATATCTCATGTAACATGTTTATTCATATGTTCCCCGTTTATTGGATTATAAATATTCCTAGACTTAACCAAATAACTCAGAAACCGTCTTGAAATATTACCGCTCACAAACTATATCTTCGGGCCCATAATATATTATGCAGATTCACATAAATTCTGTACGTATAAGTATTTTATTGGACATTATGTATATGGAATTTCCGTTGAGCGAAGAGGACCTTGGCAATAGGCCGAAGGAACGCGGAGATGAAGGTTATATTTTCGATGTATAGATTTAGCATATACAATATTTTAGCTTACGCTTTTCTGTTCACCGTAATATATCATATTCATTTTTAGCGAACCCCGGTTCGATGTGGTTATATTAGTATACCAGTCAGGCAAATAATTATTTATATTCATGATAAGTGAATAGA